>JAMWYP010000004.1:10953498-11517408 GCA_025563575.1 Acacia pycnantha | reverse complement strand
TTTTGCGAGTGTTTCCGGCTTGTAGGCGCCTTCACTGCAGGGTTCTCGGTGACCGGTATGGGCACTTCCCGAGTTAGAGAGCTAGCTTTCCTTCCGCTGACATTCTTATTGCCAATGTACGCGCCTTGAAGTACGAGGCTCCCTTTGTCAAAAACCCGAGTCGAACCTTCTTGTTGTAACGTGTTGATATTAGTTGCTTGCTTCCCGAATCTCGGCAATGCGCGCAATTCGAACTTCGTCTATCGGATTCTAGCTCAACGGCAATCGCATTACCGTTTTCTTCTTCATTTTGCGGTCTGCGTGACTCGCCGCCAAGATGATTCCCCAATCTCAGCCGGAATCATGGCTTCGCGCCCACGTCGTCGGCTTGAAAGGCGTTTCACTTGGTTGATGTATGGACACTCGTTCGATATCCCCATGCAGGCATAAGGCAGCCCGGTCCGCCCGGCTAGATGTGGCATCTTCCATCCGCTTCCTTAGCCCATCCACAATGATCTTATTAGCGGCCTACCACGCCCATTGGATTGTGGATGTTCTGCTTGATCGAAGTGCTTCTTAATATTGAAATCGGCTACCAACTTCAGGAAGCTTTTATCAATAAATTGTGTTAGTTATCCGTAACGATCTCAGTGCAGGATGCCAAAACGTGCTATGATGTTCTTCTGTAGGAACTTTTGCACCCTGCTTGACGTGATTGTGGCGACAGGTTCTACTTCAATCCACTTTGTGAAGTAATCAATCGCCACGATGAGCCATCGTAATTGTCGCGTGCCAGCTTGAATGGTCCTAGAAGATCCATTCCCCGTTTGAAAAAGCGGCCGTGGCGCTGAGATTGTACGAAGAGTGGCGGAGGTGATCGATAGCGGCGGCGTGCCTTTAGCAGCGTCGCATTTTTGGACATGAGTTTTAGCATCGAGTGCCAAGGTGGGCGAGTAACCGGCCCGTGCTTGCCTACTGGCGAAGCCTTAGCCCCGTGTGGTGACCATTTATCCCTTCATGAATTTCCGGTAAGACATCTTGGGCCTCATTTGCCGCTAGGCATTTCATCATCGGAGAATGCATTCCTTTCCGATACAAGGGTCATTTACAAGTGTATACGAGGCGCCGATCTCATGAGTTTTTCGCCTCAATGACTCGTCCCGTGATCCTCCCTCAATGTAATCTATAATGGGTTTCCTCAATCGTCACTATACGAAATAAGCATCACATAAGCTGGGTTCTCGAAGGTTTTGTTGAACAATGGTGCGATGATTTCGAGGAACTCTTGGTGCTTGCCAATTTGGACAAAACATCGGCCACTAACATTATCTCCTCTCGGAATGTGTGCCACTTTGTGACCTCGTCAAACTCCGTAATAACCTCCTTTACCTTTCCCGGGTATTTGATCATCAACGGTCCTTTTGCACGGTAGGTTCCATTGATTTGCGAAGCTACCGGTGAGAATCCGTGGAAACATGCACTCTGCGACTCTCCGCTTTCCTTAGCTTGGGTAGACCCGCTATCAATGCTTCGTACTCGCTTGGTTATTTGGCGTTGAGAAATTAAAGCGTAGAGATAATTCAAGAGCAATACCTTCACGGACTCTCCACGATAATCCCAGCTCCACTTCCTTTGGTGTTCGGCGAGCCGTCCCTGAGCAACTTCCAAGTATCTGATCTTCCCGCCTTTGGCCAGGGTCCAACTCCCGTTATGAAATGCGCAACGCACAGGACTTGATCATGTGTCGAGCCTCAAATGTAATATCGAATTCGACAACTCAATGGCCTGACCTACCATCGTCAGAGCTAGGTCGGGCTTATGAAGGATCTGTCGTATGGGGTGGTTAGTGCGACAGATGTGGGGATGGCTCTGGAAGTATGGTCGAAGCCGCCTTCTTGCTATCGATGCTTGTAAATGCCATTTCTCTACCTTCGATACCGTGACTCGAGCCTTGCAAGGCTCTACCTACAAAGTATATAGGACTACGGCGTTCGTTGTTTCCCTAACCGGCGCGGCGCTTACCGGAGGTGCAGACAAACACTGCTTAATTTTTCCAAAAGCTGCTTCGCATTCAGCCATCCATCCCTCAGATACTTCCTTTTTCAGCAATTTAAAGAAAGGAAGAGAGCTCTCCGCGGATTTAGGCAGGAAACGGGTCAGTGCGGCCAATCGTCCGGTCGTTTGTTGAACTTCCTTTTGTTCGCGGAAGTTTGCATGTCTAAGACAGACTTGGCATTTGTCGGGGTTAACCTCTATGCCTATGTTTGTCGGCAAGAATCCTAGGAACTTTCGTGACGGTACTCCAGCGCACTTGGCGGGTTGAGGCGAATCCTACCTTTCGAGCTTGTCGAATGTCTGTCGTAAATCATCAATGTGGTTTGCCTCACTCAAGGATTTGACAATCATGTCGTCAATATATACTTCACGTTCCGACCAATCGATATTCAAAACTCGGGGACACCAGGGTAGATCCCGGACGGATTGCTAGCTCATGGCAACAAAAATCTGTGTTGAAGTAACACTGACGAGATTCTTTCTCGTCTCCTTTTACAGTAACGATCTTATTCTTCCTGCTTATCATCTTAAGCTTTTGGTGCTTCGATGATACCAACATATCCCAATTGTGAATCGTTGGTCTTCCCGAGTTACGTTGTAAGAAGAAGGAAAGTACGCAACTATAAATCGGACTCTCTGTCTTGAAAGCATTCCTATCCCCAAGGTCAGTTTAAGATCTACGTACCCTTTTGGACGAGTGTCGACCATTGAACCCGGTTAACATGGTCTGCATGGTTTTAGCACGTCGGAATCAAAATTCATTCTCTTGAACGCATCCCGAGGAGGATGATGTCCACGGCACTTCCATTGTCCACAAAGATCTTTTTCACGCGGCAATTGACCAGGGTTCCCGTTATCACCAACCCGTCATGATGCCCCGGGGCGACGTCTTTCAAATCTTCGTCCGTGAAACATAACACAGGAGATTCGGGCTTGTTTAGGTCCTTTTTGAATTTTGGAGCATCTTTAATCGACAATACTTACTTCAGATATTTTCGTCTCTGGCTAGACGAATCCCCCCCGCCGCCAAAACCTCCGCTAATAACATTGCAATCGTACTTGGCGTCGGGGAATTCCTTGTCGCTATCATCAGACTTCTTTTTCTGCTCCTTTTTCCTCTTGTCAGGCTGTGGACTCCTACTCCGGTCTTCCACCTGCCTCTTGCCCCTGCTTTCCTTGGGTCTGAATCACGTATCTTTGGAGTTTTCCCTCACGGATGAACTTCTCCACCATATTCTTCGGTCCCAACACTTGCTCGATCGTGTGACCGTGCTGATCGTGAAATTCACAAAACCTGGTTTTGTCAGCCGTTGCTCTCTTACCCAGAGCCCGGGGTCTTTCCACCTTCTTCATTTCGGTCGCGCCGACTTCTTTCCATAGTTTAGCCTGGGAGATTTTTAACGGTGTGTATCTATCAAACCTGGGTTCCCGGGTTTTACCACCGGTCTCTAGGCTACGCGGCATCCTCCTGAAAGCATCTTGGTGATTTCTTTCCTGGTTTTCCCTCTCTCGGCGCGGTGGGCTCTTTGCCTTTTCTTTTCCGGCGTTGCCCGCCCTTTCCATCTGCTCTAGATCTAGATATTGCTGAGACCTATCATGAAAGTCAGCCAGGGATGTAGGCCGCCGTTTCATGATAGATTTCTTTAGCCGGGATGCGACATCCAAGCCGGCTATTATACAATGCAAGTTTACCTCTTCCTTCAGTCCCGGAATCTGCAATGCTACATTGTTGAAAACGTTCCCGCAAAAAGTCGGGGTACCACATCTCCATTTATCCCCTTGACCATAATCTCCATTTTGAAGTTGTTTAGGTGTATCAAGGGGTCCTGGGTTCCATCATACTTTGGTAATTCCCTCGAATTCAATCCCTTAGGATATACCGCCGCCATAACTTTGTCCGTGAACTGACCCAAAACTCTATCTTCATCCACTTCGCCTAACGTCTTTTTGGGAGGCAGGGATGCGACATGTTGTTCCTTGTCGACACGTTCCTTGGTGACCCGGCTCCTAGCCACGGTGTCCGTGCTCTTAACCGTTTCATGCTGGATCTTGTGGCTGTTTTTCTCTCGTCTCATGAGGCCTCTTCTCTCGCTCCTCCTGCCTCCACACCATATTTTGACGCTCCAATTCTTCTCGAATAATCCGAGTGTTCTCGTCTTTTTGCCGCTCATGCCGGTATTCCATGCCATCTATACGCCGGATCAACGATCCTATAGTGTTATGGAGCAGGCGTAAGTCGGGATGCTCCATCTGGAATTCTCGAGAAGGATGAGGAAAACCCTCCACTTGAATTCCTTGACGAGCCTGGTGCAATTCCCGATTAGGATGGGGAGAATTGGCGGTATCCTCTGTCTCGATATCGACTGGTCTCTTCCCACCATCTCGCTCCGGGTCTACCGAATTTGAGTGTTGTGACAACTGTCCCGGGTTAGAAGGCTGCTGTGGTTCATCTAGTGGCGGCAGCGGTGGTCGTGTTGCATTAGTGCGACTTCTAGTGCTGGCGGCCATATTCAGTGGTTACGAATAGCTTTATGATTTTAGGAATCGAGTTGTTTGACGGTCCCCACGGTCGGCGCCAATGTTCTGTGGTAGAACACAAGTGTCTAGCCTTTGGGGCTAGGTATAATTGATCTTGGATCAAAGGTAGCGTCCGCTGATATCTATAGGGGAGATAGCAGCGGTCACCGGTGGATCACTGTGCTACACGGGGTTGGCTTTCGCCTGAGGGTGGTGTGTGTGCACAGTGGAACAGAACTGTAAGAGTGTAATGTTCAGCGTGAGGACGTACCTGGGAGGTAACTCTTATATATAGAGATTACCTAGGGTTTCGTTTACCTTGAGTCCTTCCACTGTGATCGTGCCTCCTTCCCAGCCCTGATCGTGCGCCTTCCCTTTCCTGCCTGATTGCTGGATTCTCGGCACGCTGTGAGGTAGCTGACGGAGCGCCTGATTCGTGGGAGGCTTCCCGCCAGGAGTTCTTCTATTGGGCCTTCCTCTGGTAGGCCCATTATTTGAATCCATAACAATGTGAATAATATTATGAAATATAAGCAGTCTATAGGAATCATGATTAAATGGTAGTCTTTTATGCAAGATCTATTTATCGAATTTGAGTATGTTAAGGAAGTTGAGTAAAGTACTTAATTATCACGTGTTATATGATTTCAATAAAATAGATGTGTAATAGTATATTTGATATTAGTTTATAAATTAGATAAATTAATATGGAAAAAATTGATAAATATGAGAGATAAAAAAAAAAAAAAAATCTTACATTAAGGATCAAAATATGCTTTCAAACTAGCTCCTACATTTAGACCTACAGGGTACCAAATATGTTGTGACTTTTTAATAAGCTTAGACACTACAGTTTTATAGCAATAAAATAATTGTTTCGTGTTGAGTGTTATATCTTTGTTAAATATTCATAGTTATAATCTGAATCTAATCCCAGTGTCCGCAAATTAAATCAGACACTGAGGAGGAAGAGGAAGAGGAAAAGATTCCTTACCTGTCCATTTCTACTGCCTCGAAGAAAATAGATAGCGAAGAAAGAAAGCCAAACCAGAAGCAAAAACCCCAATTTCAGCCGTGGAAGCTTCAATCTGCTTATTTCATTATTACCCAGATGGTGAGGTTCCTCAAACTTGTCATTTCCACTTTCTTCATTATTCCCAGAATTTCTGTTTATCTCTTCTGATTCAGTCTTCCATAACTTCAACCCTTTCTTACATATCATTATGAATGACGAGGCAAGAAAAATAACTAACAGAAGAGTGACTAACCATTCTGGGAACGCCGTGTTGCAGGTTACTCCAACACTCACACCAAGAAGCATGCATGGTTCTAAAGAAAGTTCTATGTCATAATCAATCAATGACTTGCCTCCGAACTTGGAATTTGTTCTGCGCGAATTGAACATGACATTTGCGATTGATCCTCCTGTGACCAGGAAAGATGACAGACTTGAAGCTGTTTTGAGGTCTTGTTTGGCCACAATTGTTAAAGTGGGTCTGAAAAAGTGTACCACCACCTATTCCACAGGCACTGGAAATAGAGGAAGCTATGAAGCAGAAGATTGCTGCTAACACATTTGGGAGAGATGTAAGTGAATGATGATCATGGGGTGTTTGGAATTCACATGTTTTGTTTCCCCATCGCTGAACTTGGCGCCAAACATGGTGGATTTAGAAGATATCTGAAGTTGTTGGGGTTTGTTTTGCATTAGAAGGAACAACGATACTGAAAGATGTTGTGAAGATGAGAACCAAAAAAGATGCAAGGCTTTGAGTGTTCATGGTTTAGTTTAGAGAATTTTGAGTAATTGGAATGATTACATGCTTTTACTTTGATAAGTGACTGTGGGGCTTTTTATTTTAAAAATAAAGATAGTAGCTGGAAAATAGACAATAGAGAATGTGTGGGAAAATGAAACAAGAGAAACATGCCATTTATTGGTGTAAAAATGAAAAAAATGCATTCAATTCTTAAACAAAGTCAAATTGTTGCTTATGTGTAGCAGGAAACATATGATATGAGAGTGAAAGCTGCTTATAAATTGAAGACAATTGCGCGGACGGAGTATTTTGGAGAAAATTGATATTATGCTTTTTAACCAGATCATATTATAATGATCCATATATTTTAATATAAAAATTCATGGAGCTAGGAGTTGAAGGATATATGTAGGCGTAGGGTATTGACTGGTACTAAAAAGAGACTTCAGGGTATTGATTGGTAACTCGATTAAAATACAAGAGAAAAATGATTCCAGCAAAACCTCTAAACCCAAATACACCTAAATACAGAATGAAAATCACAAAAGAAGAAATCAGACAGTTACCATAATGACAAAATAGTAAGCCACAAAGTAGAAGTTCTGGCTTTCCAGAGGTCAGAACTCTCCCAAACTTTAACTTCACTAAAATTGACAGAATTCCCTATCCTCTTCTTTAAATCAAGGTTCTATATGCCAAAAAGCTATCACTGCCTATACCTCACATTGCACCTAATCCTTATTTGTCTACCACCTCTTTACTCTTGCGATTATCAAGCTAAGGAAAAATCTCCTGAACATAGGGTGTAAGACTTTCTGGATCTTCTATTCTGGGTCATAGGAAATTATTTATGAATCTTTTATATATGAATCTCCAATTCCATCATAATGCTTGGTGAGAAAACTGGATGAGGACAGCCATGGTGAAAGATGACATTTATAGTATATAGATAAGAAATCTTTGCAAAATGAATCAAATATGATGAGGAATCTTATAAGCAGCCTTTCAGAACTATCTAAAATAATATTGTCCGACAGAAGATCGTTGTCATGGTCCATTGCCATCTATTTCATAGTGCTTGATGGAAGCAAGGCGTTCGATAAGGAAGTGAAAATTGGGCCCCAAAACCAAAACAGATGAATTGAAAAAAAAAAAAATTGTGTTCAGTATACATGAAGTGGTGACTGGTGAGAGAAAAAAAATCAATAGTCTAGAAGAAAAACATTTATGTTTGGTAGGCACCAAGAGATAAGGAAAAAATGAAAAAGCTATGAAAAGTAATTTGTATTGTCAAATTCCCCAAAAACACTAATATTTTTTAATCCATCAACAATGCAATCATACAAAGATCACATAACCACTTGAAAAGTGGAAAATTGCTTATAAAACTGTACATTCAAAATCGCTGGTATAACACCTGTGAAAACTGAACAACTGGATAGCACAGTAGCTAGGTCCAATAAAGCTACAAACATCATGTATTGAGTATTTGCATTCACCATTGTAATTCTAGATAAAATCTATACAGGGTATCAAGTCTAATAGGTACAAAATGATCTTAACTGTCACAGAATTCTTTACAGCAAAATATCTCTAAGAAAATCTGCAATATAATGATGAAGTATTAGTACCAAAGCTCTTCAATGTGGATTTAGTCAACCGGAACCAGGCTTTCCACATAACTGAAGCCATAAAAAGCAATGCCATACTTGTGGGACGCAAACTTCTTCAATTCATTGGTAGTGAGATTGACCAGAACAATATTTAGTCCATCATCTACCACTTCATGTTCAGATGCAGCATGATACATGCAAACAATCATGTTCCTCCGTACAAACCATGGAAGTAACCAGTAAGGGTGCTTGATACTATATTTCTTAGTCCAACTCCATCTCTCCTCAGATGTACTATCTTTACCCTCCTCCATTACCCACAAATCAATCAAAGAATCTTCATAGTTTCCAATGGTAGTATGAGAAAGCAAAGCAAGTTTATTCTCATACACAGAAAGGCTATAGAAAAATGAATCAATCCATACAGGGGCTGAAATAGGTGATGATATGAAGGCAAACTCTTCTGTTTCAATGCAATATGAAACTAACATATGGCCATTCCCCTTCTTAAACCCAAACCAAAAGATAGCTCCATCAGTACAGCACCCATCAGATCTAATCTCCAAGCCATCCAACAATCCCCCAACTTCTACTTTCTTCCATGAACATGTGCTCAATGCATAAACTTCCACTTGATAAATCAGGCCAGAGATTCCATGATCATGTTTACTAATACTCACAACCTTGTAATCATTAACGATTGAACAGAACCCGAATCCTATTTCAACCCACAAATGAGCCTCTCTGGTCAACAATCTGAACTCGCGTATTGCTGGATTCCACACTAAGATGTTAAGAAATTTGTCATTGGATTTGACACAGACCAAGCCATTGATAGAACCAATTACCGTAGCATTCGGTAAGGATTCAATCAAAGGGACGCTTTCAACTGGAAGGATTTGCATCTCGCAATCAATGGTATATAATTCCAAAGTATTAAGAACGGTAAGGCAATGAATAAGAAGAGAAGGGTTTTCATGAGCGGAGTATAGGAGATGTTCTTGGATGAAAGATGGGTCGTTTAAGAGATTTTTCCAATCTTTGCACACACATTGCAATTGGATTAGGGTTCTTACCGGAAGTCGCTTGAAAATAGTTCTTAAGAATTCTTGGGAAATCCGTAGGGGAATGCCGCATTCCATTTCCCCCTGATTCATAGTGCTCGACGGCTTCTCTCAGGAAAATCCTTTGCGATCGGCGGTGCTGGCAAGAAAGAAAGGGAGTGTTCACGGAAAAAACAAGAGGGTCGCAGCGTTAATACTAACGGCCTAATTGGATTGAGACTACGGTTATGTAACCCGGCCTCAGTCCCCTCCATGGGAAATAAATCAACACCAGGGCCACCCAGCCCGGGTACTTAAAAATTATACGAGGTCGCTGTCATCAACCCTTGTACATATTTTGATGCATCGAAATTGACACCTAGATAAGAAGGCGAATAATCATGACGGACCCTGATCAGGTTAAAATGTTTAAGTGTGTGTCTTTTCGACCATGGCTGAGCATATGACGGTTTGCCCTTACTATGGTTAAGATGCTGGAAAACGACTCCAGAACCTCGTAGCGTGGTAAGCTTTAAAACCCCTACTTATGCACCTGGTCTCTTACACCAGAAGAGTACTAGCGGACTCTAATTATTTAAGACCCTGGCCCGGTCAAGATCATAACAACATGCGATTCATGCATAAAGTTAAAGAAATACATGATGAAACACTTAATTGCCTTTTCATTCATAGGAAAGTATAATCATAAAAGTTCAAGGCAAGGAGTTACAATGACAAAGCCGGTATCAGACACCAGAATAAAAACAGAAAAGAAAATAACGCTCAACTCGAAGGAACCGCCTCTTCCACATGGGCCACATCTCCCTCAGGCTCGACCGCTGAGGAAACTTCTTCGCCGACCGGCCTGCCTTGATCATCGTCGGCAAGCGACACTTCAGGAGACGGGGTTGGTGGAACAAGCACACAATCCTTGATGAAAGAACGGCAGTCATAGCCGGCTAGATTCAGCTCAGCCCCGGGGTTGAGAAGTTTGATTTGAGCCAAGTCCACCCTGAAGCATTGCTTCGCGGTCTTCCTCACCGCCGCTACCGCCTGCTGGTAGGCATTCCTTTGCTCTTCAAGAGCACCCCGGGTCTCTTCAAGTTCCCGAGCCAGATCGCAGCGCTGCTGAGTTACGGTCTTCACCGCATCCATGCTCAGGGAGTGAGCCGACTGCAATTTGGCCACCTCAGAGTTGCTTTGATCCAGGGCGGCCTTGGTGAGCAAAAGCTCCTCGGTCGCCTTACCCACAACGGCAGTGGAGCGTTCGAGTTCTTCCACAGCCCGACGCGACGTCTCCTCGGCCTGCTCCTTTGCTGCCTCTGCTTGCCGCCTCTCCTCAGCGAGCCTCTTGGCCTTCTCGCGGGCCATCTCCAGGTCGACGTTCAAGCGTTGAACCTCACTCGCCGATTTGACATAGTCCCCCCTCAGCTGAAGATAGGCGTGGGATACCCCAACAGCCTTGCAAATATGAGTCACCACCCTGTGGACCTCGGCTTCGTTAACTGCAGCAAGGGGCAGGGAGCTCATATATTGATGTGGTGGAAGGAAGGCAAGGCACAACTCCTCCGTGATACCCTTATCCCAGGCCAGGCCCCGGGTAAACTCACAAGATGTTGGGGCACCGGACGGAACCACGGGAGGATGCCGAGGAGGAGGTGCGTCAAAAAATAGCGTTTCTTTTCCTTTGTCGGCCGAAAGGGAGGTTAGGCCGGTGGAGTGAGACGGAAGGGACAGTTGTTTTTCCCCGACCTTGGCCTTTTTACCCGAGGGTTCTTTAGGGGCCACGACAGCAGCTTCGGCGGCCTTCTTCTTTAGGGGCTCAGCAGTTGCCCGCTTTTTTGATGCCTTCTTCGGTGGCGCCCCGGGGAGTGACGCATCTACACCCAGCTGCACGTAGGCCAGATAATCCGAGTCCTCCTCCATTCGCCGATCTGTAAAAATGAAATAAATATCAGAAGTCACATTAGTAAATAAAGAAAACGGCAAGGAGCTCAATGCCAGAGTAAACAAAAAGGGCCGTACTGGATCATGATCCCGACCCGGAACCAGAGCCGGCCTTCTTAATATAAAAGGCCGCGCTCTTCACCCCGTTCTCGGCAACGAACGAGGCTATCTTAGCCGCTGCAACCTCTTCCTCCACCGTAAGATATTTGGGGCCAAATTGATAAGACGAGGCGCTGACACTATGATGGCCGGCCGACCAGTATAAGGGAAATCGCCACTCCACGTCCGGGCCCTCAGGACCATTAAGGAACCAAGGATGCTCGTCAAACTTGGCGGCCACCTTAAAGAATGAAGTTTTGAAATGTTTAAAACTATCGGAAAAAGGGTTGAGAATTTTCTTGTCGGCTTCACTCCTGAGAGAAGTTAACCCCTTCAAGGTAGGCGGCTCCCTTCCCGAGCGAGGGGTGTAGGGACTAAAGAAATAAAAGAAGAGGCTTGTGGTACAGGGAAGGACGGGTTCAAACGAACCGCAAAGAAGCTCGAAGGCCACAAGGTAGCCCTAACCATTAGGGTGAAGTTGTGAAGGGGCTATATTTAGAAGGTTGAGGGCGGATATTTGGAAGTCGGTGAACGGGAAGCGAACATCGAGTCGGGAAAGATACTCCCTGTAGAAGAAGAAGTAGTTGGTGTACCCCATTTCCTGGGTAGAACAGATAGGCTCATCTTCATCAGGAGGAGCCAGCTCACATCCAGGCAAACGCGACACACGTAGCCGGTCTATATCCGACACACAAGGTAGCCCTGAGAGTTGGGGAAGGACTATTGGATTCCACTTCGGTTTCAGACGTAGAAACGCGGGGAGGAGACAAGGACGCCATTCACCTATAACAAACAACAAAGGAAAAGCTATAATCAAAGCTAGAAAGAATACCTGATTGCGACAAACTAAGAGGTGAGGAAGAGAGGCGAATGGCTTCAGGAAAACGTGGATCCCCGGGAGACGACACAGGCTCGGACGAATACTTGTGCCGGCAAGAGCCTAAGATACTGTCGGCCATGTAGTCCTGCCCACTTGCAATGAGTGAAGAACTCTGGGCAATACACTCCCAGCAGGGACCGAGATACCCCTCCGGGAGGGACCTCGACCCGGATAGACGACGCGCCTCAGAGAAGTTTATAGGCTTGGCCAAAACGGCATCAGCCTCGGGTGGACTCTCAGAATCCACCTAATAGGGCTAGACTCCGGCTGACTGGATCTAGGGACGGACGGCAAAAACCCCCCAGCGCTCCGACTACCAGACCGACCCCGAAGAACCAAGGCTAGTTTCTCCTCCTCGGTCAGTGGAGTTCCTAGGATCAAGAAACTAAAGTGGGGATAGCGGTCTCGCAGGGCCTCATCGTCGATTGGACCTAAAGGTTGATTTGAAGACGATGAACGCTTCCCCCTACCCATCAAAGGCTCAAACCTATACAGTTATCACAGCGATAATAAGAAAGGGGAGAGACTGAAACAAGGAAAACTAAGAAAATCAATGACTCCTAAGCAAAAACCTATGGGTTTGATAGTGCTACTCACAAAATGCTATTCGCAAACACTTCACTCAGAAACACGGGCTCAACTAACCCAGAAAACCCAGAAACCTGAATTTCCTTGACGAAGAAGAAGGAAAGAGGCAGAAAACCAGAACAGTGACAGTAAAGAAAAATGTTCAAACAAAGGGAAGAGCAACCTACCTCTAGATTCGAAGACCGTCAACTGCAAGAAGAAGGAAGTCAAGAGCGTGATCTGGGCAAAGTGGGAGCAAGGATCCTCAGGAACAGAAAGAACTTTGCACAAAGAGTTTTGTGAGGGAGCAGAGACTCTCAATTGCAGAGAGAACTTCGCACAGAGAGAGTTTGTGAGAGTAAAATGACAAAGTGAAATGCCATCATGGTTCAACGTAAGGAAAAGAATAGGGAAGTTCAAAAAAAGGACAACCCAACCGTCAAGGGCAGAAACAAATTTCCATCCCAAAAAGTAGAGGTGACGTACGACGTGCCTCAGGCGCATTAAATGCGCACGGAACCCAGGGGCGGTGTGGCATGGTGGACGAAACCCGTCCCCATTGCATGAAAGCCAGGTGTCACAGGTAATCATGGCAGAGTCAGGCGGAGAGTCCTCAAGAGTCACGTCATGGCCACACCAACCGTCCCGGGTCTTTAAACGTCGCACTACAACCCCGGAACTACGATTCGACCGAAATCACGCTTGGCCCCATGTCTACCACCTCGGACACTTACGTCGTCGGTTCTCACCACGACATTCCCAGGTCCGGAGTTTATTACCCCGGTCCCCCCTTTTTTAGCCGTCGGCGATCGCCACGTTAGTTCTTAAGCCGTAGGACATTATCATGACACTTCAAGAGACGCAGGATGCCACCCCGGCTCATCGGACCTTGCGACGACACCACGTCAGGGGACGGGCAATACCTCGGCCGACTCAGGGACCTATGCGAGGCATCACACACCCAGGCAGTCTAAAACTTTGAACTACCGGGCTGGGGGGCAACTGTTACGGACCGATATCAAGCCCAATGGCGATAAGGCCCAATACGCCCGGTCGCACCTACTACCCAGGGGAATCTCAACTACCTCGGAAATATAGGAGCATCTCCGCACAGGGCAAGGCAGTTCGGATCATGGGATGGAAATCACGCTAGGCCGCCCCAGGTATGCTCTATAAATACTATAGTAGCGACCCAAGGTACACAGGTTCTAACCCTAAGCTATTTACATACACACTGTGCACACACCCCACCCCCTTGGCTAAGAGCCTGGTTGTAATACCCTAAAATCTGGCTTAGGGTAAAAATCACAAAATGAGTAAATAATACCTATTAAAAAATAGGTGAATATGAGGTCTCAAACACCTTGTATTGAGTTTACCTTGTTGTTAGGGTAATTTCCCTTGAAATTAGATAATTTGCAAATAGGTCCCTAAAAATGTTTGAAAATTTGCAAATAGGTCCCTAAACACATTATGGGTTATAAATACCCTGTGAAAGCTGTAAAAGAGGCAAGTAAATATCTATTTGAAATAGGGAAGGGTATATTCCCTAATTTAGGTAATTTATTAAGAAGACAGGAAAACACAAATGTCAGTGCAAAATTTATGAGGTAATGAGTTATTATAATTGAGAAAATTATTAACTATTGATAAGAAAGTAATTAGGTAATTATTGGCTAATTACTTAAGCTTAAGCGAAGGAAATTCAAAGATAATTATGTAAAACCCTAAAATTAGTGGTTTTTGGCCAAGAATCAGTAAAAACATATTTGCTAATTAATTGAAAATTTTTGAGGAAAATGGATGAGTTTAGGTATTTTTAAGCCTAAATACAAATATGGATCAATAGGGAAATTTTGTAAAAAATAATATAAAATAATTATTTTATATAATATTAATTAATTATTAATTAAATAAAAACGAAAATTGAAAAAAAAAGACCAGATCATTGACCGAAAAATTGGATGAAGAAGGGATAAGATTTTGTGAATAGTAATAGAATAAATAGGAAACGGATCCTATCTAGAGAACTATAAATGGGAATTCCAAAGTCAAGGTAAAATATTGATCAGTAGATTTTTACCTTTCGTTAGACTTTTCCGGAAGTCAATTCTGAGGCCGGTAGAACATTTTCCTAATAAAACAAAATAGGGAAAAATGTAGATAGGCATATTTTTGGATATGAAGAAAATAAATTCTAACTCAACATCTAGGAATGAGTTTGAATTTATCTGAACAGAGTTGGAATCAGTGAATTTTTCTGAAGAAGTTGATGATTTCAGAAATGCGTTCTGAAACCGAACGCGTTCGGACACGTTTTTCGAGAAAACTTCAACTGGACTGTTGGAACCCTGTAAGAGACAAAAATCTAAGTTAAATTAGATATTATTGATGAGGAAGAGAATATCTTCAAAGTTGTAAATCCAGAATTTTGAGATTTCTCCGAAATTACGCGAATCGGGTACCGATCGGGGAAATCTGCCAGACCGGGCATAAAGTGAGCTTGAGTCATCAATTTTTCGACCAATCTTGAGCTGCCACATCACTCAAGTATGTCAACCAACAGGCATTGGTGGACAAGAATTTTACACCATTTTTGTCTTGATTTTCCAAGTTTAAGAACAATTTGGAAAATTCCCAACATATCCCTAGGTTACTCTATAAATAGCCAAGTGCTTCTTCATAAACTTTCACACCATTTTCACTCTTCCTTGGCCGAACCTAGAGGGAGAAAGAATAGAGAGAAGCTCTGGAAAAAATTCTGCAGAAGTCTTCAACGGGATATCCCTGATTACGTTTTGACCAACCGTCGTGCCGAATTACCGTAAAACGTCAACGAAGCCCTTAACATAGCTTCAGGATCGGGAGGGCCGAGAGCTGCAGAGAAAGACAAGCAGCCTGCGTAGAAACTCAGCGGGAGACTTGCTTGAAGATCCGGCTGAAGATTTCTTTCTGTTGTTATACACTTTTGAACCACACGATTTCTTTACCGCTGTTGTATCCAGCCAGACTTACGGAACTTTATATATACATATCAGTTACTCAATTGCTCCATTGCTCTACTCTGATCATTTTGAAATGATGTTTGATTAAAAAAAAAATATACTGCTTTTAAAAGTTGGGATGTTACATTTTGGTATCAAATATCAACTTGTAATATTATATATTATGTTTTCATTATTATCTTCATTTTTGCTTGCACAATTTCGGTCAAACAATCTGATCCTTTTCTTTAATTTTCGTTTTTATTAATTATTTAATTAATTAATATTATATAAAATAATTATTTAATAATTATTTTTATATAATTTTTTACAAAATTTCCCTATTGATCCATATTTGTATTTAGGCTTAAAAATACCTAAACTCATCCATTTTCCTCAAAAATTTCCAATTAATTAGCAAATATGTTTTTACTGATTCTTGGCCAAAAACCACTAATTTTAGGGTTTTACATAATTATCTTTGAATTTCCTTCGCTTAAGCTTAAGTAATTAGCCAATAATTACCTAATTACTTTCTTATCAATAGTTGATAATTTTCTCAATTATAATAACTCATTACCTCATAACTTTTGCACTGACATTTGTGTTTTCCTGTCTTCTCGTATTGTACTAAAATTTACGGGGTCATTTTGGTCATTTGGATACTTTTTGACTCTTCCCCCTTTATTTCTTCAAGGTAGTAACTTAATAAATTACCTAAATTAGGGACAATACCCTTCCCTATTTCAAATAGATATTTACTTGCCTCTTTTAGAGCTTTCACAGGGTATTTATAACCCATAATGTGTTTAGGGACCTATTTGCAAATTTTCAAACGTTTTTAGGGACCTATTTGCAAATTATCTAATTTCAAGGGAAATTACCCTAACAACAAGGTAAACTCAATACAAGGTGTTTGAGACCTCATATTCACCTATTTTTTAATAGGTATTATTTACTCATTTTATGATTTTTACCCTAAGTCAGATTTTAGGGTATTACACTGGTTGTGTACAGTGATCACATCCCCTTCCGAGTGCTTCCCTAATAGGCATTCGAGAAGAGACCTTTGATCCTATATCAAAGCACCAGCCCATTCGCTTGGCTGGACATCTGTGTTCTACACCAGAACAATACCTTTGGCGACCGCACATTGCAAATTCTAATAGATCTCTTGCATTTTCTGGCATCTTTTAGCCTTTCTTCTTTCTTATTTTTTCTTCCTTCGGGAGGTTTATATTCTCATGTGCAAATGGGATAAAATAAACCCTTTTACCAAATCTAAACTTCAAATCTCTGAGAAGATCGGTGCTCATCCCCATTTCACGCAAACCACACAGAGAATGACCCCAGTGCACTCTTCTCTACTCTGATGCAGAGTAAACTGATCAAATCAGAAGTTTTCTGCTATGATCAAACAGAAATTTTCGAATTCAGTTACAATCCAGTTATGATCCAATGAAACCGTAGAAAATCCACTAACACAAGTTTAGTAATACCGACCCAGAGAGAAAACCCTAATTTTACTTCTAAAACAATGCATTCGAAAAAGTAGTGGAAAAAGTGCCCAGATTGAAGGAAGTAAAAAGAATCAAATACTCTTTTTTTTTTTTTATATCCAGGTAATAATAGTTATCGATCAAAAGGGGAAAAGAAAAACGAAGTAAAAAGAATCAAATACTCTTTTCAGAAACCTTCTCATCGGAATGGATCCCCCTCGGCAATAGCCTCATCAGAGAATATGAAAAAAAAAAGCTTCCATTCATTTATTTTCAAAACAACGCGTCCCCTAAAAGCAACGTTCATGCTTGATATGAGATGTACTTGTCCAGTATAAATCCAGATCTTCATCTCAAAACTACTGTTGGCGGAGGAGAGAAAGAGAGGGTGGGAGAGAGAAAAGGGTAAAAGGGTTTATTTTATCCCTCAAATCTTTACCGTTAGAGATTATAATCTAATAGTGTTGAGAGAGGTAGGCAAAGGTAGGTAAAATAACCTATCCCATTAATTATATATATATTGTATTAATAAAAAGGGATAGGATATTGTTACTCCCAAGTTTAGTCACTACCACTTTTTTCACCATTAGATCAGAATCTCATCTATCTTTATCATTTCTCTCTCCTATTGAGATTCTGATCTAATAGTAAAAAAAGTGGTAGTGACAAAAATTGACAGTGACAATATCTTATCCCTTAATTAAAATATTGGTGATATTTATATTTACTTTATTTCTCTCTCTTACTTGCGTCTCATAAATAAGGGTATACTTGGAATGAGTAGTGCTTTTGGCGTCCCAAATAAAAGAAAGAAGGATTAAAAAACAGATAGGATAGAGAGTTTATGTTCTGAATTTTTTTTTTCTTATTTATCTTTTCCGTTGTATCTCCTTTTTAGTACGAATCTCTGTTGGCATTTTAAGAAGTTAATTATAGAATAAAGTTAAATAAAAGAAAGAGGGAAAAAGAGATAGGATCCATGAAAGGTTGATAATTCTATGGGAAGAAATCACCCACAAACTTTATTCTTTTGATGTTTTTGGACTTGTATTTTATATAGTTATATGAATTATATCTTTTAAATATGATGTTGTTCATCGAATTTTGAGTAGTGATTTATGATTTTTTTTTTTCCGTGCGTGTGTGTGTGTGTGTGTAAAATTTTGAACTTTGACCTTAACTAGTAAAAAATAGAAACTTTACATTTTGTGTCGTTCTACTATTATGTTTCGATTACCCTTTCTGTGTCTATGTAAAAACTCGATTTTGATAATATTGGTATAAAGGAAAGAAAATATGAGAGAAATGGAGTTGTCACTTGTTTGGGTGGGAGGAAGCGAAAACTGATGTGGACTCAATAGGAATTATTCTCAGAAAACCTAAATACTACAAATTGGTTAGAAAATACGGAAGTAGATAAATAATGAATAAAAGAAAAATAGTGATTTTGAAACTAAAAATCCAATGAGTAAGAGGAGAAAAGTGGGAGGAAGGAAAAAGAGGAGAGAAAATGAGAGGTGGGACCCATCACATTTTCCCACCAACTTTCCTCTCTAAATATGAAGAGATTCTAGAAAGACAACTTTTGGAAAAAACAATATAAGTGTAATCACTAAAAAATCTCATAATAAATTAGTAGTATGCAATAACAAGTTCTAGTGTAATCTATTAGGATATTTAATACTCCCTCCGGTCCTAATTATAAAACAACATTTGAGAGTTAGTTTTAGTCTAATTATAGGACAACATTCTAATTTTTATCAATTTCTTTCTAAAATACCCCTATTTTATTCTCTTAAGTGTGTTTGATTTTTGGTGAGTATATATATATAGATGCGTAGACTCTTCTAGTCAATGAAACTTATATATATATATATAGGGTTTATCGTTTGTCATGTCACTTGACATAAGATTATGTCAAGTGAACCCAAAACTACGTCGTTTTGGGAGTTAAGAAAATTAATGAAGGGTGTTTTTGTATTTTTGTTTTAGAATTTATTATATGAATTTTACTAAAAGATCCTTCATTAATTCCCCTGACCCAAAACTACGTCGTTTTGAGAGTTCATTAATTCCTCTAATCCCAAAACGACGTAGTTTTGGAGTGACTTGACATAACCTTATGTCAAGTGATATGACAAACGATAACCCCATATATGTATGTCTATATATATGTGTCTGTGTATCTATGTATGTATACTAAGATTGCATAGTGATTCTCCAAAATTCTTCATCTCCAAAATTGTTAATGAGAATGGATAGATGAAAAATACAGGGTAGAGAAAACTTAGCGTCATAGATGTTTGGTAAACTCAACAACGGTTTCATTTTTTCCTTCTTTTATAATGTTTATAGTTATTTTAAAAAAAAAAAAAAACTGGTTCCTTTTACACTTTTAGTATAAATCAATAGCTATTTTAACACCTTAACCCTATTTTTAAACATATGTCATTTGAATTTTTTCCTTTCAATTTATTATTCGTTTCTTTCTTTATATATATACGGTTTCATTTTTTCCTTCTTTTATAATGTTTATAGTTATTTAAAAAAAAACTAGCACTACTACAAAAATTGGATATTACTACCCTAAAAAACGTCCTCATTTAGAAATAGGACGTCCAAAGTGAAGGCGGTGGCATTCTTGTAATTATATTTAAGGAAGTTGAGCCTTCAGCGTCCTAAATAAGAAATCAGGACTCCTTAAATTGATTTTTGGCGTCCTGAAATTTTTTCAGGACGTCAAAAATTGTTTCGCGCCATAAAAAATATGAGAAATATTTGTTTGGCGCCATGGAATTTAATTTTTTTTCAATAAAATTCATTTATGGCGACCTACATATATTTCAGGACGTCTTTAATGTGTCAATTCTTCGCTCCCTGAATTTTTTGTTTAGCGCCAAGGATTTTCTTTTAATATTAATTAGAAAATTTAATAATATTGGCGACCTGAATCAGAATCAGGTCGCCAAAAATTGGAATATAGGCGACCTGAAATATGATTCAGGTCGCCTATAGTCAATTTTTTTAGGTTAATATACTCGCGCCTCTTCATTTTCCCTCACACACTCATACTCCGACAGAGGCCGCGAAATCCTCTCAGACTCACTCTCGTTCCGCTCTTCGTCGCTTCCTTGCCGTACGTCTCCGCCGTCGTCTCCTTCGTCTCCGCCATCGTCACTGATCGATCACAGTACTCTCTCGCTCACTCCGCCTTTTTCGCCGATCGAAGAGACCCACCAAACCCAAGTAAGCTTGTTCGTATGTTACTCTTAAGTTCTTTGATTCCTAATAACCCATTTTAATCGTTAATGCTTCTTGCTTATGGATTGGATTTTTGCTTCTGATTAGGATTCCTGCCTCTCACTCGCTCACTCCACCTCCTTCCCGATCAAAACCTGCGAAACCAAGTAAGCTTGTTCGTTCCTCTTGTTCTTTGATTCCAAACCCCATTTAATTGGTAATGTACTTCTTGCTAATTAAAAGAATACAATTTGGAACTGCTCTTATTTGTAGATTTTTATTCAAGTAAATTTGGTGGCCAACTAAATTGTCTAAAGCTTCATTAAATTGGTCATGTCACACCGATTGGTTGTAGTAGTTGATTTTGAAGGATTATAGGAGTATTTGTGATTAGATAGTGGTTTAGTTTTGGTTGTTCTTATGCCTCGGTCATTCATTGATTCTCTGTTAGATGTGCTTTGTGTTACGTAACTTGTTCTTTTACATTCTCTTCTATTTGATGATATTTTGGTTGGGAAAGAAGCAAGTAAAGTTTTACAATAGTGGGGTTTTTTTACTTTTATTTATTTATTTATAAAAGAACAAAAGTAGTTTATAAATTGATTGATATTGCTGCATTGAGATGATTCAGGTCGCCTATAAAATGGGAATATAGGCGACCTGAAGACCTGAAATATGATTCAGGTCGCCTATAGTCAATTTTTTTAGGTTAAAACAGGTAATATGAATTACTTTGTTTTCTGTTTCTTATTGCTTTTGTTCGTTACTCTTCCCCTATCGAACTTCTATATTCATCGTAATCTCTTCTTATTAAGGCCCCAATGTCCTTAAAGGTAATACTGTGATAGCAATTAATTCAATGCAAAACACTTCTAGCTTTAACTGTTGTAAAAAGCACGTTTACTTTAAGTAAACATTGACTCTATGGCTCTATGGTTTCTTTATCTTACATAATTGATAAATTGTTTAGCTGAAATTGGTTTAGTTAGTAAGTTTAGGGTTATTAAGCTGAAATTGGTTGTTATTGAAATTTTGGGATGTCTTACTTTTAAGGGGAAATGTCCGAAATTTACTTAAAAGAAAACATGTCGTTCTTGAAATTGACATGAACTTGACCGTTGTTGGAAATGTTAGGTGGTAATAAAATGGGTCATAGTTGGATGAATGCATTGAGAACTAGTGAAGAATATGAGAATGGGGTGGAAGAGTTTATTGAATTTGCTAGAAGGAATGTGGCCACAAAAATGGGATGTATTATTGTCCATGTGTTAATTGTTTAAATGGGAGTCGAAGGGTTATTGCTGATATAAGGGACCACCTACTTTGTGATGGAATACACCTTCGATACACAACGTGGATATGGCATGGTGAGGAAGTAAGTACCGGTGCGTCCCATGCAAATGAAGTTGAGGTAGATGATGATGATGGAATGGAGAAAATGATTAATGATGTTGAGGCAGAATCTTTTGCACAATCGGGTGAATATGAAAGCGTGCGGAGTGATGCAGAGACACCTTTGTTCCTGGGTGTACTAAGTATACACGGTTGATCGCGACCTTACATTTGGTCAACTTAAAGGCAACTTGTGGGTGGACCGATAGCGCTTTCACGTCGCCGCTTGAATTGTTGTGTGATATGTTGCCGATTGATAATGTACTTCCAAATCGTATGTATGAGGCCAAGAAAATCTTGTCTACGATGGGTATGGAGTATAAAAAGATACACAGTTGCCCTAATGACTCGCATATTGTACAGAAACGAGTACGAAGGCCTCGTAATTGTCCGAAGTGTAAAACTTCACGATAAAAAGTGAAGAAAGTTAGTGTTTCGGAGAGGAGACAACAAAAAGGCAACCTTTGAAGGCATTGTGGTATCTTCCAATAATTCCACGGTTTAAGCGTCACATTTACTAGTGAAGCAACGGCGAAGAAGTTGAGATGGCATTCGATGAGAGAATATCCGATGGAAAATATCTTTGGCACCTACCGACTCTCCGCAATGGAAGAAAATAGACGAAATGTTCCCTCAATTTGGCGGTGAGCCAAGAAACCTTCTACTGGGGCTTTGTACAGATGGCTTCAATCCGTATCGAACTCTTAGCAGCACCCATAGTGCATGGCCAGGTTCTCCTTGTAATATACAACTTACCTCCCGGCTATGTATGAAACGCAAGTATGTGATGCTTTCTATGATGATTTCGGACCAAAACAACCGGGGAACAATATCGATGTGTGCTTGGCGCCTTTGGTTGAGGATTTGAAGAAGTTGTGGGAGGAAGGCGTAGATGTGTTTGATGCATATAAGAAGGAGCACTTCAAGTTGCGTGCAATGATTTTTACCACGATAAACGACTTTCCTGCATACGGAAATTTGTCAGGGTACAGTGTGAAGGGGCATAAAGCATGTCCAATATGTGAAGCAGACACAAACTTCCATCAACTAAAGCACGGAAAAAAAACGGTCTACCTCGGCCACAGGAGGTTTCTTCATCGGTTCCACCCATATCGTAAGTTAAGAAAGCGTTTTAACGGCTTACCAGAGCAGAATACGGCTCCAAAGGCGTTAACCGGAGAGGACGTTTATAGTCGGGTGAAACATATCAATGTCATATTGGGTAAGCAGCAAAGGAAGGCGAGTGAGAAGAATATATGGAAGAAGAGATCAATTTTCTTTGATCTTCCATATTGGCGTAGTCTTGATGTGAGACACAGTCTTGATGTGATGCATGTGGAGAAAAACGTTTGTGATAGCCTTGTCAGTACTCTTTTGCACATACCGGGAAGACTAAGGATGGAATTAGTGCGAGACTAGATCCGGTTGACATGGGAATAAGAGAAAGGTTACATCCACGAGTAATGGAAGATGGTAAGAGGGCATACATGGAGCCAAGAACTCATACACTATCAAAAGCGGAGAAGAAAAGTTTGTGTGGATGTCTATATGACATTAAGGTGCCACAAGGATATTCTTCTAATTTGAGAAAGTGTGTCTCAATGAACGATTTGAAGTTAGTGGGAATGAAGTCCCATGATTATCATGTGTTGATGCAACAACTACTACCAATAGCTATAAGAGGCATTATGAAAGATGAAGTTCGATCCACTATAACAAGATTGAGTATTTTCTTCAATGCTATCTGCAACAAAGTCATTGACATTGAAAAGTTGGATGAATTGGAGAATGAGGGTTATATTATTTTGTCCCAACTAGAGATGCATTTCCCTCCCGCCTTTTTGATATCATGGTGCACTTGATAGTGCACTTGGTAAGGGAGGTAAGACTGTGCGGTCCAGTTTACCTAAGGTGGATGTACCCTTTCGAGCGATACATGAAGATCTTAAAAGGGTATTCTAAAAACCCTTATCGGCCGGAAGCCTCAATAGTTGAGAGATATGTAGTTGAAGAGGCTATGGAGTTCTGCAAAGATTATCTATCAGGGCCGACGATACAATCTCAGCATGACGAGGGGATAAGAGAGGGAACTCGAGGAATCAAACTGAAGAATAAGCCTCGTGAAGAGGTGTTGCAAGCACACCTGTACATCTTGAATAATACGGAAGAAGTTCAACCATACATTGATGAACACAGAAAGAGTTTGAAGAATATGAATCCAAGGAAGAGTGACATGCGAGATAGCGAATGAGCAAAAGAAGACGTTCATAAAGTGGTTCGGTGAGAAGGTATTGCACGAGACCGGAGTGTCGATACAATCAAGTGGTTAGCTTTGGGGGCCTTCTTTTCAGTCATCACTTGGAGCGGTTACGATGTCAACGGATATTCTTTCTACACAAAAGACCAATATGAGAAGTGTTGTGCAAAATAGTGGGGTGATGGTTGAAGCTGAATCCATGCACTTTTCGAGTTCGAAAGACAAAAACCCGGTGGTAGCATCAATGGCCTATTATGGAGTGATCGAAGAAATATGGGAGATCAACTACAGCAAGTTCAAAGTTGCTTTATTGAAATGTAAGTGGGTTAGCAATAATGCTGTTGTAATAGATCCTAAATTTGGATTTGTCTCGGTTGATCTTCAAAGACTTGGTCATAGAGATGAGCCATTCATTTTAGCAAGTCGCGAAACAAGTGTTTTATGTTACGAGACCCTGCAAATAAAAGAATGTCCATTGTACTTCAAAGTAAAAAACAGAAGTATGATGAAGAATCCTTGAACCTTGACGATACACTCCCTTTCACAACAAATCCACCTACAACACGTGAAGTAGAATTGATAGGTGATGAAGAATATGCTGCAAGAAAGGATCATTGTGAAGGAATATGGGACACCATGTAAAGTAAGATCTTCATTACAAAATGATTTGTTTAACTACTATGTTCTTTTTGTGGTCGTTTAACATGTTGGTTCATTTTATTAATCTGTTTATTATTTAAAAACCTATCTAACATAAATGATTGGTCTTTGATGAACAGGAATATGTCTAGCTCAGACGAGTCATCGGGAGATAGGGTTGATATGCCCGTTGAGAGAAAAGGGAGAGGTAGCACACACATGGGTGAGCTAATTGCTCGCCGTGACAGTCAGAAAAAGAGACTGCATGTGGAGTTTAATGAAAATATGAATCCAATTGGCAGAGAGGAAGACGGCTTCATTAGCTATTTAGGCTATCGGCTCAAAGCAAAGTGCGTATTGTTTACTCGGCTTGGAAGTTCGTTGATGATAAGACGAAGGATTTGATTTGGACACGATTTTGGTATCTCACTTTCGATATATCTGCATTTGTATCTTTAGTCTTATTACTTGATTTCGTCATATCTTCTCTTTCACCTTGCACGGCAAACATTTGATGTCCCTAACACTAAGGCCATGAGGAAGCATTGGATGGGCGAAGTTCGTCTCCGTTGGAAAGATTTTAAGAACAAGTCGACAAAAAGTATATTCGCGGGCAAAGAGGGACCAGGATCCATGTAAGACCTATTCCTTCATTTCTCCGGAGGACTGGAGGGAGTTTGTGGCGTCCCTGAGAATCCCGAATTTCTGGTAAAATTTCTGTCATATCTTATCTTTAATTTGAATCTACTTGAATTGCATGCGATCAGTTTTGTTTGTTTTCGTGTCAGAAAACAAGCCAAGCCAATAGAGAGAGGCAAGCGAAAAATAAGTATCCGCATTGCTTGTCTAGAGGTGGCTACAGAAAGCTAGAACGAAAGATGATGGAGGAAGAGTGCGGCGAATGAAGGAAGCTTCCCAATCCGATCCTTCCATCGCTATCCAGGCCCCAGCGTCCTCCTCGTCACAAAAATGGAAAGCTGCGAGGATGAAGGGGGACAAATACATCAATGAAGATGTTCTTTGCGGTTGCCTCAAAGATCGTAAGTAGTTGAATTAGAAGTATTAAATAGCCTCGGTTGTTTCATACTATATAAGAGTTTAGTTATTATTTATGAAAAATCTTATGGTACAGATTCACTTGAGCGCAGAGTAGCCAAGGCTCATTCACGCCGGTACGCGGCGGGACATTTTGTCGACGGCGATTGGGAAGCCGGATTACCCCGATCTTTGTTCGAGGGAGACGAGGGAGTGAGTGTCGCAAAATTTTCTGACGACGTTCACGTTTGTATGACGCAGAGCCAGCAGGAGCTTGAAGCCGAATTCGAGCAAACCTTATGAAAGATGTTATGGCACAACTACGGGGTGAAATGCAAGCTATGGTACAACAAAGAACGTACATCCGACGAATCCCGAATATTCCCAAGCAGAAAGATAGTTTTCACCTCCGAGGTACATATTAGCGGACCTTCTCCCCTCGAGGTAGTTATTGGCGGACCGTCTCACACTGCAGAGGTGCATATTAGCGAACCGTCTCACACTCCAGAGGTGCATATTAGCGAACCGTCTCACACTCCACAGGGAGGTATAGCTTGCACCCTATATTTGGATGACCTACACCGGCGGATTGTTGCCGATGGTCTTGTTTACCCGAACAAGACAAACACCACAACAAGCAAATTCCGAGAAAACCAACGTCGGGTGACCGTGACGAGTGTGCGAGAGGGGGAAGAAGAGACAGCCGTCCCGATTGATGATGAGGAGGTTACCACACTAGGCGCTTGCCATCACATGGTTCATCCTTTGGCCGGCTCATCTTATTGAGATGTGGACGACACTGCGATGGTAGGAAATACATTACCGATTGAGTGTGAGTTGTTCCCGATTGATTTTCATTGCTCATTCACTCATAATATGTTTTTTTATGTTTTCATAGGATGAACAAGCTGCGGGCTTATTTTCGTACTTAGCACAGCTGCGAGAGATGTACAAGGACATCGGCCTCATAAGCTTGCAGATGCCTCCGGGCATTGTCGGTGCAGAAAAGACATATCCGATGACATTTGACAATAAAGATTTGATGGAGTTTTTGACGATGGATTGTTTAGATATACAGTTTCTTCAACTTGCAATCCTGTAAGTTTGTTTAACCCTTTAATTATGTTAGTACTCTTTTTTTGTTTAAGATCTTCAATAACATTTATCATTTCATTTCATAGTGTCTGCCGTGAATTATGCGCCAGCACACCGCGAGCGAGTTCGTATGGATACTTATGTCCTGGATGCACGGCCCGCTCGCGAAGACGTTACCCAGGAGGTCAATTTATGTTGGTCTAACAATGGGCAACGGAGGGTCGTCTTGTTATCTAGCGCCAATACATGAAAGGTGCGTACTTTTGTTTTGTCTTATAAGGTTTATGTGTCAAAATTGCGGTCTTATCTTAATTTAATATTAATACGTATATGTTGTAGTGGTCATTGACGCTTGTGTGTTGTTTGTCCGAGCAAGAACTCCTGTTATTGGTTCGATTCGGTAAATGGCAATCCTACCGAGGATATCAAAAACATGTTTGCCGAGTAAGTAAATTTTTTTCGAATCATCGATTCTTCTTTTAAATGAATGGTTTAACATGTCTGTTAATTTCCATTTTAATGATAGGGGCCTCAAAACGTATAGACAACTTATCAATGCAAAAGAGCAGGGTGGACCGAAGTGGTTTAAACCGACGGTGAGTAGTTTCAATTCAAGTTATTTCATTGACACAGTAGCTTTAGATATGCCTTTATTCGTTTTTAACAATTTGCCTTTGATTTATAGTGCCATCAACAACCAGGGAGCACCGAGTGCGGATATTACGTTATGAGTTGGATGCAATCCATCGTTAACAGCGGACGTACTCAAGGTTTTCAAAACGTACGTAATCGCTCTGTGATTCTCAAGTTTATTTAATTTTTGTTGTTGTACTTGAGTTGTTAATTATTTCCTTCACTTAATTGGTTTATCTTATACCTTGTTTCCCAATTTACGCTTTTGGGTACTAAGGATCCGTACTCGCAGGATGAGATCGATTCGGTTCGAGACATGATATCTAGATATCTTCTTCAACACATAGCGTCTAGTTAGTACTTGAGCATGATTAATTAATATGTTATTGTGTTAGTGATTCTTTAATTTGCTACTGTTGTTCATTTGTATGTATTTGGTGTTTTGTCTGTACAAAATATGCAATTTTGGTGTTATATATAGTCTGTTTATGTATTGTGTTAGAGTGTGATTCTTCTGTTGCTTGGTGGTTTCTGGCTGATGCAAATTTAAAACTTGGTAGATGTTCATATTTTGTAGTTTACTTTTTTTTAAAAAAAAAATCAACAAAGGCGACCTGATTTTTAAATCAGGTCGCCTTTGTTACGATAAGGCGACCTGATTAGAATATCAGGTCGCTTAATTCAACAAAGGCGACCTGATTTTTAAATCAGGTCGCCTTTGTTGAAATTAAGGCGACCTGATATTCTATTCAGGTCGCCTTTAAGGCGAATTCTATCTTCTTAAGGGCGACCTGATTTGAAATCAGGTCGCCTTATTTACCTATATAAGGCGACCTGATTTGAAATCAGGTCGCCTTATATAGGTAAATAAGGCGACCTGATTTCAAATCAGGTCGCCTTATTAAGGCGACCTGATCTAATATCAGGTCGCCTTAATAAGACGACCTAATTTTGGATCAGGTTGCCATTTTGGAAATTTTCCTCTACCCCCTCCAAGACGTCCCTCAGAAAAGGGTCGTTAATTGGGTCTTATTTAGGTCGTTGTTTAACATTTTTGTAGTAGTGTGGTTCCTTTTACACTTTTAGTATAAATCAATAGCTATTTTAACACCTTAACCCTATTTTTAAACATATGTCATTTGAATTTTTTCCTTTCAATTTATTATTCGTTTCTTTCTTTATATATATATCGACCATTTTTATTTTTATATAATTTTCTTATAAACGACTATGCAATAAATCAGCATATAAGGGTATTATTATCATTGTGACATTTTGTTCATTTTCTTTCTTCCATATTTTTTCTCCTCAATCCAAATAGGAAGTATACGTAATAACATTTTAATTCTTTAGTTTCCTTGCTCTCTGTTTTACCTCTATCCCTTTTTTTTCTTTCAAACTTTTCTTTCCATTCAAACGGAGTATAAAATCATGACGATGATATGTTTTTTTTTTTTGAGTAAATACCTTTTTCTAGTCTCTGGCAAAAAACACAGACCCCATTTTGGTCCCTGACAAAAAAATCGACCCTTATCCGTCTTTTTTATCGGACTAAAAATGACTTTTTGGAAATTTATGAGGGATCAAAATGTCCACCAATCGACCCTTATTCGTCATTTTTATGGACTAAAAAAGACAATTTTTTTGTCAGTGACCAAAATGGGTCAGTATTTTTTTGTCAGGGACCAGAAATGGTATTTACTCTTTTTTGTTTGTTACCCATCCGGTATCTAGAGCTGTACCTTGACTAATCTGGATCCGACTTGCGTTGCGCACCTGGTTATGGTGGGAGAGCCTCCCAACGTGGGTTTTTTGCATTCATAAGGCTCGAACTCGAAACATTGCTTAAGTGACACAAGCCGCTTACCATTTATGTCAACCTCGTTGATATGACGGTGACGATGAGATGTTGTCAATTGGAAAAGCATGCAACTTTGCTGGGTGGCCAGCCAAGAGGAAAATTTTCCCAATTGGGAAAACACTGTTCAGTTCAAAAATAGGAAAAACAGTGGAATATTATATTGATCAAGCCCAGAAATGCTTGGATGTGATCAGCCGAAGTCCATGTTTGTGATAGGCTGAAAATGGGCTTCAGTTTTCATGGGTCCATTTGTTGAATGGGCTTTTTTCTTACAAATGTACTACTCTTTAGACACTTGAAATTTTTGGTACTAACTTGAAAAAAATAAAATTACCCTAAACTCCTCGTAGTTGTTAGGATTATGCTTTGGGTTTGCCTTTCTTTGTGGGTTAAAATTTTGTTTGTGTTGGACCTTCCTCCCTTGGTGCTTGTTTTCAACTTTAGTTGGTTTTCCACGCTTTTGATAGAGGAGGAATGTTTGAAGTTGCTTCTTCCCCTCCCCCCCTAAGTATATGTATCCTATTATTGGAGATAATCCTATTCAAAGTACTGTCAGACACTAAATATGAGTATCTCTCTCAATCGAGATTCAAACCTTAGTTTACCACTTTGTAAGGGACTAGCTCATTCTGCTAAGTCCATCCCCCGTTGGTGTTCAAAGTTGCTTCTGTTTTTGAAGCATTTGGCATCAAATGGGTGGTCTCAGGAGAGCATGCATCCTCTATTATGTTTTCGGGTTAGGTTTCTCTCATTATCATTTTCTCATCATCACTCATAATCTCTAAATCACATTCATCCATCCAATCAATACAATATTACTTTTACTTTTCTCCAACTTTCTTAATTAACAGACCATATTGAACCAATGAGAGAAAATGAGAAAAGAGATATGGAGAAAATCTCCTTCCTATGTTTTCCTTTTATCATGGCATAATGAAAGTTGGTCTCCTCAACTTCAACATGCAAGGTTTTGACCTTAGTTGTCTTTTACCTTTTTGGCTTTGATTTGTTTCATTAGATTACTAGTTTCTATTGGCTCTGTATTTAGAGTTTGATCAATCTTTGTTTTATGGTTATGATTTTAGAGTTTGTATTTTAATTTCATTTAATGAAAATCTTTCTTCCTGTAGAAAACCCAAGCTAGTAAGTGCGATATAATTTCTTTAAAAAATAAATGCCAATAATTATTATGTTAATCTTACCAATATATTCCGGTTGTGTCCTTCTTATAAGATGTGTTTCATTACAGGTCTATCTTATAAGTGCGATATTTTTTTAGTGAAGATTGTGACAGTTTTCTCAATTGATTTTATTTAAATTAATATGATAGAAATAATTTTTATGAAAAATAAAAATATCTTAAATAATATTGAAAAAATTAAGTAGGGAAAATCTCATATAAAGTTGCTTAAAATAGGAAAATTCTAAATTAAGTTTGTAAATTTAATAAATGCCTAATTAAGTTATTGACTCAATTTAGAATTTCAAAATTTAGATTAAATGATGTTACTTCCCTCTCATAGTCTCCTCTCTCATCTTAAAAGGGTTTCAATGCCTTTTAACTTATTTTTACAATAAGTGTAAATATATAAACATTAATATATAATAAAATATGATTAACTTAGATCAAAGAAATTTTATGTTTTGTGGAAGAATGATCAGGAATAATTCAAAAAAAAAAAGTGTCAACCCCAATATTAATTAAATGATTTCTAGTTGAACATGAGAATAAAAAAATTATTTTTTACTTGATTTTTTGTTCAATGAGGAAAAAATGTTAATATTAAAAATAACTTGTTTGATATGGCAAACTACATATCAAAGATTTTCATTAATGATTTTTTAAAGAAAAGATATTTATTAACGTAAAAAAAAAAAAAAACCTATATATCACATAAGTAAAATTGCGTGATTAATAAAGATTGATTTTTTTATTGACAAAAAACTAATTTGAGTTCTTTCAAAAAAAAATTATTCAAACTTTTAATAAAAACGTTTAATTGATAACGGTATTATGCATTTTTTTTTACTCAAAATATTCTTAATCATTCTTCCTGAACACAAAAACTCATTTGGTTTAAATGAATCATATTTTATTTTATTATATATTAATGTTAATATATATACACACTTATTAAAAAACTAAATTAAAGAGCAATTAAATTCTTTCAAAAGGAAAGAGGATAGAGAAGATTAGGAGAGTGTAATAAAGTCAATTTACTTATATTTTGAAATTCCAAATTGAGTCTATAACTAAATTAAGGATTTGTTGGGTTTAACAACCTAATTTAGAATTTTTCTATTTTAAACCGCTTTATATGGGATTTTCCCAATTAATTAAAAGGTTGTCATTTTAATAATTCTGGTTAATTTCTTAAAGAAAACTCGTTAATAATACCCTTTACATATTGAATCTAATTTTCTTAATAACATGAAATAGACTTTTTAAAATCCTAACTTGTTAATTTATTCAGAAGAACTTATTAACAATATCCTTTGCAAGTTTAACTCAATTCTTTAGTACTTAGTATTGTATAGTGTATATCCAGAATCCTTGGGCCTGATTTAAAATAAACTGTCAAGAGAGAGATCGACTATAATGAAATTCTCCCACTTACCCCTCGTCTTTGGGTTCAACTGGGGTCGGACTTCCTCACCTTAAGGGAGGGGGTTCGATCCCTGCGTTGGTCAAGGCGCTGGGGGAGGCATCTAGGGGTCTAGGAAGCAGTGGAAACGCGGGTAGAGGTGGAGGCATGTGTACTCTCTGTCCAGTATGCCCTGTGAACTGGGCTCCAAGCGCCCTGCCTTTGGATTGTGGGTGAGCCCAACCTCTTTCCTAAAATTTTATAATAATAAAAAAAAATTCTCCCACTTACTTTACCAAAAAATATATATATATATATTCTCCCACTTACATATCAAAAAAAAAAAAAAAAAATCTCCCAATTTACTTTTATTAAATATTAATTATCTTATTATTATAAAATTTCCTGCTAGTGTGAGACAACTTGAGGAGGGTGGTTGGATTAATGGATAGGATCAAATTTAAGTGACGTTTGCGATTGGCTTGTGAAGCAACTTGGTGAAAATGTCACAACATTACTGGGAAAAAAGAAGAAGATACGAAGTATTATTTTCTTTGCAGGGCCCCCCATCCTATACGGGGTTATGCCGTTATCTTTTTTTTGCCAGCTTGTTATGCCGTTACCAATTATTCTATAGGAAAATATCATTTAAATGTCATATGAAATTTCAAAATCTCAAAACGTTAGTTAAAAATTTAAAAGGACATAGAGGTGATGGGGATGAATATGAGATTTTGAAATTTAAGTGTTTTTATTAAAATACCTCTCATCTCTCTCTTCTTCATCTCTTCCTCTTCTTGGCCACTCTCTTTCTCTCTCCTCTCCCCCTCTTCATTTTCACTATCACCTACGCCTTTCTTTCTTTCCTTGCCAGCGACAACTTCCACCTTCACTATTGTTGGCGAGTTTCGCCATAACCACAAAAAACGCCACAATTATGAGTTTGGAGACCGAAGTTTGGAGCCATGACTATGAGTTTGGAGATCGAAGATTAGAGTGCCGCGGGATCGCAATTCAAACCAAAGAGATTCTTCGACCAGAGAGAATGACATTTAATCGTTTAATTGCTCTATTAACCCATTATTCAAACCAATATTTCTTGTTGTTCTGAAACTAAATCGTTGAAATTGGGTTGCTATGCGATATATGACTCAACCTAAATCTCTTGTTGGGTTTGAAATTTGATAGCAGTGAAGTAATTGACAGTATTTCGGTGAAAGGAACAACGATTATAACACACTTACTAGTAGAACTCGGGATGTGGCGGTTGTTGGGGCTGGACTCCGTTGTTAGAAGGGGAAGGAAGGAAAGATGAAAAAGATGATGAACAGTAACCTGGCATATGAACAAAAGCCGTAATGAGATTAACAAGTTCATTAATGGGAATAAAAAAATCGTTAATGGGAATAACAAGTGTATCCGTCAAATTGTACACATGTCACTCTGCTGAAACCAAAATCTGAGGACAATTAACAAATTTTCGTAATGGGAATAGCAAGTTCATTAATGTGAATAACAAGTGTATTCGTCAGGTGCAAAACATGTCACTCTGACGAACGCCTTTGTTATTCTCATTATTGAACTTGTTAATATTATTAACGAACTTGTTATTTCCATTACAGTATTTGTTAATTGTGCTCGAATTTTGGTTTTGCCAAAGTGACATGTTTTGCATCTGATGAATACACTTGTTATTCCTGTTAAAGAACTTGTTATTTCCATTAATAAACTTATTATTCCCATTATGAAATTTGTAAATTGTCCTCAGATTTTCGTTTCAACAAAGTGGTATGTGCATAACCTGACGAATACACTTGTTATTCCCATTAAAGAACTTGTTATTCCTATTAATAAACTTGTTAATCCCATTACGACTTTTGTTTATATGCCAGGTTACTGTTCATCATCTTCTTAATCTCTCCTTCATTCCCCTTCCAACAACGGAGTTCAGCCCCAACAACCACCACATCTTACCCCTTTCACCGAAATATTGTCAATTACTTCATTGCTATCCAATTTCAAACCCAACAAGAGATTTAGGTTGAGTCATATATGGCATAGCAACCCAATTTCAATGACATAGGTTCAAAACAACAAGAAATATTGGTTTGAATAATGGGTTAATAGAGCAATTAAAAGATTAAATGTCATTGTCGAAGCTCTCTAGTTTGAACTATGATCCTGTAGCGTGAAGAGGAATATCACCTAGAGGGGGGTGAATAGGTGATCTCTAAATTCTTTTTCAGAAGATACTTACGGAGACAAAATGAAAACTATGGCAGAATCAGTAAATACACACTAGGCAATTTATACTGGTTCGACCTCAAACTTTGGTCTACGTCCAGTCCCCAAGAACACCTTGGGATTTCCACTAATCTTATCAAACACGATTACAACTCAAGGATGATCATTTCACTCTTGGACTCACTCCCCCTTACTGGTTGTAAACGTACACCCATTCTTAAGGTTCCTCAACCTTAAGTTACACAATCAGAAATGTAATAAGTGTTTAAAAAACAGAAGGCTCCTCACTGAGTAGATTTTTTGATAATCACTGAAGTGCTAGAAATATCTAGAGATATTAATGAAACAGTAATACAATGAATTCGAATTGAATGCTCAAGTAGTTTCGGTAGGTGGTGAAATTGAATGCACTGCCCTTTTATAGCGAACACCATTTATGCCGTTGAGAGACTTAGACAAAGAGCCGTTGTGACTCTCTGTTTTTCCCGTTAGACTTAGAAGCAGAGTGACGAGGTAGTTTGAACGTTTCTTCAATAAAAGCTCTTCGGTGGTGATGACCTTGTGCAGAGAGATAATCAGAGGCAAGCTGGAATAAGTGATCCTCGAAGAATGTTTTTTCGTCTGTTGTAGTTGCTTATTCCGAATGTATCTCTGTTTCTCTGACTTTCATTTAATGCACTGCCACATTGGATTGCTTTTCGCGTGAGTTTAAAACTTGCCTGGTTAATCACTTTAAAACTTAACCAAAAAGTGGTTAGATATGATATAAATGAGTTTAGATATGATTAGTAAACATTAGACCATAACCCACTAAATTTCGAAAGAGATTCAAGCATTCCATGTTCTTCGTAAATTTTCCAGAAGGATATTCTCGAGAGTCGCTTAGGTGTTCTCGAGAATTAAGCTTGAAATTGAAAATGAGAAAAACTAACCTGAAGAGGTTCTCGAGAATGTATCATTACTCTCGAGAATTATACACCCAGAAGTTTATATAGTGAAGAACATATGAAGATATTCTCGAGAATCATTTCATTATACTCGAGAATCAGACGTTAATTATTTTCCGTAGAAGTATGGCATGCTCGAGAATTGGTACTTTATTCTCGAGAACTTCTTTTATTCTTGAGAATTACTTGGGTATACTCGAGAACCATGAAACGTGAAATCAATTGATCAATATTCTTCTTCACTTGGAATTCTCGAGAATCAAAATCTTATTCTCGAGAATTGCTATTATTCTCGAGAATTCTATTAGCATACTTGAGAATCTTAGTTCAGGAGGTAATTGATTATTCATTCGACATTCTCGGGAATCTATGACCCATTCTCGAGAATTACTCCTATTCTCGAGAATCATCTTCCAATTCTCGAGAATCATATAAGGCCAGTTTGATCTTTTATCTTTTCTTAGACATTCTCGAGAGCTTCTTACCTGTGCCCGAGCATTGTACCCATTCACGAGAATCAATTTCTCATTCTCGAGAATTATGACACATATGGATATGATATTTGAATTACAGAGATTCTTCTCGAGAAGCATATGTGGGTGCTCGAGCATTAGGTCAATTCTCGAGAATCTTACCCTATTCTCGAGAATTAGAAGCAGAAGAGATACTAGATAGATAACAAAAAAACTATTCTTGAGAATCCTAAGTTTATTCTTGAGAATCAGAAGATGTTTACAAAGAGATTGTTTTCTGATTTAGTTTAACTATGCTTTTCGTTTAAATCTTTTAAATCTGTTGTTATCATCAAAACACATGGGATCTAACACAGCGCTCTATGCTTTGGTCTCCAAACTCACAGTCGCAACTCCAAGCTTCGGTCTCCAAACTCAATTGCAGCATTATTTATGGTTATGACAAAACTCGCCGGCAATGGTGAAGGTGGAAGCTATCGCCGACAAGGAAAGAAAGGCGTAGGTAAGAGTGAAAATGAAAAGAGGGAGAGGAGAGAGAAAGAGAGAGGTAGGAAGAGGAAGAGATGAAGGGTATTTTAGTAAAAACACTTAAATTTCAAAAATCTCATATTCCTCTCATCACCTCTATATCCTTTTAATTTTTTAACAGACGTTTTGGAGTTTTGGAATTTCATTTTGTATTTAAATGACATTTCCCCTTATTCTATTCTATTTCCCTTTATATAACTAAAGCCATAGAGCTATAGGTCCCTAAAGAGTCCCGCTACAGAATTCAATCTTCAAAATTTACTACTAGTAAATAACAAACCCACTTAAACTTCAACCTTTGTATGATAAACCTAAAGGAAAGCCCATTTTGCAAGTATTTACTTTCCTCTCAATTTTTAATACGGTATCTATATGTTTCTGATTTTTTAATTTAATACTTTAATTTTAAAGTTAAGGTGTATATTTACCAACGAACTATTACGAAAGGAGCATCTGTCACAAATATTAATTAAGGGTACCTTAAATACAAACAAACAATTAAAAATGTGCAGTCACCACAAAAAACTTTTGAAAATGTGCACTCAGCACAACGCCGTTAGAAAAAGATAACATCTGTTATTTAAGGTGCAGATTGGCCAACAAATTTTTACTCTAGGAGCACCTAGCACAAAAAAGTTTTACTTTGGAGTGCCCAACACAAAATTCTTAATTTCACAAAATTAAATAATTTTTTTCTCAATTGTCATTATTCAAAACTACTTGTATAGATATCAATGGAAAAAAATTACTCATTTGCTAAAATAAATAAAAAATTTAATTAAAAATATAATTATATTATTTAAATAAAACTCAAGGTGTTTTTATAATTTATTATATATGTTAAACAAAAAAAATTATATGATTTATTTTTATTTTAGAAGAAATTATGTTAATAAAATTTAAAAAATCTATTATATTGAAAGAAATGAAATGAGTTTAATTTTTATTTTTATAAAAAGAGTTTAATGGATATTAACGTGGACACTTAATAATATAAATCCGGCAACTTGATGATATTTTTGTTAATTAAATTATCTATTGATTATATGAATATGAGACTTGTTGGAAAAAAAATTGTCATTAATTAAGTATCTTGGAATAGCCTCATCAAATTATTTAGGGACCTTTTTTTTTTCCAACAAGTCTCATATTCATATAATCAATAGATCATTTAATTAACAAAAATATCATCAAGTTGTTGGATTTATATTTTTCTTTTTTTTGCTTAGAGCGTCCGATATCCCAGGGCAGGTCATCTTTCAGGCACATCAACGGCCCCAGACTAATCCGGACCGAGACCGGGTCGGCCCCTTTCGGGGGGAAGCCTCTACCACCCACGCCTGCTGCATTCCCACGTCTCGAACTCAAGACCCGTGGTTAAGTTATGACAACCCCTTACCAGTTGACCTAAGCGCTTGGTGGTTCGGATTTATATTATTAAGTGTCAACGTTGATATCCATTAAGCTCTTTTTATAAAAATAAAAATTAAATTCATTTCATTTCTTTCCGAATATAATAGATTTTTTTAGATTTTTTAAATTTTATTAACATTAAATGAATTTCTTAACTCACATAAATTTCTTCTAAAATAAAATTAAATCATATAATTTTTTTTGTTTAACATGTATATTAAATTATGAAACACCTTGAGTTTTATTTAAATCATATAATTATATTTTTAATCAAAGCTTTTGTTATTTTAGTAAATGAGTAATTTTTGTCCCTAAATATCTATACTAGTAATTTTGAATGATGACAATTGAGAATTTTTTTTATTTAATTTAGTGAAATTTAGAATTTTGTGTTAGGCACTTCTGAGTAAAACTTTTTTGTGTTGGACGCTCTTGAAGTAAAAGTTCGTTGGTCAATCTGTACCTTAGATAACAGCCGTTATCTTTTTCTAACGGCGTTGTGCTGACTGCACATTTTTTAAAGTTTTTTATGCTGATTGCACATTTTTAATTGTTTGTTCATATTTAAGGTACCCTTAATTAATATTTGTGTCAGATACTTCTTTCATAATAGTTCGTTAGTAAATATGCACCTTAACCCATAATTTTATTCTATTAGTATTGTTAGTTCGGTAACTTTGCTCTGTTAGCACCATTAGCCCATGTACAAGAATAAACAATACTGATAGAGCAAAATTAAAGTATTTTATTAAGAGAGGAAAGCACACAAGTACTAAATTTAAAATTGAGTAAAAGTATAAGGGATTGTTTGTTTCTATTTTTTGTTTTATGTTTTCAAAACAGTTTTATAAAATTGTTTCTAAAGACAACTTTAAAAAAAAAAAAAATCTATTTGGATAGTTGTTTAAAAAAATCTGTTTTTGAAATGACGTGGCAACATCGGCTATCACTGACATTGATGTGGCAGCAGTCATTGCCGACTTGATGGTGATGTAGGTCAATGCCGATGATATGGTGTCAATAGTGGACATGTATTAGCCTCAAAAAACAATAAATAGAAAAACAAAAATAAGAAAACACTTAAAAACTGTTTCGATTTTTTAGTTTTTTTTTTAAAAAAAATGTATTGAAAACAATTTTCCGGGCAAGTTTTATTATTTTTTATTTTTAAAAATAAATTTTTTTTTTTTTTGTTTTTAAATCAAACAAGCCCTAGGTATCTGCAAAATGATTTTCTCTCAGTTAAATATATACCATCTTAAATTATCTTTTTTGTATATATAACCATTCAAACTGAGTTATGTGGATATAAGTCTCCTAAATTTTATTATTGGTACATAAGTAATAAATAAAACTACTAACAAAGAATTGTTATGCAAAATTTTGAGGGATTTATAGTAAAGTTGCAAACGTTTAAAATTATCTATAGATAACATAAATAATGGAATTATGTATAATTTTGACTAAATATAAATCTCATCTTAACTCTTAATCATTTCTCTCTATTGGGAAAACATAGAGACAAGAGGCTAAGCCCTAAAATATGGAGCAAAGAAGTATCCTGAACTTACACCAAGGTTTTATCTTTTGTTTAAAAGTACGTAAAATATTCCTTCCGGTATTTAATATAAAATTATTTACATAATTTGATTAAATTGAGGAAATTAATTAAGTTAATTAATATAGCATGTATATTCTAAAATACCTTATTCATATTTCTTAATTCTCGATCTCTTCCTTGATTATTGTCAAGAGAGTATTAATGAAGGAAAATTAGAAAAATATTGATAAATATTACAAATATGTTTTATACTTAGAATTAAGATCAATTTTCCAAATATGTTTTATATTAAGAAAGAGATAAACTTAAGTACTAAGTGGAGTATAAATAAACTTAATTCTACATAATATAATTAAAAATGGGTTAAGGATCATTCATCATCCAAATATTTTAAATTTAATCCAAATTATAGAAGGCTTTATATTACACAGGTATCGAAAGTTATACCCACGGTTCAACATAAAAACCTTGAAAAAAATAGTAGAATGAATATAAATATAACAATTTTACCAAAAAAAATCTATTGCGTTTTTATTAATCTATATATTTCTTTATAATATAGATTAATTAATAATTGATGCGCGGATGATTATTAAAAGTTAAATAGAGTTGCACTCTTTTCTTATCTTTTATGTAAAGCTTTGTGTTCTGGTGTAGAACACAAGTGTCCAGCCGCGTATATGGACTGGTGATTTGATGTTGGATCTAGGGTCTCCTCCTGGGTGCGTATGGGGAAGCACACGGGCGGAGATGAGATCACTGAACACAACCAGGCTCTTAGCCGAGGGAGTGGGGTGTGTGCTCAGTGTAACGGTAGGTAAATAGTCTAGGTTAGAGCGTGTGTACCTTGGGTCGCTGCTTCGGTATTTATAGAGCATACCTGGAGCGGCTTTGGCGTGATGTCCGGCCTAGAATCCGAACTGCCTCGCTCTACGCGGATGTGATCCTATATTTCCGGGGCAGTTGAGATCCTTCAGGGTAGTAGGTGAGACCGGGTCTGTCACGCCTGTCTGTGGTTGGGCTTTATCGCGACTGGGCTTATTCCAGGTCCGTAACAGTTGCCCCCAGCTCGGTAGTTCAAAGTTTTGGACTGCCGGGGTGTGTGAAGTCCTGGATAAGTCATCCGAGGTCTCGCTATCCCTTGACTTCAGTGTCGGTCAGAAATTTGTTGGACTATCTCCCCGGGTATGTGGTATTGTCATAAGGTCCGATGAGCCAAGGCGATCTAATACCTCCCCTACCATGCCCCGATGTCGACCTGGCGTCTGAGGATATTTGCGAGGAATACCGATGGCCCATGGATGACCAAGGTGATGGCCTTCGTCCTTAGGAATGCCGTGGTGAGAACCAACAACCTATGGATCTGAGATGGTGCGTGTGAAACCTAGCGCGATTTCGACCGAGGTGGGATGTCGGGGTCAAGGCTCGACATCTGAAGGTTCGGGGCGGTTGCTGTGACAGCAGTGTGACTCTTGGAGAATCCTCCTCTGCTCCTGTCATGATTTCCTGTGACACCTGGCTCCCGTGGATTGGAGAGGCGCTTCGATCCTCGCGCCACGCCGCCCTCGAACTTCGTGCGCATTTAATGCTCTTGGGGTTGATAATTGAATATTTAATACACTTCTTTTTATCTCTTGATTAATAATTTAGGACTCTTTAGTTAATAAATAATGGCTTTTATACTTATTTGGGCTTTGGGCCTTTGATTAGCTTTTAGCCATTTTTAATAATAAAATTTCAGTTTTACATTGCTTCACTATTTTTACCATAACTCTTGAACCCGACATCGGATTTGCCTCATTTTTGTCTCATATTTCAGATGATTCAGAGAGCTAAAATTGTTATGAAGACATGAAGAGAAAATTCGGACAAGAGGGCGGTCAATTTTGGAGCCGAAGTCTGGATTTTATTTGGGCACGAATTTTGTAATTAAAGCCCACTTTTATTTTAATTTCATTTTGGGCTGAACCATTAGACCTAATTCGTTTTTAGGTTATCTTTAAGTGAGGCAGCCGCCACAAACATTCATGCATTCACGTTTTTACACAGTTTTGGATTAAATATAGAAGTTTTATTTTCTCTCAAATGTTCTTCGCGTTCTTCGTGTTCTTCGTGTTCTTCGTCTTTTCTTCATTTCTTCCAACCATGCTCGGCTAAACTTCTGTGATTAACCCAACGTTGAGAATTCCATGATTTGTCCAGAGAGCTTGTGCTTAATCGACAACGTTACTCGTTTCAGTTTTCATCTTATCGGATCCGATTTCTGAAAATAGTTCGAATATTAGATTTAATATTCGGTTTGGTTCATCCCAAGGACTGAGTTCGAACTAGGTTTAAGTGTTGCTGTGCGATCGTACAGTGAGGCGCCACTGTTCGGACAAATGCTAGGCGATCGTCTAGTCGAGGGAATTTCTGGACGGATGCAAAGATCTCGGTTCGTCCAGAACCAAACGCGAGTTCGTTCATATTTCGCTCAAGGATGGATGTTTCTGGAATCTAAACGTTGGGTTGATCGTTGTTAATTTGTTTCAGTTTATTAACGTTTTTCTATCTGTTTCCACATATTTCGGTTTATTTCAATTTATTTCGTTTTAATCTGTTGAATCAAACCCCCCCCCATTTTACTGTTTCTGTTTCGTTGTTTTTGTTAATCAAACCCACTGCAAGTTCGTTGGGGAAACGACCCAGGTTCCCTATTTCTACAAATCATTTTCGAACTTGGTTATTTTGGGAAACACGGCAAATCTCTTTCCAGGGGTACGTCGCACGTCACCTCAACTTTTTAGGGCGAAAGGTCGTGGCTGCCCCTATCGATTGGGTTGCTTTGCTTCAAATTTCCCTCCTCGCTTTCTCGCAATAAAACCTGTTAGCATTTTTCATTTCAACACTTTTTCTCATTTGCTCGGTTCGCTCCCACACCCAAAATTTTCCTCTGCACAAAGCTTTTCTGTTACCGGAGATTCTTCTTTCTGCACATCAAGCTTTCTGAAGTGTCGAAGATTCCTGTTTGCCCAGAACCCTCTTCAACCTTCGCTGTGCTCGTACCTTTTCGATTTTTTAGGTATGCTTCTTTCCTTCTGAACTTTTCGTTTTGTTCCAGTCATTTCAGTTTTCCCTCTTCTTTTTTCTTCGCTTTACCGTTCCTGGATTCTGGGTTTTCTGGGTGGAGTGTTTGTGAGTTGAGGTTTGTGCGTCGCGCTATCGAACCCGTATGCTTTGGCTTGGGAATTTCTGGTTTTCTCAGTTTTCTTCATTTTAGTCTTAGTCTTCCCCCTTCTCATTATCCTTGTAATAACTGTATAGGTTTGAGCCCTTGATGGATATGGGGAAGCGTTCTTTGTCTTCGCGTCAGCCTTTAAATCCAAACGATGATGAGGCCCTACGAGAGCGTTATCCATTCTTTAGTTACTGGTTGCTAGGAACTCCTTTGACCGAGGAAGATAAGCTATCCTTGGCCCTTCGTGGTGGGTCAGGTAATAGGAGCATTGGGGGGGTCTCAGCCAGTAGTTCCTAGGTCCAGTCAGTCGGAATCCGCCTTCCAAGTGCGTCGCCCTTCCGAGTCGGAGTCATTACCAGCCGGGTATCTCGGTCCTTGCTGGGATTGTGTTGCCGAGAGATCTTCCCTCATTGCGAGTGGGCAAGACCGTATGGCCGAAGTAGTCTTAGGCTCATGCCGGCATGGGTCATCATCTGAACCTACGTCGGCTGCCGGGGATCCTCCTTTTTCTGAGGCCGTCCGCCGTCAGTCTTCCCTTAGTATTTTGTCACAATCAGGTATTCTTTCTAGCTCTGATTTTGGCTTTTTATTTCTTTTGGTTGTAGGTAAATGGAGTCTACGTCTTCTCCTCGTCTTTCTGCCTCCGATGCGGAGGCCGACTCCGGCAGCCCTTCACCGGCCCTGAGATCCAAGTATCCCTGGGTGACAAGTGAGATGTTGACTATACGTTCGCTGATGACGGATGCAGACGTGGCCCGGGTGGGGTCGTCGGGGTCATCGGGATGCTCTCTGGTCCCTCCCGAGGAGGATGAGCTGATCTGCGCCACCCGAGAGCCTGGATCCCCTAATTTCTTTTTCTTCTATCGGGAATACATGTCCCGACTCGATATTCGCTTCCCGTTTACCGAGTTCCAAATGTCCGTGCTTAGCTATCTTCATCTTGCCCCTTCTCAGCTCCACCCCAACGGGTGGGGTTATCTGGCGGCGTTTGCGTATCTTTGCGGGTCGATGGAGCCCGTCATCCCTTGCACCGCCGCCCTCTTCCTTCATTTATTTTCTCCTTTCACCCCTCGTTCGGGTAGAGAGCCGCCTGCTTTGAAAGGACTGACTTCTCTTCGTGCCGAGGCGGACCGTAAACTCATGACCTCCTTTTCCGACTCCTTCAAGGATTCCAAAAATGCTTTCTTCAAGGTGGTTGCGATTGCTGGGGAAGAGCCTTGGTTTCTGAAGGGCGCTGAGGGCCCTGGCGTAGAATGGCGTTTCCCGCTTTACTGGACCTCCGATCATCACAACTATTCCTCCTCTACCTACAATTTGCTGCCAAGGACCTCTCCGATGAGGAGAGGGAGCATGCAGCTCGGCTGGCTTCGTACGTCGCCGAACATGGCATTAAGAGTGCGACCTTCTATATCAAGAAGGCCGGCGTGGAGTCGGGGTCGGCCTCCAGTACGACTTTATTTATATGAGCTCTGTCGTTTTATAACATACTACTTGATTTTTGTTGCCTAATTAGTTTCTGACGTTTCATTTCTGAAATTTTTGACAGACCAAGGTGCTATGGAGCTAAATCCGGACTACCTTACGTATACCTTGCCGGCAGGCGGAAAGCCGAAGGAGAAGGTTTCTAAGAAACGGGCCGCTGCTGAGCCCCTCAAAAAGAAAGCTCTTGCTGCATCTATGGTCCCGAAGCCTTCCTCGGCGAAACGGGCAAGGGTTGGGGATACCGCGGCGATGCCTTCGTCTGCTCCACCCTTGGCGGTAACTAAAGAGGTGGTGCCTTCATCCTCTCCACCCTTGGCAGTAGAAATGGAGGTGGTGTCTTCGCCTGCTCCATCCTTTTCCGTGACCGGGACCTCTCCTCTTGCCGACCCCCATCCATCCATTGATAAGGGGAAAGATGTGCTCCAGTCTGACGCGGTGCCTCCCCCGTCTCCATCCAAGACCACGACGGCTGCTCCTCGCCCTGGTGGCCTCAGACGTGGCCAGGCTTGGGACGGTAGCGTCTCTGAAGAAATCGGCACGGCCTTCTTTCAACCGCGTCGATTTTTAGGTCCCCAACCTCTTTCAGATGAGGATGTGCACAAAGTGCAGGACGTGTCCAGTCGTCTCTGTAAGGCCCTCGGATTATCTCAGGCCTACTTGCATCTCCACGGGTATTATGTGAGGGCTACCGGTGAATCTCGAGCTCTGACCCACCAGGCATTAACACAGGCCAACGCCGATCTGATGCAGGCCAACGCCAATCTGGCTGAGGCCAACTCTAACCTGGCTGAGATGAAGTCGTCGCACTCCCAATCCATGAACGCTGTGAAGCGGCTTACCCAACAACGTAGTGAGTTATGCGCGAAGCTAGATGGGACCCGGAGTGCCCTGGAAAAGGAGAAGGCCACCCATCAGAAGGTGGCGAATGCAGTGAGGAAAATCGCATCAGATTGCTTCGAGATGGCCCTCGCCCAGATTGAGTATTTAAATCCGGGGGTGGAGCTGAATCTTGTCGGCTATGGATGCCGCTCCTTCTTCAAGGGTGGTGTTCTCGTACCTCCGCCTCCGTCTCCTGAAGATGAATCCGTGCCAAATGCGGAGGACGACGGTGGGGAGTACGTTGGGGAAGAGGCTGCTTCCGGGGCCGAGCCTGATGGCGGTGGGGCGCCTGTGGACGAGGCGGCCCCTTAAAGCTGGAGAAGTTGTTATCATTCTTTTTCTTTGTCTCTTTATTTTGTTTCGGCTTAAGATGATGCCGGCTTTGTAGTAGTTTGTAACTACTTTATTGTACTTTTGAACAATTTACCTTATGAATGAAAATTCAAGTAACTAGTCCATTGTGTGATTTTAACTTTATGCATTCACTGCACATTGTTATGACTTAGACCGGGCCAGGGTCTTTAAATAATTTAGAGTCCGCTAGTACTCTTCTGGTGTAGTAGACCAGGTGTATGAGTAGGGGTTTCAATATTTACCACGCTACGAGGTTCTGGAGTCGTTCTTCTAGTATCTTAACCACAGTAAGGGCGAACTGTCACATGCTTAGTCAGAGTCGTACGGACACCTACTTAAACATTTCGACCTGATCAGGATCTGGTATGACTATCCGCCTTCTTATCCCGGTGTCGGTTTCGATGCATCAAAATATTTACAAGGGATGATGACAGCGGCCTCCTTTAGTTTTTTAGGAATAACCAGGCTCCTTTGCCTCGGTGTCGATCTGCTTTCCCAACAAATCATTAACATTCTTGAAATTGAACTTCGGTTACCGTCCCTGGCGTTCTTGTTGCCGACGTCGGCCCTTTGTAGGACTAGGTCGCCCCGGTCGAATGCCCTGGGCCTAACCTTTCTGTTGTATTTGGCCGCAATGAGTTGTTTGGCCGCCATGTCTCGGCAGTGGGCCGTGGTCCTGACCTCATCTACCAACTTCATCTCTGTTGCCAAGGCCCTGGAATTTGATCCATCTCCTTCCTCCAGAGTTCTGAGCCTTCTCCAGGATGGCTGACCTATCTCAACTGGAATCATGGCCTCGCATCCGTAGGTCATGCGCAAAGGTGTTTCTTGAGTAGCCGACTACATGGTTGTTCGATTTCCCCATAATACATTATACAGCTGTTCGACCCAGCAGGTGCCGGCCTCCTGCATCTTTTTCCTAAGGCTGTCCAAAATTACCTTATTCGCTGCCTCGGCTTGACCGTTTGATTGAGGGTGTTCGACCGAAGCGAAGTGATGCGTGATTTCTGTTTTGATAGGATCGGGGGAGTTGCCAAGCATTGCTTGATCTTTTCGAATGTGGCGTCACACTCTGGGGTCCAGTTGCCTGTCGTCTCCTTTTTCAGTAACTTGAAGAAGGGTAAGGCGTTTTCTGCCGACTTTGGCAGGAATCTAGTTAAGGAGGCCAGTCGACCTGTTAGCTGTTGGACTTGCTTCTTATTGATAATTGAATATTTTATACACTTATTTTTATCTCTTGATTAATAATTTAGGACTCTTTAGTTAATAAATAATGGCTTTTATACTTATTTGGGCTTTGGGCCTTAGATTATATTTTAGCCATTTTTAATAATAAAATTCCAGTTTTACATTACTTCACTATTTGTACCATAACTCTTGAACCAGACATCGGATTTGCCTCATTTTTGTCTCATATTTCAGATGATTCAGAGAGCTACAATTGTTATGAAGACATAAAGAGCAAATTCGGACAAGAGGGCAGTCTATTTTGGAGCCGAAGTCAGATGTACATTTCTGGATTTTATTTGGACTCGAATTTTGTAATTAAAGTCCAGTTTTATTTTATTTCTGTTTTGGGCTGAACCATTAGATCCCATTTCGTTTTTAGGTTAACTTTAAGTTATTGGCAGCCACAAACAATTATGCATTCACGTTTTTACAATTTGGTGGATCAAAATAGAAGTTTAGAGATTCTCTCAACTGTTCTTCAAATGTTCTTCGCGTTCTTTGTCTGTTCTTCGTTTTTCCCCGCCATGCTCGGCTAAACTTCTGTGATTAACCTAACGTTGAGGATTCCATGATTCGTCCAGAGGGCTTGTGCTTAATCGGTAACTTTACTCGATTCTGTTTTCATCTTATCGGATTCGATTTCTGGAAATAGTTCGAATATTAGATTTAATATTCGGTTTGGTTCATCCCAAGGACTGAGTTCGAACTAGGTTACAGTGTTGCTGTGCGATTGCACAGTGAGACGCCACTGTTCGGACATATGCTAGGCGATCGTCGAGTTGAGGGATTCTCTGGATGAATGCAAAGATTTCGGTTCATCCAGAACCAAACGTGAGTTAGTTATATTTCGTTCAATGATGGAAGTTTCTGGAATCTAAACGTTGGGTTGATCATTTTTAATCTGTTTCTGCATATTTCGTTACATTTCGATTATTGATCATTTTTAATCATTTACATTTATTTCATTACATTTGAGTTTATTTTCGTTTTAATATGTTGAACAAAACCCCCCACTTTACTGTTCTGTGTCGCTGTTGTTGTTAATCAAACCCGCTGCAAGTTCGTTGGGAAACGACCCAGGTTTCCTATTTCTGCAAATCATTTTCGAACTTGGTTATTTTGGGAGACACGACAAATCTCTTTCCACTTATTCCGAGGAGCCTGCATTTCTAGCACCGCTTTACATTTATCTGGGTTGGCCTCAATTCCGCGACTAGTGAGTAAGAATCCGAGGAACTTTCTAGCTGGCACTCCGAACGCGCATTTCGCCGGGTTGAGGCGAATTTGATGCTCTCTCAGTTTGTTGAATGTTTGCTCTAAGTCTCGGATGTGGTCATTGGGGTCATGTGATTTGACGATCATATCGTCTATGTAGACCTCGATGTTGTGGCCGATTTGATCCTCGAAAACCTTATTCATCATCCTCTGATACGTTGCCCCGGCGTTCTTTAGGCCGAATGGCATGACGTTGTAGCAATAGTTTCCCTTTTCTGTGATAAAGGCGGTGGCCTCTTGGTCGTCGGGGTGCATGGCGATCTGGTTGTACCCGGAATACGCGTCCATAAACTATAGCAGTTTAAAACCGGACGAGTTGTCTACAAGTTGGTCGATGTTCGGCATAGGATAGGCGTCTTTTGGGCATGCTTTATTCAGGTTTGTATAATCTGCGCATATCCTCCATTTGCCGTTTGGCTTCAAGACCATTACCACGTTGGAAAGCCATGTGGTGTATTGTATTTCTCTGATGAAACCAGCCTCCAACAGTTCGTCGAGGTGCTGGTTCAGTGCCACTTGCCTATCTGTGCCCTTTTTCTCTTCTTCTGGGCCACTGGAGATGACCCCGGCCGAATGGCTAATCTGTGACAACAGAAATTGAGGTCGATCCCGGGCACATCGGCCGCGCTCCAGGCAAAAACATCTCGGTTTAGAGCTAAAAACTCCTCCATCCTTAGTCTCAAATTCAGGCTCAACGCCCTGCCAATTTTTGTGTTCTGGTCAGGGTCGTTTCCGAGTATGAGATCTTCCAACTCTCCTTACAGTTCATTTGGAATGTCCCATTTTCGTCTCATAAGTCCAACTCGACCATATTGATCGGGTGGCAATTTTTTACTCCCACTTGGTTTGTCGGCTCGGATTTTGCAATCCGACCCCGAGCTAGAGGCATTATTGCCTTTTCACCCACGTTGATTGTCTCAACATAGCATTGCCGGGATTCTTTTTGGTCGCCCTTAATGGTAATGACTCGATTGGCGTTGCTTACCATTTTTATCTTCTGATGCTTGGTAGATACCAGCATGTCCCATTTGTGGATGGTTGGTCTTCCCAACATGGCGTTGTAAGGGGATGAGAAGTTAGCCACAATAAATCTTACTCGCTCAGTCTTAAAGCCTTCCTTCGTTCCAAGAGTGAGTCGGAGGTCGATGTATCCCTTGGGGGGATAAATCTCCATTAAACCCGACGAGAGTGGTTTGGCACGGCTTCAGGTCTTCTTGGTCGAGGTTCATTCTTTTGAAGGCGTCCCAGATGATGATATCCGCCGAGCTCCCGGTGTCTATGAAAATTCTTTTGACTTGACAGTTAACCAGGGTTCCTGTGATTACCAGACCATCTTGGTGATCGGGTAGGACATCAGTCAGATCCTCCTTTGTGAACAGGAGCTGAGGTCGTTCCTCCTTATTGTTGATTTCAGTGTCCTCTTTGAATTTAGGTCGGTCCCTGACTGAGAGGACCTCCTTTAAATATTTTCTTCGTTGACTCGCTGTGTCACCGCCTCCTCCAAAGGCTCCACTAATTACGTTGCAGTCGAACTCAGCCTCTCGAAATTCATTATCCTTGAATCCTGGCTTCTGCCGCTTACCGTCCTTATTTCTCTCGGACGCCGGGCTTCCCGGTCGGTCACCTTGTTTTCGCTTCTCTCCTTTTCGTCCCTGCGTTTTGATCACGTATTGGCGCAATTTTCCTTCTCAAACGAACTTCTCGATGGCGTCCCGGATCTCATAACATTGATCCGTGGTGTGCCCCGGACTTCCGTGGAAGGAGCAGAAGCAGGCCAGATCCATACCGGGTCGTTTCTGAGGGGGCGGGGTCTCTCGGTCTTCTGCATCTCGGTTGATGCTACTTCCCTCCATAACTGGGAGCGTGAGACGTTTAAAGGGGTGTAGTTGCTATACTTACCCTTCAATTCTGTCTTTGCACTAGCAGACTTACTATCTGGACCCTTACCATGGCGGTCTTGCTTGCGAACCTCGGACTGGCTTCTGTCCCTTGGCGGGGTATTCCTGTCCGGGTCTCTTCAAGGAGCATTTGCTTGTCGCATTTGCTCTACCTCTAGGTATTTCTTTGACCGAGTCATGAAATCGTTAATGCTTTTGGCCGGCCCCTTAAAGAACGATTCAGCTAGTCGGGTGGTACTATCTAGGCCGTCGGCTAGAAGGTGGACATGTACTTCCTCCTTTAAACCTTGTACCTATAGAGCCGCATGGTTAAAGCGATCCAAATAACTTTGGAGTAATTCGTCGGGCCGCTGCCGGATCTTGGACAGGGTGTACTGGGACTTCGGCTGCCACTTGCTAGTCGCAAACTGGAGCTCGAAAGCCTTGGCCAAGTCATCAAACTTGCGAACCGACCCCACAGGTAGAGTGTGGAGCCATTTTAACGTTGGCCCCTTAAGGGTTATGGCAAAGATCAGAGTCGTAATGGGTTCTCCGAGTCCTCTACACAACATGATCATCTCAAAGTCTTCCAGGTGGGTCGTCGGGTCTTGAGAACCGTCGTACTTGTTAAATTCGGTAAGGTTTAGCTTCCCCGGGAAACGAGCGCTGAGGATTTCGTCAAAGAAAGGGCTGTTATCGATATTCCCGACATATCTTTTCCGCTGATACCCGGTGGGGGGAGGCCGGGGTGGTCTGTCAGTCCGGGCTGACTTCTCCCTTCTTGACTCCTTGGTGGAAGAAGCCGTCCTTTTGGTTCGGCTGGTCTCCGTTTCCTGCGTACTTTTCTGACGTCGGGAACTGTCGCCCTCTTGGTCTTCTTCCCAGGTCTTATCGTCCTGGTCATAGCTGGTGTTCCTGGAGTCCCTTCCTTTAGGCTGTTTCTCCAATCGCTGGAAGTGGAGGGTATAGCGTTTGCCCATGTTCTCGATATGCCTCATCATTGCGAGCGTCGAGTTTTGGAGTAAGAGGAGATCAGGTTTGTCTGCCGGGGTCTCTTGGTTGACGATCGGATTAGAGTTCTGAGGCTCGCGGCGATGATTCCGCGGAGCCGATGACTCCATGTCGGAGGGATCGTCCTCCAAGGGTTGACCGTTGTTAGGAATAAGAGGTTCTTTTAGGGGTTGTTCCGGTTGTGATAGCCGGTCTTCTTTGTGCTGCTCATTGTCACTGAGAGGGTTAATCGACTGCTCGGTGCGCTGTGGTTGCCGAGGTGGTTGACGCTGATCTCCGACTGGTCGAACCATCTCCGGCTGCTTCTGGCTGTTACTTCGGGTGTTAACCCTCATTGGTCACGGGAATTGATATTTATAGTCCCCACGGACGGCGCCACTGTTCTGGTGTAGAACACAAGTGTCCAGCCGCGTATATGGGCTGGTGATTTGATGTTGGATCTAGGGTCTCCTCACAGGTGCGTATGGGGAAGCACACGGGCGGAGATGGGATCACCGAACACAACCAGGCTCTTAGCCGAGGGAGTGGGGTATGTGCTCAGTGTAACGGTAGGTAAATAGTCTAGGTTAGAGCGTGTGTACCTTGGGTCGCTGCTTCGGTATTTATAGAGCATACCCGGAGTGGCTTTGGCGTGATGTCCGGCCTAGGATCCGAACTGCCTCGCTCTACGTGGATGTGATCCTATATTTCCGGGGCAGTTGAGATCCTTCAGGGTAGTAGGTGAGACCGGGTCTGTCACGCCTGTCTGTGGTTGGGCTTTTATCGCGACTGGGCTTATTCCAGGTCCGTAACACTTTGTACTTTTGCCCCTATCTTGTACTCCCTCCGGTCCTAATTATAAGACCTAATTGACTTTTATTTTAAGATATTAAGGAAGCTAATTAAAATTACTTTAGAGTATTTTTATTTTTAATTTTTTCTTCAAACTAATTAGTTTAACTAATAAACTAATATATAATCTAAAGATACACAACATATGAAATGATTATGTAACTTATTTAGCTTCCTTAATCTCTCCAAAAAAAGTCAGCTACGTCTTATAATTAGTACCGGAGGTAGTAATATATATAGATTCTTTCAATTGAACAATTGGATTCATAGGCTAACTAAGTTTTAAAAGACTTAAATGGTTTAGATATGATATAATAAAATCAAATGGTAATGGGTTTAATATAACCTTTTTATATTTATATTTTTTATTTTTAAAATAATTTTAAAAGTAATAAATTCTAAAAGAATTAAAGTGTGTTTTTGTTTCGAAAGCATTCTTGAAAGAGTTGCATATAATTGTCAAATTCTTGAAAGCATTCTAAAAAATTGTCGAATAAATTAGCATATAATTCTTTTAAAATTAGTGGAATATCGTCATTTCTTAGCTGTCCGTATTAAGTTAATCGTAAGGGTAAGTTGAGACTTGAGAAACTTTTTAAAACCAAACGTTGACATTTAAAAATGTAACATTACACAGATTTTTAAAACTTTTATGTTGCACTATTCATTACTCCTTCCGGTGCTAATTATAGGAACACTTTTGTAGTGTAATACACTACAAAAGTATTCCTATAATTAAGACCGGAGGTAGTATCTTTTTTTTGGTAAATGTGCAAATTTGACAATAAAATTTTAGAGGGTAGAGGTGCAAAAATACACATGTGCTTTGTCCTCAGAAGCGCCCAACACCAAGTACTTTTTTTTTTTTTTGTTATAAAAAAAAAACACCGTCTATTTTAATTTGAAAGTACTAAAATACCCCTAACTTAAAAAAAACTCTCCCCATCCCCAAAATTTCCACCGTATAAGCTAACTAGCAATAAGTTCATTAGTTCATCCCTTTCATCTTTTCCAAATTGAGCCGGCAACATTGAACTCAAACTACTCCCATTCTAATCACCCAACTTGGGCTTTTCAACCAGATTATTTTCTTCCATAAATCAATAGTCAAACCTAGCAAGGTTCAATATATCACAAATTCCAGTAGCAATTCATGAACAAATCAACTAAACAAGTCTTTCTATCAATGTATTAATCGAATCATACAGCTCCTCTAAACTTAATCACCAAAGGAAATAGAAGAAGCACGCAATACTAGAGGTGTGAATCTCCCTTTGCAAAATCAAGAGCTTAAGTGCTGCCATGGGCGAACCCACTCACATGAGAAGGGGGGCAAGTGCCCCCTTTTGAATTCTGATGTGAGAATTTTTTTTTTTGGATACAAAAGAAATTAATATAAAGAAAAGAAAATTACAAAGGGGAAATTGATCCCGGTAAATTATTCGCATACAAATCCCGAGCAAATCTAGGGCACTCGCTAAAGAAAGTGGACAAAGACAATCCATTCTTAGTTAAAAGCATTTGCAACGTGATTCCTCTTTCGACTCACATGAAGTATGAAAAACTCGTCAATCCATCGAAGGGAGTATCGGCAATTGGAGTACTCAAGGACAGTGGCGGAGGCACACTGGTTTTTAGGGGGGCAAGTGAACCCATAAAAAATATATATTTTGTGAAGGAATTTTTAATACAATACATCTGATTAGGTCAATTGGTTAGAGCTTCAGTCTTTAGTATTATAGGTCCCTGGTTCGAAGACTGGAATCACTTTTTTTTTTTGCAAATTACTTTCCTCAAATAGCTCGCTCGTCCGCCGCCCCTCTTCTTCCCCAAATCGATCCTCTTCTTCCCCAAATCGATCGATCGCTCAGTTCACCCGATTCCCCCCCCCAAATCGATCCGCCGAGCTCGTCCGCCCCCTTTCCGTTTGGAAGAGATCAAATGGCAGCTTTTGACGTTTGAAGCAGTCGCAGCTCGCCCGTCGACTGATTCTGCTCAACCTCAAGCTCCGCTCGTCCGCCCCCCTTTTCTTCGGCAATTTGGTCAAGTACTCAATCAATTTCACAGGTTTTAGCTCATATCTTTTATCTTAATTCATCTGTTTCTGTTCTTTTTCCAGCTAGAATAATTAATGCGTGTTGGTTGTGAGCTATAACTTCTGAGATTGATTGGCTGGTAAGAAGAATTTGTAGAGGTGTTTGACTCATAATGGTTGTGAGCTATTAATCTATGTTTCTGTTCTTATCGAACGAACTTGTTGTGTGTTCTGCCACTGGTTGTTGCCTGATCCTGGTTATATTTTCAGATTGATTGACTGATTAATGCTTCTGGTTTCCTTTTACTGGTTAGAGGTGTTTTTAATGTAACATGAGGTGGTTATAACTTCTGTATTTGCCTTTTACTGGTTGTTGCCTGATCCTGTTTTTCTGATTGCCTGATCTTGGCTATAACTTCTGTATTTTTGATGTTTTTGGTTGGTTTAGTACTACACATATAGGGCCTTGAGAGGATCCTTGTCTTTCACCTCAAATCTTCTTCTTCCATGTGATATTTTATATATTTATGTGGCTCCCATTGTTTATAGGAAAGCATTTAAAACTTTCCTTTAAAAAAAATTTTCGGGGGCAGCACCCCTACACTAATTGTGCACCCATAAACTCTGATTCCTGGCTCCGCCACTGCTCAAGGATGAAGATCAAAGAAGATAAGCAACAATCGCATTGTAGACACCTAAAGGCAAACCAATCTTGAAAAACCTCACAACTACAGACAAGAAATCGAAGACCCACTTAAACTTCAACCTTGTATGATAAACCTAAAGGAAAACCCATTTTGCAAGTATTTACTTTTCTCTCAATTTTTAATTTGGTATCTGCATGTTTATGCGTTTTTAATTAAATAATTTAATTTTATTCTTTCAGTACTATTAGCTCTGTAACTTTACTAAGTTAGCACCATTAGCCCATATACGAGAATTAACGGTAGTAATAGAGCAAAATTAAAGTATTTAACTAAGAGAGAAAAACACACAATTACTAAAATAAAAATTGAGTAAAAGTATAAGGGATTGTTTGTTTCTATTTTTTGTTATTTTGTTTTCAGAACAATTTTATAAAATTGTTTCTAAAAACAAGTTTTAAAAATACACTAGTACAAAAAAGGCTTCTCAGACTAGATGAAAAAAGCCTCCGAAGACCGGATCTAGGACCGGTCTCGATACAGAGGTCTTAAAAGTCTGTTACTTTTAAGACCGGATGTGCGACCGATCTTAAAAAAATATTTTTTTGACCAGACTTTTAAAATATGAGGTTTTAAAAGCAAGACTTTTTAAATATCTGGTCTTAAAAGATATTTGATTCTATAATGTTTTTTTGAGTGTAAAAATATACATAAAATTTTTCAAAGGTGCAAAACTACGGTTTCAGTTAACTCCTCACAAATCGTCCGTCTCATTTTATGTTTTGAGGGTCTCACTTGTTGCCTCCTCAACCTCATCTTTCTCAATTAAGTATTCATGGATTAGTGATAGAAGCTGTTTTTCCAACATAATATATTATGTTTGTGAAAAGGGTTTTGTCACGTGCTGTTACAACATCAAACATCCCTTCCAACTCAAACATTCCCTGGTCTCTTCAACATCACCCTTCAACTCCCTCAGCGTCGACGACACCACTCATCCCTCATTCGGCAAATCCAATCGTTCAAAAACTTCACTAGAGAAGACGATGGGTTGGTCCGAGCGGACCATAAAATTATAGAAGGGGCATAATTGGTGGGGGATTTGGGGGAAGCGCCCCCGAAATTTTTTTTAAGGAAAGTTTTAAATGCATTAAAAAACAAAAAAATATAAACAAGAAAAAAATATATCAAAAAAATATTTATGAAATCAAGTGAATACTGATGATGTAATAAAAGAGACAATTATTTTACAAACCTGTTATTTAGAAAAGCAAGGCTAAGTACTGTTAGAAATAAATGCAGCTACATAAATAACAATGAATGGTGGGTACTCAATAAGTTCAAATACATATATTTTAATAAAAAAAGTATATTACAATAAAAATAATTATAATATCATCCTTCTAAACTTTATTTTTTGGAATTCCATCATAATTGCTTTATTATCAATGCTATCAAATACATATTTTTCAATATAAGACACTAAACAATCATTCAACTATTCACCTCTCATTCCATTACGAAGTGTAACCTTGATATATTAAGGGTGAACACGTAATTTAAGGGTGGACAATCATTCAAACATGTTTTATTTTATTTTTTAAAAAAAATCCCAAATAATTGGGGGGCACTTGCCCCCCAACTTACAACCTAGGTCCGCCACTGGGTTTGATGAAGGTGACAGGTCGTCCACATTGTTGTTACTGAAATCGCACATTTTTGAGAAAGATGAGGATGAGGTGGCGGCAAGTTGGACCCATGAAAAAAAGTGAAGGACATTTATGAGAAGTTAACTGAAGTGGTATTTTTGTACCATTTCAAAGACTTCATGTAGGCTTGAGGAAAAAAACAAAAAAAGACTTCAGAAAGGGGATGGGTAAGAAACCTTGTGGTGCAGATAATCTGGTCTGACCTAGTCCAGTTTGGTGAAGAAAAATTGGTCCGAAACCAGGCTAGACCAGATTAGACCAAACCGGTCTTCTCGGGTCAGATTGAACTTCAGACCATTGTTTCAGACCCATTGGTTTAGTCCAGCCTAGTCCGAATATTTGTTATTTATTTTTGATCCCCTATAGTCTAGCATTAGCACCAGGTGCATTGTCCCATCAGCACATGATGACACAATTTGAGGATATTGCAGCTCAGCTTGATAGGTGACATTACACTCACTCACTGTATAATCCTATTTAGTATACGGCTGTGCATGGCAACCATTCTGTTCTCCAGCACAGTTTCTGAGATGGAACAGTTTTTTCTGATTCTGTGCCTGGGAAGAGTTCTGAGAATCAGAATTACGTTTGTTAACTCATTTTATTTTTACTCCGAGAATCAGAATTACGTTTGTTAACACATTTTATTTTTATTTATGTAATTTTTATATTCAAAAAATTATTTATGTGGTGGTGGTGGTGGTGGCGATGAGGTGGGGGTGGCGGTAGCGGCGGCGACGAGGGTGGTAGTGGCGGTGAGGGTGGTGGTGGTGGCGGCGGCGGTGACGGTCATGGTGGTGGTAGTGGTGGCGATGAGGTGGGGCGGCGGCGGGGTGGTGGTGGTGGCGGTGGGGGTGGTGGTGGCGGCGGTGAGGTAGGGGTGGCGGCGGCGGGTGGTGGTGGTGGTGGCGATGGGAGTGGTGGTGGTGGTGGCGGCGGTGAGGTGGGGGTGGTGGCGGCGGTGAGGTGGGGGTGGTGGTGGTGGTGGTGGCGGCGGCGGTGGCGGTGGCGGCGGCGGTGGCGGTCATGGTGGTGGCGGTGGTGGCGATGAGGTGGGGCGGCGGCGGGGTGGTGGTGGCGGTGGGGGTGGTGGTGGTGGTGGTGGCGGTGAGGTGGTGGTGGTAGCGGTTGGGGTGGCGGCGGCGGTGGCGGTGGGGGTGGGGAGGGTAGTTGACCTGCGAAAGGTTTTCAAGAGAAAGAAGAGAGGTTGTACGTTGAGGAATAAATTCGATTTTGTGCCCGAAATAGAAAAGCATGAATTTTCGCTTTTTTTCTATTCCCAGCACACAAAAAGGAACCGGTTCATCCCGGGAACAAATAAAAAAACCGGATTTACCAAACAGATTTCTCATCCATTTGTGTTCCGGGGAACAGAAATTAACAAAAAAACAATTCTGGGAGCGTTACCATGCACACCCTACATGTTTTTGGTTCAATTCTCAGTAGTGGCGTTCACCTTCTTTCTTTCCCCTTTTTTATTCAACCAATAAAAAGTGTGTTTGTAGAAAATATTTCAGGACAAAAAAAAAAAAAAATCAAATAGGTTTTGGACTGTCTGGACTAGTCTAGGTAGTCCACTAGATTGGTCCAGCCCGAGCTTGAACTAGTACTGGACCAGATCGGACTTGGGCTATCTTGTATAGCCCGATATCCTATCCAGTCCAGACCTCGGGTTGAGGCCAAACTCAGTTTGGTTTGATCTATGATCAACCTAACTTAATGTATATTTTTGCACTAAAAAAACATTATGGTGTCAAGTGCCCTTTTGACAAACATTTATTGATAGATTTGCAACTCCACCCTATTTTATTTTTTAATGTTCTTATTGATTAAATGGTGTCCAAAACTCATTCTAAAATAATTCTAAAACAAAATTGAACTTTAACTATATTTTAAAATTGAGCTATTTAAATTGACAGTTAATTAATTAATTAATGAAATTACCTCAATCAAAAGATTCAATTTGCACTCTCCCGGTTGACCCTTGACAAGTGACAACACATTTTCATCCCCATTTAAAAAATGAAGACACATATTCTGTGCATATTAATTAATAATTAATCAGCAGATTTTTTCTTTGTTTTTAAAAAAAGGTTTTTCCGTTTCGTCTTATCTGTTTAAACGGCCAAAGGGGATTTATTTAGAAGAAACAGTAAACCACCCTCATAATTCAGACAAAAATAAACCTAAACAATGATAATAGTACAAAACCACAAAAAAGAATGCCAATCTGGCTCAGATCCTCTGTTTTCAAAATTCTTTTACAACTCATTACCACCAATAATTCCTAAAAGAATCAAAACCAACGACCACCATTGGTCCACATTTTCCTAAATTACCCCTTAAGTTACTCTTAATTACGTAATGACCCCACCTTTAAATATTCCTCACTCCTTTCTTCCGCCATTTCAATCTCTTCCCCCCACTGAACAGAGCCTCGTTCCTCCTCGATTCTCTCTCAGATCTTCCGTTGATTTTTCCGTTACCTTCCCGAGAAAATGAGAGAGATCCTTCACATCCAGGGTGGTCAGTGCGGTAACCAGATCGGCGCCAAATTCTGGGAGGTTATCTGCGACGAGCATGGCATTGACCATACCGGAAAGTACAGTGGCGATTCTGAGCTCCAGCTTGAGCGCATCAATGTCTATTACAATGAGGCCAGCGGAGGCAGGTATGTTCCTCGCGCCGTTCTCATGGATCTGGAGCCTGGTACCATGGATTCTCTTAGATCCGGTCCGTTCGGCCAGATCTTCCGCCCGGATAACTTCGTCTTTGGGCAATCTGGTGCGGGGAACAACTGGGCTAAGGGTCATTATACCGAGGGGGCTGAGCTCATCGATTCGGTTTTGGATGTTGTGAGAAAGGAAGCCGAGAATTGTGATTGCTTGCAGGGTAACGAGTTCATCGATTCATTCTGTGTTTCTTTGTTTCTTTCTCAAATAATTTTCGATCTGAGGCTGTATTGTTATAGCGGAATTAGAATAGAAGTGTTCAGATTTCATTATGGTTTTGCCGCTTGCCGGTCCTTGATTGTATTAATGTATTTTAGGGTGTCAATACTGTGATTCATTTTGTCATTGTTGAATTCTTATTTGCGATGTATTATAATCTTGGTTTGTTGTTTGTTTGCCTCTATTGGTGATAGGAATGGTATGGTAGGGTTTTGCAACCATGTTTTTAACGTCCGATTGGGCATTGTAGATATCCTCTTCTTTTCTTCCCCTGCACCTAGGATTCTCTTTGTAGTCATTTATGATGATTTTGTATTGTATGTTGGATACATATCTGGTCTCAGCAGTCAACCTTTGTTGTTTGGTGTAGTTTGTACTTTTTCCAAAATATAACAAGAAAACTTGCAATCTTTCATTTCCGATTTGTTTTGTTTTTGCTGTTAATCTCAGTACTCTATAGACTTTTGAACAAGTATGAGACTACAATTATGGTTGTTTTCGGTCTCCTCCTAAAAGCCAATCTATTCAAAATTTCATATACTTCTTTTTAATCTAAAAGAACGGAATTAATTCTAAATCTCAATATTGTGACCAGGATTTCAAGTCTGCCATTCGTTGGGAGGAGGAACTGGCTCTGGCATGGGAACGCTTCTCATTTCAAAGATCCGGGAAGAGTACCCAGATCGTATGATGTTGACCTTTTCTGTCTTTCCCTCCCCAAAGGTTTCTGACACAGTTGTAGAGCCCTACAATGCCACACTTTCTGTGCATCAGCTTGTTGAAAATGCTGATGAATGCATGGTCTTGGACAACGAGGCTCTCTACGACATCTGCTTCCGAACTCTGAAGCTTGCCACTCCAACTTGTAAGTTTTCTAATTTGTCTACCTGGTTTTTTGTAGGATAGTGCAACTTTTTCTTCTTCTTTTTCTTGTTGATGCTAAGTAGTCATTTGGCATACCTTTTTATCCACTATCTAGTGAGGATTTCATACATATCCTTCCAGGTCATGTGTCTCACTCATAGTGGTTGTGGTTGTTGAGCTTATGTCATCATTTGCTTGCTAGTCACTTCCTTAGGAAGGAAGGTATTCAATTATGTTCTCATTATAGATGGGAGTTCTTAATCTCATCTGTTTTATTTTCTTGTCTTGTTACAGTTGGTGACCTTAACCACCTCATTTCTGCTACCATGAGTGGTGTTACTTGCTGTTTGCGATTCCCTGGACAGCTGAATTCTGATCTTCGAAAGCTTGCTGTGAATCTTATCCCATTCCCTCGTCTCCATTTCTTTATGGTTGGATTTGCACCTCTAACCTCAAGAGGATCCCAGCAGTACCGTGCCTTGACCGTGCCTGAGTTGACCCAGCAAATGTGGGATGCCAAGAACATGATGTGCGCCGCAGATCCACGCCATGGTCGTTATTTGACTGCATCAGCAATGTTCCGTGGTAAAATGAGCACCAAGGAAGTGGATGAACAGATTATCAATGTACAAAACAAGAACTCTTCTTACTTTGTTGAGTGGATTCCTAACAATGTCAAGTCTAGCGTGTGTGACATCCCACCTAAGGGTCTTAAGATGTCTTCTACGTTTATTGGGAACTCAACATCAATTCAGGAGATGTTTAGGAGAGTCAGTGAGCAATTCACAGCTATGTTCAGGCGCAAGGCTTTCTTGCACTGGTACACCGGCGAGGGAATGGACGAGATGGAGTTCACTGAGGCCGAGAGTAACATGAACGATCTGGTTGCCGAGTACCAGCAATACCAGGACGCCGCTGCCGAAGAGGACGAGTACGAGGAGGAAGAAGAGGAGCTTGCTGCCTAAGGTGTGTGTCTGTTAGTTCTCTCAAGGTTGTCTGTGAAGTTTCATTATGGCTGGCTTTGAGCGAGTGATCAAGTTGTATGCTGCTGTCTAAATTGTGGGTCATTGTATAATCTTGGTTTGTTGTCTATGATTCTGTTTCTTTTTTTTTCTTTTTGCAATTCAATATTGAATGTTTGTAGTAGCCTTAGTATAGATAATTTTACACATATTGGCAGTTTTCGTTTTTGTATCATCCTTTGTCTTTTTATATTTTAATTTGATGATTACAATTTTCTGTGAATTAAACCAACCTGTTCCATTTTCTTAGGCATATTTCTGCAAATTAAATCGAACGTGTTTTATGGGTGTTGTCTGATTTTATTTTTTATTTTTTCTTAATAAGTTGTGGGCTGAAGTAATTCTCTGTGCCAGTCTCGGAAGAATCTATGCCATCGCCAGGTTAGGAAGTAAAACTTTGCCCGATATGTTAAATAACACAGCGAGAAATTGAAATAAATGACTAAAATCTTTTTGCGGGGCCATCAATATGATAGTTGTTGCCAGCTGAAGATATTTGAACCTCGGTATTTAATATAATAAATTGAATTGAGATTTAAGAGATTAATACGGTTTATGTTGGTCAAATATTGGTTACATCATAAATGAAATTTGAATTCAAAGGCGCGTTTACAATAAATAAAAACAAGAACAAAATATAACTGGTGTATACTTTATTTATTTATTATTATTATGATAACTGGTATAATAATTAGAGTAAAATACACTGACATTTCTTCTGCTACACAAGTTTTTCTTTTAGTTTTTATATTTCACTTCGATTAGTTTTGTTAATTTTTTTATACATTATTAGAACAAGAAAACAACAAATCTAAACTAAAAACTACTCTCTATTCTCCCTGGCCAACAAATCACGCACGACATCAGGACCCAATGTGCTTAAGCCAGGAGATTCACGGGTCGCACGTTTGGCAAGAAGGTCTGCTATAGTATTGATGTCACTTTCAATCTTCATGAGACTCACTTTCCAATTCCGTTGAACCATTCCTTAATTTCCATGATCAATGTCCTATCTTTATGAAGTTTAGAAGGGTCATTCAGCAGTAAATTTAGGGCCTCTTAGGCTTTGTTTGGAAGGAAGGGGAAGGAAAGGGATGCAAAGAGAATGGAGGGGAGGGGATGGAAGGAAAATGGAGGATATTTTCTCCCCTTGTTTGGGAGTTAAAAAAATAGTAAGGGAGGAAGATGGAGGATTAATGAGTTGTTTTTTCCATTTTATCTTTTTCTTTAATAATTAATATAATTATTATACTTTACAAATAAATTTAAATTTTCTAAAAAAATTATTTATGTGGTGGCAGCAGCGGTGGGGGAGGTGGTGGTAGTGGGGGTGGTGGTGGTGATGAACAAGGGTAACAAAGTAATTAATTTATTTCTTCTTTTAAAACCCCCCATATTGGGGGAACTTTATTTTTTATAAAAGGAGGATTTTGGGGGATTTGTAAAAATCTTTGATTTCTCCCATTTTATTTTTAAAACTTGCAAATAAGGGAAAAGACTACCAAAACCTTCCCTTCTATTTCCTTTCCTTCCAAAATGGAACTCTCAAATAAGCCTTGAAAATCCGATTTAATGATGATATCCCAATGTCCGCCATCCTAGGCCCATTTCAGCCCAATCATATAACCCCAAAGTTCAGCAGTTAGTTGATCTCCACTCTCTAGCCGGAAAAGAAATCCTTCAACTAGCTCTCCATTTCCTGTTTTTACCACCTTGCCGCACACAGCTCTACCATTCCATTGAGAGTAGGTCCCATCTACCTCAACAACCATTCGCTGGCTCTCCACATTCCCCTCAGTTTGGCTTTTGTGGTTTGGGTGTGTATTCAAATTGGCTCCCCTCTTAGCTTGTGGTTCGCCTTCCGCATACATTCCCAACTCGCCATTGCTCTCCCCAAACTCTTATCAATCCCCTTTGGGAGATTAGAATGGGCTCGCTCATTTCGATCTCTCCATATAAACCATCATATTATGATAAAAAGCCCTTTCCCATAGTTGCCATCCTTTTCCATGGGGCATCTCATGTTCAGTCAAAACCAATCAGAAATATTACCGGAGGAGAATTTGACGTAGCAAGATGTTTGATCACCGATTCTCAGAATCAGTTGATGTCTGCACAATCTCCAAGAGCATGGATAACGTCCTCTACACAATCCTTACATCGATCACATTTACCCTAGGGGTGCAGAGTTCATTGCCATTTAAGTTTATTGGTTGTTAAACGTTCATGCATCATAAGCCATTTATGATTAAGGGTGATTGACAATAATCCCTATTCTAGAGAGAGAGACCCAAGTTTACCTCTCTCTAATGTAGTGAGAGCTCCACACTTTACCTCTAAACCACAATGATTAAGCCCTTTATATAATAATGGGCCTTAATCAACTAATCAACTATTTCCTTATATTCTAAGTTTCTAACACACTCCCTCAAGTTGAACATTACTTAACAAGGTACTCAACTTGAACAACACAAAAATAAGGGGATAAGGTGAATTAAATTGACCAGTTTTCCAATTAATAAAAACAATACAAAGATTTCTTCAACTCACAGTTTTTTCTCCATATCCACACTTGCTGATTGCATTTTTGAACAGCTTCAATCTCTGTTAAGCTTATGGAATCACTGCCTCACAAATTGTACTTCCACCCAAGCATTTACCAAAAACAAGCTACCAACTATTTATTTCCAATTCTAATACTCTTGAGGCCACAATAAGCTTCTAAGTGAAGCTTGCACCCACAAATAGATCTCTGACAGTATCTATACAAAAGAAATATGAACAGGTGCCATCTGACCGCTTGTAGTCCCTGAATCCAACTCTCTTAGCTTGCTCAAATCAAAGTATGGTCATATCATACAAACCATAGTCCCTGAAAAATACCACTCTCGGCTTCAACACAGTAAAACACTCATTGATGGACCTCAACATTCTTTCCAGCGGTACTGCTGATAGAGTGAATATCAAAGTTACAGAATTTACTCCTCTAATACAACCATCACATTCTTCTGGTAAACACGTAGTTAGGAACCAGTGATAAGGCAAAAGCCACCATCAATCTTGCAGCAGCATACAATTATATCACAGTGAAGTACCACAACCTATCAACTTCATGCCAAATACTCTACGCTGCACAACTGATATTCAGAATCACAAGATAGGAGCGAGGAGGCGACATTTCTCTGCTTTCAACTCTGCGTATCTAACATCATCACTTGCATAAGCATAGACTAACACATGAATAAGAACCAGTAATCTCAACTTGCACTCTGGCACACCCAACAATGTTCCCTGATAGTCGGAATCGCAAGATGTAACATCTCAAATTTTGGGATTTAAAATTTGAAATATTTTATGGGAATTAAATTATGGAATTTGGCTTAAAATAATTATGAGAATGATTATTTGAAGTTTAGGCTTATTTTCCCCTTAATTTATTTCGGGAAAGAATAATTTAAATAAGGAATAAATTATACCTAAAAATTTCAGAAATAATATATGAGAATTAAACAGTGGAAATTGGCCAAATGATTAAATGGAAAAATTAGGAATTTATTTTCCTTGTAATATAAAAAAAAAAAAAAGACCCAACAGCCCAAGCCATACATGGACCTATGCAACACCCATAACACACACAACAACCCATTACTAATCTCAGAACCAAAACGCATGAGACAGCATCCACACACTTCGGCCCAAATGATTAAAACCCAAACCATTATTCATTCATTTAACCTCCGCCCCATCTGAAACGCATAGCAGCAAAAGCATATCTGCTCTCTGATTTCATTCCGTCATCTATGTTAAGCAGCAGGTCAGCAAAAGCCCCGGAAACACAAAAAACATGTTAATAAACCAGTATCCCAAATTATCTCAGTCAACACCGCATGGCATCACAGAGTGAGATCACCAACAGCGACAACCCAGTTCCATACGTCTCAATCTTAACGTTATGAACCCTGTGTATTCTCTTTTACGGACTGGACCCTTAGCTATTATTTAACTATTGCTTCATGCTTGCCTTCATTCACATTATCTCAGCAAAAACAAGGAGCTGAGGGTGAGAAACCTGAGAAAGAGTGGAGGCCGAGAGAGTGGGAAACCTTGAGGAGGGGGAAGAGAGTGAGAAGCTTCAACCTTGCTCTGTTTTGAAGACCCGAGAACAGAGGTAAGATTTTGGATTACTTCCCTCTTGTTTCCATGATGAACCAACACGTGTGTATCACTGTCATAAGTTTTCTGTCGTGTCTTTGTATATATAATGCTGAAAAGAAAAGCTTGCTGCATCTAGGTTTCTGTTGCTAAGAGTTTAAACAGAGATGGTTATTAGTATAGCTATATATATACATGGAAAAACCAAAGTCTTTCACGTTTGGGAATATACCGCCACTGTACATGAGAAAAGAGAAAGAAAAGGAGCCCTTTTGTTGTCATGTAGATTGTAGAACACTACATGTGGAAACATTTCACTGGTTTAAAGTATATAAATATATACATATAGCATTTCATTTATGTCGCTACACTGGAGAAAAGAGAAAGGTTTACTGTGTGCTATTAAATATATATATATATATATATATATATATATATATATATATATATATATATATATATATATATATAAATAAATAAATGCCGCTGCATATATATTTGAAATATGGAAGTTAATTTTGCTGATGTGCATGGTCGCTGCTATGCATCTGGAAAATATAGTTTGACCAAGAAACTTTTTGCTTGCTGTCATATTTTTTGTTATGAATGTCTCTGGTTGGAAACTGACAGGACTTTAAGATACTTATAAAAGAGCCATAGGATTAAAACAAAGCCTAAGGTTTATATACTAATTCATATATCAGCGTTGTATGGTCATAAAAAGAAAAAGAAAAAAAAACGCTGCACATAGGGGCGGATCTAGAAATTTACGGAAGGGGGGCACAATTTGCGCGGAGAGGGGTTCGGGGGCAACGCCCCCGAAGTTTTTTTTAAAGAAAAGTTTTAAATACATTAAAAAATAAAAGAATATAAAGGGAAAAACAAGGCTAAGTACGGTTAGAAATAGCAAAAGTGCGGTTAAAAATAGCAAGGCTTGACACTAAATAAGTTCAAGCACATATATTTTAATAACAAAAGTATATTACAATAAAAATAATTACAATATTATCCTTCTAAGCCTTATTTTTTTGAATTTCATCGTAATTGCCATATTATCAATGTTATCAAATACATCTTTTTCAATATAAGGCATTAAACAAATGGTGAAAGTTTGATTCAAAAAAGCTGGCTATTTGATTCTACGATGTGAAAGGATTCTCTAGTATATTTGGATTTAACCCCTCCCCCCCAAAAAAAAAACACGTTGTTTTAAGGGAGGCACTTGCCCCCCAAGTCATATACCTGCATCTGCCTATGGCTGCACATGGAATGAGAACCGTGGCTTTGCATTTGGAAATTATCTTGTAGCTGATGAAGTCTTCATCTTATTATCATGTCAATCTCTTATGTTGGGTGTTTTGACTTTGGATAGAAATGATAATTGAAATACTGTACGCCTTTGTCCAGTCAATATATGCATGTTTTCATGCAAGATCTTTTTAATGGTTATGTGTATGTATGTGTACTGTGTTAGGTTTGGTGTGTGTTATATTGTAATGAAAATAATAATAAATATAATAAAGTAAATAAATAATAATAAAATAAAATAAAATGATAAATAAATTATTATTATTATTATTATTATTATTATTATTATTATTATTAGGGAAGGGAATAAATAATAAAGGAAATTATTAATTAATAATAAAGAGAAAGGTGTGTTATTATTAATTAATAAATAAAAGGGTATTTTTATTAAGGGAATTTTAGGGTTGATAACCACTTTTAATCCTCTAAAAATTAATTCGCGTAGTTAGTTACTTTGCGATGTAAGAAGTGACTAATGATAATGATAAACATTTATAGGCATACCTTGACACCTCTTCAGATCCTGTCACCTTCGGACGAGTTAAGGATTCAAGCTTAAGGTGGGTAACTGTTATCTTATTAGCTTGTATGTATGAATTCATGTATGACTGATCATGGTTGCTAGATGATTTGTATGTATGTATCCTAGCTATGGATTGGGGCTGCGAGTCCCATAGGGCTGCATATCCTAAAATGGAGCTGCGTATTCCATAGGGCTGTGTGTCTTGAAGGGCTGCGGTCCTTGGCCGATAACTGCGGTTTCGGTGTGATTTGTTTACAGTAAATTATTCTATGCTTATACATGTGTTATATTGTCATTTGAACTCCAGACCGCATGAAAGAAACAGGAAGTGGATCAGGATCAAGAGGGAAGACAAATCTGTAAGGGTTACAACATATGGAACGTTTTGGGAAAATATGAGTAGATAGACTGTATTGTATCGTTTATCATTTGTCTATTTTTGGATTATTGCATTAAGATACCCTTATGGAATAAATTCGAATCGCGAAAAATTTACCCTCATATTTTCAAACTAAGTTATTTTATGAAAGATTTATTCCGCAATTAAGTCGTCCAAATCATTTTGATGCCTATGCGCTATAACTCTGATAAATAAAGGCGCATTTAGGACGGGCGTTACACAAGAAATCACTGCAGTTCCACTATCTTAACATACTCAGTAGAGGTTGTGCATTTACATGTAGGAAGAGGAACTAGCAGACTATACTCATCCCAGAGACATTTAAATTGTGTAAAATAGGAAGAAATGCTTAAAATCCCTTGGGTAAGAGAAGAAATTGACCTGAGCAATGAGAAAATTTTGGCTCCATCCATTTTATGGAATCTTTGTCCTAAGTCAACCCATACCTGGTAGGCATCTTCAAAGAATACAATTCCATATTCACATTCAAATAACAAGACTCTAATTTAGCAAAGTTATTACATTTGCCTCCATTTCCCAATTCCTTTAGAAACCGCACGACCTTGTGACATTTTCTTCCTCTCTTCTCGAATTCTCTTGGGAAACACATCCATCTAAGGAAAAAAATGAATCCTACGAACAATCAGACAATTCTCTATCTTCATTTGGAACGACATAGTCCTCATCCGTATCATTAGAACCCCCTTCCTTTGACCAAACGAGAAAGATTCAGATGTCTGGAGGCAAGAAAGCATCACTCAATAGAGAAGCAAGATCATGAATGGGATTGATGTCTGGAGGTGACAAATTGCACTCGACAGAACATTTAGGGCCTGAATGTGATTGGCAAACCAAGACAAGTCGTTCTTGGTCTCTGGTTGGAGGTCGAACTAGTAATCATCGTGGCTCAGAACGCAGGAATATAGGCAAAATCGAGAAGTCAATGCCCTTGTTTCGTGGGAGTTCAACCAACGGACTAGACCTAAGGCTATCTCTGTCTCGTGTGAGTTTGAGGACGGAGGTCAAAAAATGCCTCTGCGTCTTTCATCTCTCATTCTTGGAGTTCCGTGGTGTTCAGCCGGCGAATCTTGACGGGAGAAGGATGACGACGATCGTCTTTCGTCTCTTGTTTTTGGTGATTCAGAGTTCGGCGAGCGGATCGTGCGGAGTTGAAGCAATTTCTAGTTGGATCTTGATGGGAGAAGGACGATTTGCGTCTTTCGTCTCTCGTTCTTGGAGTTCCAGCGAGTTGAGAGCGCAGGGGCATACGCGAGACGACAAAAAAATGATCAAGACTGCCTGTCGTGCGTCATTGTCGAGCCGTGTTTCAAGCAAGATAAAGTGGCCTTCTAAATGTTGTGAATCAAAATGCCATCATCGGAAAGGAAAGAACGCAAGCAACAATGGATCTTTGGTAGAGCTAAATCAACAGTGGATGAAAGAATCTTGAGAAATAGCCAAATAGGATCTTCTTGAATGAGATGGAAAAATGGGCTCGGTTCTTGGGATGTTTCTTGATTATGGGCACTGATATTTTCAATCGTTGCAATCACCTGAAATGCAAGAATCCAAGAAAGAAACCAAGAAGAACTACCTTCTATATTAGGCCTCAATGATTGCAGCATTAATCATAAGCAAGAAACATATAAATAAGCCCACAATACAACTTGCTCTGATACCATGTTAACAAGTATAATTGGAGAAGATAATATGTAGAAAGAAGATGAAGAATCTCATTGTATTAATCTCAACAAGAGAAATATGCTCATACAACATAACCCATTTGGGTTTAACAATGATCATCCCTCACTTGAGGGTGATTAACAATAATCCCTATTCTAGAGAGAGAGACCCAAGTTAACCTCTTTCTAATATGGTGAGAGCTCCACACTCTACCTCTAAACCACAATGATTAAGCCCTTTATATAATGGGCCTTAACCAACCAATCAACTATTCCCTTATATTATAACAGACTTGACAGTGAAAGCATTTCTTTTCTTCCACTTCCATCTTATTTGCTCTTCACCATTGGCATTGTTAACTCTTATAAATTGAAAATATTCCAACACATTTTCTTCCCTTTTCAATTATTTTTGGATTGAATTTGTGCATAGAAAGAGTATAAAGAAGAAAATATGCAAATCAAAGAAGCAAACTAAAGTTACAGAAATTCTTGTTTAAAACCACATATTATGTGCTTTGTTTCTATGAGAATATTATGCATTTATTATGATTATTATCTTATTATTATGATTAGATATAGGTATATTATATCTTAGGATATTTCCTATTATATCTCAATCAGTTTGATTGATTTTGATTAGATTAGATTTTATGAGATTCTAGGGTGAAGTTTAGGTTTGCCTATATAAAGGCCTATATGTATTCTTTCTAATTTAGAGATTAAGAATAATATTTATCTCTTAAGTTCTCAACATGGTATCAAAGCCACAGTGGTTGTGGGCTGTTTTCGATTCGTTCTCAGTTTAGTTTTTGTTTTCAATGGTCTGAAACAGTGAAAGAAAGATGAGAGATTTCGAGTTCTGCCATGGTCTGTTTCTTGGTACACGCGCTACACCATCGTGTTCTCCGTCCTCCAATTGGCGTTCACCATAAATATGGTGGTTGTCCGACGTCTCTATGACGGTGTATGGAGTACACGTGCTCGCTGGCAGCCAACTTTGACAGCGTGTGGGGAGGAGCTTTCACCGGAGACTTCCTGTTTCAGCCTCCTCTCCTCATTTTCGGCGACGTTCGACAGGTTTGGTGGTCTAGGTTCATCATTTTGATTTGATTAGATTTTATGAGATTCTAGGGTGAAGTCTATGTTTGCCTATATAAAGGCCTATATGTATTCTTTCTGATTTAGAGATTAAGAATAATATTTATCTCTCAAATTCTCAACAGTTTCAAAGAAAAAAAATGAAAACTTATATATCCTCTCTCTTGTAGGGGGATAGAGACAAATGTGGAAGCTTTTCAAGGACTATGGAACAAAGTTTGTAGCAGCAAAGATCAAAAAAAGACTAGCTTATGAAGCTAGGAAGAAAGCAGCTGTGTTGTTGGCTTCAGCCAACAATACATGTGCTGAAGCAAACAACACTTAATGAGGAAGAAGCTTACTGTGCCATATGCTTCGGCCAACAACATGTTAGCTGAAGCCAATAGAGATGATCTAAACTTATCGTGTCACTTGTTCGAAGCCAACAAGGATATGAGCTTACTCTGTCATATGCTTCAGCACACGACATGTGTGCAGAAGGAAAGGACAAAAAATACAACCATGTGTTTTACTTGCTGAAACACAGTTTGAGGGTTTTATTTGAAGTGTAGGGCCAAAAATTGGGCATTCTTGACTTCTAGGCCAAATTTGGAGCAATATGAGAGCTTGGAAAATAGACTTGAAGGTGCTAGAGGCTTGGTTGGTGGTCTTGAAGAGATTTAGGGCTCCCACTCTTGGGTTTTCTTCATTCCTTCTTCTCTTTACTCTTATTTCTTTAACGAACCAATTTACTATGTTTAGTTCTTAGTTTGAACAAATTATGAGTAGCTAAACTCTCATTTCTAGGGTCATCTTGAACCTCTACATGGATTAAGACTTTATTCTTCTCTCTTTTCTAGCATTTAATGAGTATGAGGTGTTGATTTTATTATGTGCTTAAAGCTTCTAAGTGCTTGAACATCACTTGATTGATGTGTTGAATGAGATGATGCTTGAGAGAGATTATCTTGTTTGAAGAACTTTGATAAAATCATGCTAGTCTTAAAATTCTTGCTTAAATGGATAGTTTGTTAATAGGAAAGAGATTTACCTATTGACCTAGTATTGTTATAATAATATTGGGTCTTAATGACTATTTTCACAAACTTGTTACAAGAGATTGAATGAGTTCTTTGAAACTAGATGTTGGTTTTGACTTGAGAAAACTTTTCCAATACTTTTGAATCTTAGACAAATACTTTTTTTTATTAAAAGCTAGCTAAAAGGGAATTAATTGGTCTTATGAAGTATAGAGGGGAGAAATGATCATAGAGCCTCATTTCCTTGAAGTTGGAATCAACTGTTTCCTTGTTTATTCTAATTTACTTTGTTTTGAACCAAAAATTGTGTTTACAAATTGAAATATTCAAAATGACTTTGCCCAAATCAAATTAAGAGCACAATTGCATTAGTTAGGCCACTTTTGTTTCAGTCTTCGTGGGAACGACAATTTTTTATACTACTTGCGACCCGTATACTTGCGGTAGAAAAAAGATGAACAAGCATCTTTGACCCGTTGAATTCCTTCTACCACTTTGCTTCAATTTTGTTTGATTCCGTTCCATGTATTAAAGCCTTTTTTGCAGGTTAATTTGGGGTAGCAAGTCATCTCAACAATTGTATTTCCCTCGCATAACCTTCATTCATAATGAGTTTCAGTCCTGAACTAATCCTAAAATGAGTTTCTTCATAAAGGCATGATTATGTTGCTTGAGGTGTCATATTTCGAGCCTGTTAGTAAGTAGGTGTCCTAGAGACAATTTGTTTAGAAAAATGAACACCTTTCTGCATTTTAGTATTTCATGATTAATATAAATGAGCACATTTTATCTCTATCATATTTATGTCTCACCTTTATTTTAAGGGAAATATGCGTTTAAAGATAAAAGCCCTAGGAATAAAATAGGTGTTCACTTGAGGATCTATGATAGGGATTATGATCATGAGGACTCGAGGACACAACATATCTATTTCTTGAAACTTGTTCCTAGTCTTGAATCACCAAGAAAAAGCATTGGTGATGTCAATAAGACTAGCACAACATCATCTACTTGTATAGAGATACAAGGTAGAGACCTCATGGAATACATGCATGGTGATGCCTTAGCTGATGTCATGAGTGGATCTGTTGGAGAACAAATAGGACTGAACTGATTGGTCAGGAGACTCCACAAAGATTCATTGTAGAGAGTATAATTGGATAGGTAAAGTCTCTCATCGTTTGGTAGTGCGGATCGTCCTAGACTTGAGGCTGCCATCGAATACTATGTCCTATGGTTATACTTTGACTGTACAACTCTATCCGCCTAAGAATGGGAAGAATAGTGTACTCTTGGGTGTAACTCGAAAACATGAGTATAGATGGTCATGTCAAAAGGACTCAGTCCCCTACAAGGGATTAGTCATTCACAAGACTGGTAGAGCTGGATAACTTCTAGTTTACTCGAGAGTCTGTGCGCACAGCAAGTGATCATGAAGAGTCATGATCTGTCTTAGATTAAATAGAAGAAGATTCCTAGTTTTGTGAATTAGCTACATTTAGTCAATCAAGAGAGATAATACTCTATCTTTGCTCTCGACCAAATGTGAATGATGATGTGAGGGATGATGCCAGCATGATATCTAAATTAGAATGGTAGATCACTTAATCAACTCATTTAGTTCTGGGGCCACAGAGCATTACTAGTGTCTTATGTGGTCATTAGATAAATTGGGCCCGTTAAAAGAGTTTAATTGGTCCAAGTTTATTTATGTCAGTGACTAATTGGGCCTAATGGGTCACACACAAAGGTTATTCTTGATTGCTTAAAATTAGCAACCTTGGGCCAATAATTGTTATTGGGCTTTTTCAAGACAATAAGTATATTTGAGTTGGAGTGGGACTCCAAGCCCAATAGCAAAATGGCGCCATATTTGAGCCCTTAGTGGGAAATCAGTTTCTCCACTAAAAGGTCCAAATGTGTTAGAAGGCCCAATAGGGTCTTGGACCAATTTGAATTTAGAATTTAAATATTGAATTTAAAATATTAATTTAAATTCAAATTTTAAATTCAAGAGGTTAGGTGATAAAATATAATTCTGAATTATCTAAAACAATATCCAATAAAGATTGGATAGATATTCAATAAAGATTGGATAGATATCCAATAAATTGCTTTGTGTCTATCTACTTTCTCTGTCACTGTTTTATTTGTGTTTAAGCCTTTGGCGAAATTTTTTTTATAATCACCTATTCCCCCCCTCTAGGTGATATTCCATCTTCATGATTGACATTTCTTGAGAAGAATATTTTTGTTTTGCTAATATCCACTTTTTGGCCCAAGGATTTGCAGAAAGTCTCTAAGAATCTCCTTATGATCTCCAATTGATCCATATTAGCTTTCGTAAAAATCATTAGCAAAAAATAAATGAGATATAGGAGGTCCATTCTGACTCAACTTTATTGGTTTCCATTTTCCAACAATTGTCTCTTGTTGAACAGATGCGCTAGTTTCTCCATACAGATAACCAAGAGGTAGGGAGAGATAGGGTCACCCTAACGAAGGCCCTATGATGATTTAAACTCATTTGCTTTTCTCCCTTCCCAAAGAATTTGCATGGATGGTGACGATATGCAAGATGCGATCACGTCAATAATCTTCTCAGGAAAATTGAGTTCCACTAGGCATCTTTTAACAAATTTCCAATGAAATCGATCATATGCTTTTTTTAGATCGATCTTGATAGCCATAAAATCCTTTCTTCCCCTTCATGTTTTTCTTTGAGTCACCTCCTGGGCAACAATGATATTATCTAAGCTAGTCATGCCAGGAATAAAACTACATTGGTTCGAAGAAATAATATATGGGAGAAAACATTTAAAACAGTTAGGTATCACCTTGGTAATTTTTTTAATAGACCACATTACATAAGTTGATAGGAAGAAAATATCTAATATTCTCTGGGTGGTCTTTCTTGGGGATCAACACAATAAATGTTGGTTAAGTCTCTATTGATTTTGGCTCCTTGAATGCTTTCTTGACTAGTTGAATCATAGAAGGACCAATAACTTTCCATTGGCTTTGAAAAAAGAACACATTCAATCCATTCAGTCCTGGTGATTTGAAAGCTCCCATGCTAAATATGACCGATCTAATTTCCTCATTAGATATCTCTTTGTGCAAATCTTTCACATTCTTGTTTTTTTACCTTGGATAAGATATTTCCAAGTCCAGAAAGCTTACATTGTCTCCCTGTTCTACAAGCTCTTTTGTCTTCAATGTCACGGCCTTTGCTCCTCTCCTTGCTTCCCAAGTCGCGGCTAGTTCTCATTCTCAAAATCGCGGCCTCTACCATTGGAGAAGACTCCGGTGGTGGTGAGGAAGGAAGTCCTCGATGGTAGTGGTGACTCTTCGTCTCTTTCTCTCTCATCTTAAGCTCTAGTTCAAGCTCTATTGAGCTTCTCTTCCAATTGTGGTGCCTCTGACTCTCTCGTCAATCTGAAGAAGGTCCCCAATTCAAACCAAATTCCCTAGTCAAAACACAAGTTTTCACCAAGGACTAAACTAAAAACTTTAAAACTTATTTGTGGTTACACTATAGTTGTAAAAACCATTTGGGTTTTATTTTCTATAATATTCTCTAGTTCTTTTTCTTCATTGATTTGCATTTTACCTAAAATTCTGATTTTTGTTCCTTTTCTGTAAGTTTCCCTAAATTGGATTGCAAAGACAATAAACCCAAAATGTAATACCTTATATTTCACAAATCAATCAATTAAGGTACACTACTACCAAAAATTCCGATAACATCATTTTTCCTCCCTTTTAACGTCCTTTTCTTAGGGGACGTCATTGTGGGGGGCGTAATAAGTCTGACAGTTATGGCGTCCCAAATAAATTTAGTACGCTTTATTGTTTTTTTATTATTAAAAAAACTCTAACTTCCTTATTGTTTTATAAAAAAAAAAACCCCAAACTCGGGGCTTGTTGTGGAGGAAGAACCGAAAAGGGAGCTCACGAAACTAGAAAGTAAAAAGAGAGACGAAGACGGAGCAGATCTGGAGTGAAGGCACGGTGAGAACGGTGAGGGCTTCGTGGAGGCACGGTGTCGGTGACGGAAGACTAGCGCAGATCTGGAGTGAAGGAGGTCACCATAGAGAAGATTTGGAAAAACAAATAACAACAATGAAATTCTCACTCAGTAACATTATATCAAGGATAATTTCCACACTCACATCTAAGATTCACATACAAAATGCAGAAATTACAATAAGCCTATGAATGCTTTAGAAAGAAAAAAGAACCATGTGGAGTTGGACACGATTTGCTGCGTAATATATAAATACCTTGATGAATATATTGAAGGGGAGGTCCTCACGTGTTGTTGTAGAAACAAGGGTAAGTATGAACTGAGTACGAAAGACGATGATGAGGGTGAGCTATCAGATACATTGTACAAGAGAAAAAAATTGTTCAGAGAAACAGGTTTCCTTTGAAATGGAAGGAAATTAGAACATTCCCAGACAAAAGGTAGGGGAGGGAGGTGGTCGATGAACCATTGGTTTGATTGTGGGTGCGACTCCAAGTCGCAGCTTTAAAACTTCCTTCCTCATGTCGCCGGAAACGATGGAGGCCAACTTCTCTTCTCCGGTCAAGCTCCTCCAAGACGCAGGGCTTTCAAGGCGTGTGTTTGAGAGAGAGAAGATATATGAGATGTGTGTGTGACATTTTTGGCATGTGAAGAGATGAATATGCAGTGCTCTAAACTCTTAAGGCGCGAGAGAGAGAAAGAGAGAGAGAGAGATGAGATGAGATGTGTGTCAGATGTCATTGATAAGAACTGGATCTGATAGCATACGTGTGTGGCGAGGCGAGAAATTTTATCCTTTTTGGCGTCCTAATTTTTAATTGGGATGCCAAAAATCAACTTTTGGCATCCTAATTTTATATTGGGATGCCAAAAACACAACTTATGACGTCTCAATTTTAAATTAGGACGCCAAAAACACAACTTATGGCTTTTCAATTTTATATTAGGATGCCAAAAGTTGATTTTTAGTGTCCCAGTTTTTATTTCGGACGCTACAAGTTGATTTTTGACGTCTCAATTAAAAATTAGGATGCCAAAAACCAATTTTTCTCACACATAATTACAAAAATGCCACCGCCTTTGTTTTCTTACTTCATTTTTAAAAATAAGAACGTCTCTTAGGGAAGTAAAAGCCTATTTTTGTAGTAGTGGTAAATAATGAAATATGACATTTTCCCCCTTATTAACATGCAAAAAAATGTAATCAAAATTAATCATTATTAATGCAATTTAAGTCCAAAAATAGTGATAAAATCCTTAAATATACCATGATATAACTTATCAAAATATGGTACAATCACTTGGTATTATGCTCAGAAGCAGGGGCGGAGGCACACTAGTGTTTGTGTGGGCAAGTGAACCCATAAAAAATTTAAAAAATATATATTTTGTGAAGGAATTTTATTACAATAAATTTGGTTGGCTTAATGGTTAAAGCTTTGGCCATCTATGTTAAAGGTCCTGGGTTCGAACGCCTGTTATCACTTTTTTTTTGGCAATTTGATTTTCTCAACCTCAACAGCTCAACTCACGCTCTGTCCGCCCCCTTTTTTTTGGCAATTTGATTTTCTCATCCTCAACTCACGCTCCGTTCGCCAACTTCGCCCCCAAATCATTCCATCGTTGCCTGATTCTGGTTTCCTTTTCAGGGTTCAGGTTCGCTGAGTTCACTTTTGTCGTTGTCTGATTCTGGTTTCCTTTTTAGAACGTGCGAAGATTTCTGCTTCTAGGTTCGGCGAGCGTCGTTATTGCTTTTGGGGAATTGACGGATTATAAATTCTCAGTCTTCACCTGTACTCGTCATTTTGGTTTTCGTCTAGTTTTGGGGTTCGTCGTTATCGCCATTAGCCGCGTCGACGGTTTGATTCTCGTCTGATTTTTGTTGGGTTTTGCAGTTGATGGTAATCCATACTTTCTATACTTTTCTGTAAGCAAGATATTGCTTTCCTCATCCTGGAATAGTACCTGGAGCATCTGAACTGATTTTTTGCAATTTTTGGGTGGTTGCATTTTCCAAAAACAATATCTTGAGATGCTTAGTTTTTACGGTAACATGTGAAGAGGGTGATTTTACGGTAACATAATGCATGGTCTGCTTTAACTGTCATTGGCATCATATGTTTTCAATTTTTATTGGTTATCTATGTTGCGACTTGGTAGCTCAATTCTTAATCTTTTCTTGTTTCTTTTTTGTGGTTGCAGTTCTTTGTTGGTGGCAACTGGAAGTGTGTAAGTATCTTCTTCCTCTCACCTCTTTTCCCCCTTCTTTTTGGTTTCTTGTCCATCAAATATTTGGGTAATGGAAAAGTTTGAGTCCAATAGTCCCTATAAAATTGCAATACTCACATATGGGAATTTAAATTTCAATGTTTTCTTGATTAAGTGTTTTAACTTTATCGTTCTCAACCTAAATATATATGTGAAAGTAACGGCATGGACCTTGGTTTTGGAAGATATTTATGATGTGATATTGTGATCTATCTGACAGGGCTACAGCACTGATAGACCATTTTTTTTAATTCCAAATTTTCCTTATAGTTTTACTCATTATGCCACTTTTACAAAATTTCCCAAACATGGGCTTTTAACTAGTCTCTAATTAATACAATATGCACATGGCTATTTTATTTCTTCATTTGTTCTGTATTTTCTCCCTCCTAAAGTCTGAAATAGCAGCACAGGCTGTGTAGAACTGTTTCTTATTTCATCAATAGCTACACCATCATAGTCAGAACTTCTTTTAAAAACTTTGAAATTACCCTTTTAAATTAGAGAATCTTTTTGTGCATAAAACACACACTGCATGGTCTACTATGTACTACCCATGGATTCTGCATATTTATTGGGTAAAACTCAGTGCTATTAGTTGGATATATAGATGAACGGTTGGAATTATGTAAGTAGCATGAGGAAATTTCATTAGTTTTATTCCTTGTTAACTATGTGAAGCAAATCTAAACAAGATAACAAATCACTCTATTGTTTGCCATTAAATATGCCAAACAAGGCCTCATGTCAGAATTTTCTGGCTGCAAGACTTTCTTTCATGGTTTGATGAATATCCTTCCACCTATTAGCTACTTTTTGTGAATAATCAAATTTAGTGTTTCTCTATGTTTCTAATATAAGTAATTTAGTTTTTCTAATCTTTTGTTTGCATTTTCCTATGTGGGTCCGCTACTTGATGTGAACATGTATTTCTGATGCATTTCCTTTGGTTACGCTACAATTCTTGGTTTTCCAGTTCTCATGATTTGTATCAAACTATTTCTTGTGTTTGAAATTTATTCGAGCTGATTATTGTGCACTTAAATATCCTTTCTTTGTCCATTGAAATCATTAATACTATGTGGTTATATACTTATATATGTTTTATTCTTTAATATATTATCGCAATTAAATATTTTTGTTTTGTTTTCTAGAATGGCACAAAAGACTCTATCAGCAAGCTTGTCTCTGACTTGAACAACTCTAAATTTGAGCCTGATGTTGGTGAGATATGTTAAATCTTCAATTTGATGCCTTTTCAATTGAAAGATGTAGAGAATATCCAAGTAAACTTGCGTTCTGCTTGTTATTGACTCCTCACAATCTGGAAATGAAGTTGACACATTTTAAATTGAAAATTAGGTTATCTAATCAAGCTGATTCATTTGACTAGTACATGATAAAGTAAATATGCTATCCCAATGGTGTCACGCATGACTGTGCTCTCCATACTCCATCTCATAAACAAGTTAATGCAAAGTGTTTGGACATAGGGGTGTAGTGGCCACCTCATATGCATGATTAGACTACTTTGATAAAGAAGCTGTCCAAAATGGTGTGATAACTTTGATATCCTGACTCTTGAGGTCTTTGAAAAATTGGAGGACCTGGTCATTTGTGCTAAAAGGATTAAAGAATAGGTGTCTAGTGGCTGCCTCAACTCATGCATGGTCTGCTTTAAGTGAAATCCCCTCAATTTATTTTGGAACACTATTTGCCTAATTTTTGTAAATGTTTGGTGCAGATATTGTTGTTGCACCTCCCTTTGTGTACATCAATCAGGTGAAAAACTCAATCACATATCAGATTGAGATATCTGCCCAGAACTCTTGGGTGGGAAAATGTGGTGCTTTTACTGGAGAAATTAGGCTAGTTTCTTTCCTGTCAAGCTTGGCATGCTGATCAATAATTGAACTTTTTTCTAATGCAGAGTTCTAGGTCTGTTGGGTGATAATTTTAGATGCAGTTGAAAAAATTGCCTTGATGGTTATAAGCAAGCAATTTTTGTCTGATCATCATGTCTTTAATTCCCTAGATTCTTAGTGCATGATTTTGGTAAGCATAACTAAGTTTAGCCTGCATTGTGCCAATGTTGTGACTATGACTTTTATTTAAGACTGAGCTAGCATAAGTTTGTACTTTTCTTCTCTTGCTCATTTTCTTTACTGCATTGGTGTATAGTTTGCATAATTTCCTCTTGGTGGCTCCACAAATAGATTATTTCAAGCTTAAGAGAATTTGTTCGCAAGTTTTTTTTTTCTTAAAATAAATATCAGAAGTCACTTGTTTCCTTTTTGCTCTTTCTTGTGGTTCTAGTCTGGATGTGGCTATTTAGATCCTATAAGGTGATTGATGAATTATGTGAAAGAAGAATGAGGCTTGGGAGTTTTGTGTATAGCTAAGGCATGGGGAGGGAAGTTTATTTAAACATGTTCCCTAATCTTGTCAAACTTTTTTTCTTCCATAAAATGTCAACGATACAATCTTATTTCAAACGTCTAAAACCCACAAATACAGAACCCGAAGCTCAAAGTGAGCAACTTTCAAACAATATTTCAATTCCAACAGTCCAAGAATCCTCCCAACCACTACCAGCATCTCAATTTCAATTACCACCTCAATCAAAAGTTAATATAGAAAATCTTGAAGCTGATCCGAGAAAAAGACATTCAATTTATTCAATGACATCAAATCCTATAGAAAAATGCGTAGATTCAATCTTGTCTACTTTCTTGGTCACAGTATTGAATATTGGCATGACACAGCTTCCTTTTCTGCTTTCTTTTGTAGATTGATTTGCTTCAAGAAATAACTTTATCCCCTCGAATCTTTTTGGAGGTTGATGCAGCAGTCAAGGCTAAGCAGATGAAGGCTGATGTAAATGAATATCTGAAGGTAATACCCCACCTTGTGATTTTCGTTTATGATGAATTGAAGACAAAGCCAGCATTTTGGTTTGCTTGCCCAACTTCTAGTTATTATAATTCTTCATTCTTTGATTTCTTATAGGTTGCAACATGTTCTTTAATCTTGACAAACTTTTTTCCTTCCAGAAAATGTCAACATACAATCTTAAACATTTAAAATTTCCTTAAAAAAAAAATTTTCGGGAGCAGCTCTAAATCCTGGCTCTGCTACTGCTCGGAAGGGGTAACATTGTCTGGGAAAACTTCTCTATGGTGGTCATATTTGCCACAACAGAAACAAATTAGATGCAATCCTTCATATTCCACATATCGTTGTCTTCCAAATATTCTAACAGCTGAGTTTAGACGCTTTTTCAGATTAAGCTCGACATATTCGTGCATATTTGCCTCTGTCAATTGAGTATGTTACCATATCAATCTTCAACGTTACGTCCGATTAGCGAACCAATTCTCCTTAATCTTTCCGTGTTGAAGAACTCAAGAGGAAGCTGGGGAATCCGAACCCAAGCTGCTATCTTCTCTTGCACATCCGCCTACCAAGGGTCAAAGTTTGGCTTCCATCACTGAACTACTTGATACCTGTCTGCAATCATCCACGGACCCTCTTGGAACACATAGTTCACGTTGTCCTCATCATCTAACGATATCACAAAGAAACAATGTCAATATCTCTTGTCTTAAAGGGTTTCTTTGTCTTCCAAATACGCTGCAGATTGCTTCTCATTGGGCCGAGAGGCAAGGTTTTCCCTCGGAGTTTAACTATAAGGGTATGTTTGGTTTGAGGGAAGGGGAGGGAGGGGAGGGGAGGGGAGAGAAAAAAAGGAGAGGAGGGAAAAAAATTTCAAATTTGAGTGTAGTGGGGCCTACAAGTTTTCCTCTCCCTTTTTTTCTCCCCTCCCTCCCCCTCCCCTCCCTCCCTTCCCTCAAACCAAACATACCCTAAGAGACTTCCTCCAGGGTGCACACCGCAACTCGTATTCTTCTTGAGAGACCCTCAGGGTAGGGCAATCTTTGTCACTAGAATCGTCTACATATGTGGGATTGTTACTGTCACCCTACTTTCTTCCATTAGTGAAGCATTACTTCAATATGTCAATATACTCTGTCCAGCGGTCGTTGAATACTCCCCTTCCTTTCCTATCCTTCTTGATATCTATGTTTCCCCACAAAAGTTTGTCCTTGAAAGATATCTACTCCATAGTTCTTTCACGATCGTCTCCAGATCCCTGTAAGTTCTTCGTTGATCCACATCGTACCTTCTTCTTGGTTCTCTTCGCGGTTCCGCCATCCTCTGTTCCTCCTCCGCCTCTGTCCGAACTCATCGTCATTCCTGCAATAATTTTGTTGTCTTAGTTCAATGAATTATAGTGTTAACATCCTTTAATCAAAATGTCATTTCTTAATATAAATAATTTAATCACTTGTGTTTGCCTAAAATATTTTTTTATATTTATATTTTGATAAAAAATTTAATATGCAATTAAAAAGATTAAACTTATTTTTCTAAGGGTAAAGGTGCAAAAATGCACATGTGCTTTACCCTCGGGAGTGCCCAACACCATATGATTTTTTTGGGAGCAAAAATACATATGTGGTTACCAAATGGGTGCAAAAGTCACACCCTCCGTTAAAAGAAAACTGTTGACCGTTAAAAAACAAGATTTTGACTAACTGATGATGTGGACCTTGACTTGGCATATTTACCATCTTTACCATCTGAAAAGAATGAAAAAAAAACTGAACACCTGGAGCAGGATGGCGAAATCGAATCACAGGGAGCTTCACCTTCATTCTTCCATTTCACCTCTCTTCTTCTTCACCGGCGACAAATTCTACCTTCATTGTTACCGGTGAGCTCCTCCTCTTCACCATAGCCACCACCATCGAAAGCTTTCAAGAGAAACAAAAAACAGAGTGTGCCACGGATGTCGGTTAGAAAGAGGGAGCAAGAATCGGGAGAGAGGTGGAGAGCTCAGAGAAATGGAATTTGCTCATGGGGATCTTCAAGCAGCAGTCAAATTCATTCACCCACATGCAGTTTTTGCCAAACCAAATCATATATACTTTGCATTTGAACCATTCATATGTTTAATAATCTTTTAAACTTTCCAGGTCCTCTTTTCTTTGTATCCACACTAACAGATTCAATGACAGAAGGTAAAGCTCTCTGTGCACTTATGACACAACTTGACTTGTTGGTGCTCAACGGAGGGAGTGGGAAAGATGAAGACCGACGATGGTGGTGAGAGAGAGAGAGAGAGTGGAATGGTGGAGGGACAATGGTGAGCTTCGCCAGCAATGGTGACTGAATCTGGAACAAGGAGGTCGTGCCTCGTCTCTGTTCTTCACGGGGCTATCTGTTAGAGGGTCGACGGAAGGAAGAGGTGACGATGGGAATGGAAAGCAGAGGGAGAATTGACGGAGGTCGAGGAAGGTGGATCGAAGGTGAAGGGTGTCGAAGCTCTCGCGGCGCTGGTTCCCCTTCAACTCTCACAGTGCAGGTGAGTCGCCGGAAATGGTGGCGGAATGATGGTCACCGGCGACGATGGTGATGATGGCGTTTGTCGCCGGCGAAGATGGAGTAATGTGGAGGAGGATGAGGATCGAAGGTCTGAAGGCATAAAGGTCCCCAAACAAGTGTTACTCGTTTGATAAAGGAGTAATAATTTTCCAGGTGAAGAAGAACAGTGCTAGTCAAAATCTTTTTTTTTTAACGGTCAACAATTTTCTTTTAACGGAGGGTGTGACTTCTGCACTCATTTGGTAACCACATGTGTATTTTTGCTCCCAAAAAAGACATATGGTGCTAGGCGCTCCCGAGGGTAAAGCACATGTGTATTTTTACTCCTTTACCCTTTTTCTAATGATTCTAATATGTATAGTGTTAAAATAGATGGGAGGTTTGTATGATTATGATAAAAAAGAAAGGTGATCGAGTATTTTATTCTAATAATTAATATCGATCATATAATATTTTAACAAAAAATATTGATGATATAATAAGAATATTATATATAAGGCAACACAATTAAAAAAAATGAATATTTTCAAGTTTCAATAACTAAATAGAACACCAATATGTGGCCTTATTTTTACTGGGCCACTGGGCTCAGTCATGCCACTTAGAAAACAACTTCAATCCTCGTTTTCCATGTATTTTTTTAAATCCAAAAGCTACGTTTTTCTTATGTGTGTGAAAGAATTTAATTTATTAGATCTTCCAACTAAGATTAATGCTTTAATTGGTAATCAATTGCTCATAATCCATAAGTTTGTGATTTTGGAAAAATTAAAATAAAGGACGTGAAGAAAAGAATATTTATTATAAAGGACCATAAAATTGTAATTACTTAGAAAGACCGAACACCATAATATAAATTTTAAATTACTAAATTGCCCCTAATAAACCTCTTGTATTATCTCTTATATTCATAATTAAAAAATAACTAAATTAAAAAATAAAACTTTCAATCATGATATATCATATCTTTTTTTTAGTATATTATTTAATTAACAACTATTAAACTCATATTTTTCTTAATTTTTATTTTTCACCAATTTATATAATCAAGTTGCCTGATTTATATTATCAACGTTGATATCAATTAAATTTTTTTTATAAAAATAAAAGCTAAACTTATTTCATATTTTTCAGGATATAATAGGTTAATCGGATTTTCTTAATTTTATTAAAATTACATGAATTTTTTAACCCACATATGTAATACCCTAAAAACTGACATAGGGTAAATATCATAAATTGGTAGAGTATATCTATTGAAAATAGGTGAATATGAGGTCTCAAACACCTTGTATTGAATTTATCTTATTTTTAGGACAATTTCTCTTGGAATTAGATAATGTGCAGTTAGGTCCCTAAAACGTTTGAAAGTTTGCAAATAGGTCCCTAAAATATTTATGGGTTATAAAATACCCTGAAAATATTATAAAGAGGCAAATAAATATTTATTTGAAATAGGGAATAATATTGTCCCTAATTTAGGTAATTTATTAAATTATTACCTTGGAAAAATTAAAGAAGAAAAATCAAAAAGTATTGTCGGGCCATAATTGACCCCATGATTTTTAACATTTTACATGGCGCGTAAAATACCAGTGTCAGTAAAAATTTTGTGAGATATTGATTAATTCTAAGTAAGAAAATTATCCACAATTAGTAAGTGATTAATTAAATAATTATTGGCTAATTATTTGAGCTTAAACAAAGGAAAATCCAAAGATAATTATGTAAAACCCTATAATTAGTGGTTTATTGCTAAAATTAGCATAAAATATATTTTCTAATTGGAAAATATGAAGAAAAATATGTAAGATTAAGTAATTTTAAGCCTAAAAACATGTATGGACCAATAAGAAAATTTTGTAAAAAAAATTATATAAAAAAATTATTAAAAAATTATTTGATATAATATTAATTAATTAAATAATTAAAAAACGAAAATAATTAAAAAAAAAACTGGCTCTGAAAATGGGATGTTACATTTTTGGTATAAGTGTAGTTTTCCTGGCATGGATCTGACTAAGTTATTTCGAACAGTTTGGTGCCGAAGGCAAGGCTAGTCTACGTGGGTGTGCCATTTAGTCGTCGTGAACTCGGTGAGGCCTCCATGGTAGACACTTACCTGGCCATTCTGTTCGGTTAACGGAGTTAGGTTCTAAGCCTTTTAACTTTGAGCATATTTTAAAAATGAGTACTGATGTAACTATGTTGTGACGTTGTAGTGATGGATGGAAATAGATCTCCAGACATAAACTACTATAAGACAAGTAAAACGTACCGTGCGTATGTCCGTAATTACTAAGATGATAAGTGTTAGGACTGTACCCAAGCCGGTGTATCCACCACCTGGATCGATGCCGATATCAGAACCCTGATACCTCTGATAACCCTGATAGCCCTGGTATCATCCTTTGATAACCCTGATATCAGTCTCTGATAAATGCCAGTTTGTACCGGACAATAATTGTATCTTAGCACAGAGCCTCCGTATGGAGCTGGGCCACGCCGGATGAAATTTTATGACCGAAAAAGATAAAAACATGCGGTATTTGACCCATGTTGAAAACTTCTATCGGAAGATTGGATCATTCATCCAATAGGAACAACCGTGAGTATCTTCTGCCGGTGAGCCATCAAGATCAAGATGACTCGAAAAGTGAATATCTCTTTGAACCAAATCCTCTGCAACGTGTCCAAATGAAAAGTCTGATAAGCCCTCTACGAACGGAGTACTTAATGGAAAGTCAACACGATGAGACTAGCAAAGGAACACACCCCTAGTATCTGAATAGAGTCAAAATGACTTATGAGCGAAAGTGACGTAAGGATTTTCCCTACCTGTTAAAAGATTGGGTAACACCAACCCTATACCTCGTTCCCTCAAGATCGCGTCTGGGTAGAAAGGGTGAGTGAGTTTTTTTAAAACGGAAAACGTACAGTCAATTTCCACTCCTTTCTGTATCATCTCCAAAGGTTAGATGTAGATAACATGTAGTCAAGAAACAGAAGTAAACTTAGTACCAACCAAAGGAAGCTAAAAATAGTGATGAAAGTTATACCAGAATAGCTAAACATAGTATGAAGTAGTAGGACACAACTACCGGCACAATATTCTTTGGGGTCTCGATCATCATTATGAACCTAGGCATAATCATAATCGAGGCATCATTGAAGGCCTTATAGGTGGCCCATTTTTGTTCTGTTCCGCTATGCCAGTTGTTTTCCTGGATAGCAGAGATATTTTAATAAGTCTAGCGGAGAGTAAATTGACTAGTGTTAGAAGATTCCTTTATGGAGTATCTACTCAAGGAAGGAGGAATATTGGTAGATTGGTATCTAAGAAAGGCCAATAGTTGGTTTCCTTTTATTCCGTAGGAATGAATATCTATTAAGAAGGGTTTTAAGTGAAAAAATATTATTCACGTTTTTAAGGTGTCTAAATAAATGTCAAAGATCCTTTTCTTGTCATGGTTGTGAAGATATGTGCTAAAGTTTTTTGACATCATTATTGCTTGAAATAGGTGACACATTAATCAATACCCTGTATGAACTCTTTTTGTGAAGACCATCAATTGGTCAAAATTGCAAGTAGTACGTTTCTTTACGAAGCATGAAATAAAATTTCTATATTGTGGCATGTTTGATTAAAACCATCATTATTAGGAAGAAGAAAGAATTTGGCTATAATTAGATCTTTATATGGTATTCTCTATTGTGACCCTGAAAATCTTTTGTGATTATCTTTTTGTTGTATGGTTGTTCTAAATAATGAAGAAAGGAGGTTGCTATAACATGCACATGGTATATGTGATTACGTTGAATATTTGTTATTTTAAATTTGTATGAGTTATTGCTTCCAGTATTGTTTAGATGTCTATATTCATGTAATTGAACAATCATTTTTATCTCTGAAAAATATCCAAATAACTGTTCACCTAAAATCTACTTTAAATATTGCATTTAAATTTCCTGAACTAAGTTGGTATGAAATCTAAATTTTGAAAATTATTCTTCTTCGAATTTGTTGAATATTGTTAAGGTATTTCACTAAGGATGATGCATGTGAAAATCCAACCAGTTAAATGTAAATTATGATACCTGCATGGAATTTTGTGAAAACTCGGTATAAGATAGAAGTAGCACTTGAAGTAGGAAATTGGAAATCTAAGTATTTTGTGAAAAGAAGTGGCATATCTAATAAAGTTATGACCTATAATATTACCTACCTCATTTAGTTATGCGGGAAAATATGAGTTCGGAAATGTTACTTCATTATGCTAGAAAATCTTTAAACGGATTAAATTCATGAAAATAGTTGGAGTAGACTATGTTAAGTCCCAACTTATATGTGCATTTCCACTCTTAAAATTTTCGCTATCACTCTTGAACTAATGAACATGATTAATGTTATTTTCCTCAAAAATACCTAATCGACCATTATTTTGGTAATCTTTGTTGTTGTAAACTTGATTGTTAGTAATTGGTGTGATATCAAATGGTGCATAATGGAATCAGTAAAACCTAATGGATAAACTAGATTTAACTATTGGGGTAATATTCAGCTGAATCTTATGTCATGCATTGTGTTAGAACCTTGTTCTAAAATATATAGTACTTGTGGTCCAGTAAAAAGATAAGATTTCTTATCACTTTTCATAGTGAAATAACTTCACATCATGAATCTGTGTTCATTTTAAAGTTTTGATGAACGTCTTCAAAGATAGTATGGACTATCTAACTCAGCAATTTTAAGTTTGTCTGTTGTGTTTTGTAAAACAACCCATGAGTATTGGGATATAGTTCTAAAATAAGGAATTTTGAGCATGCACTTTAAATGGATCTTGATCCTTAAAATGAGAGTTACTCTGGATTTTTGGTTGAAGCTATTACTTTGTAAATAATACACTAATTTTTCTCACTGTTGATAGAGATGTTAAGGGTTTAAGTCCTCATTTTATGTTAAAAGTTTGGAATAGTGTTTTGCTTTGACTAAGAAAGAATTTGCAAATACAGTCCAAAATTCTTATTCTTACGTGGAAATTTGTAAAACCGTTGAAACCTAAGGAATGATTAAGTCTTTAAGGTAATCTGAGAGCTTAGATAGGAAAAGCTCAAATGAAATATACCATAAGCTGTAAAGTCTACAGTACAGCTTGAGTTGAATGTTAGATTTCATGCTAAGTAAGCATGCGTAGTGAGAGAATAGACAGGATGTCTAGAGTTTTCCGAGTACATGCGATCAACTTATGAGGGCGAAGGTATCAGTCACGCTTATCCGAGCAGAAATTACTTGAACCGAATCCGATTATTCAGACCTCTGGACAAATTGCTGCAATCAAGAGACGACTCCTAGCAGCATAAAACAGACGGAAGAGCTACATTGACAAAAAGTAGAAGCGACTCTTTACTAAATTAAGTAAATAAGAGTTTTGGCTGCCAAAAGTAAACTTTCTGGGCCATGTTCTATCACGCGACGTTGTTGATAATAATTTCAGCAAAGTGGAAGCAGTTCTGGGCTAGAAAGAGCCAGAGAAAGTGACATTGATAAAGTAGTTTTGAGTCCAGCAGGACAGCGTAATGACTTACACCTCTTGTCAGTTGGAGCCTCTCAAGTCAATCTAATCTACACACAACCTAGAAGAATGATTATCATGTTTAAAAGTAGAGGCGATGCCTCTAAGATATGATCATAGAAGAATACTGCTACCACAAATACGTGAAAAATCTCTAGAACTCAGTGATATTTATAGCATTGCTAGATGAAGTTGCTATAAGGTTACGATGTAGAAATTTAGTATCAACCGGATAAAGGAAATATCGAGTAGGTACTCTCCACAGAAAATTTGTACCGGTATCTCACATGACGATTCAAGGAGCGAAACCTGCTTGAGTATGATGAAAGCTTAATCCTGTCAAAGGAAAGTCCTTGCGAAAATATAACTACACCCGATTAAGCTAATCTTTCAAATTTTCTTACAATCGAGATGACACCAATTGACGCCTTGTACGGGAAGAAGTGTAAATCACTTTTATTGCTCTGCGGAATTGTCAGAGCAGAATTTTTTTTAGACCGGATATGATTGATCACGTTTCTAAATATTTTTTTACAAGTCACAAAAGGTCGTGAGAATCTTTTGGTGATTGTGATGATCGTATATTCCTAAAAGCCGGTGTCGATAGAACACCTCAAAGGAGAATGTGTAATCCGCATTACGTGAGATCATTCAAAGTATTCGTTGAAAATGAACCAGTCGCTACTAGATAGCCGTACCCCCGAACTTGATTAGACTTCCACAACGTTTTCCATATTTCTTAGTTACTACAATCCGACCGCGATCGTGTCATTAAGTAGGAGGTATCTTGTGTTGTCATGGTGTATGGGCGCCATGAAGACATGTATGATATCTTGTGTTCCCATGGTGTATGAGCGCCATGGAGACATTTTGGTATCTGTGGTGTTGACCGCGGTGTATGGGCGCTTCGGGAAACACTATATATCAAAGTACGACATGACAAGATCTTTGTAGTCGAACCTGAGATAGAATAAAGATCCAAAGTTAATAGTCCGAAGTTAAGATGGTACGGAGTCTAGATGGTAAAGTGCAAATTTCGAGGACGAAATTTATTTAACGGGGGGAGAAATGTAATACCCTAAAAATCTGTATCATAATTATACCTATTGAAAATAAGTGAATATGAGGTATCAAATATTAAGTTATAATTATCTTATTTTCTAAGGAAAAGTCTCTTGGAAATTAGAGGAAAAATAATAATGTGCCAAAATTACAAAAAATGCCCTTTTGGTGCATAAAAATGGCCTAGGAATATTATGAAAAATATTAGGAGGCAGTAAAATAATTATTAAAATTGAGAGAGTATATTGTCTCTAATTTTGGTAATTTAATAAATTATAAACTTGGGAAAGATTAAAGAAGAAAAATCAAAAAAGTATTGTGGAGGCCACAATTGACCCCATGATTTTTAATATATTACATGGGACATAAAATACCAATATCAGTAAAAAGTTTGTGAAATAATGATTGATTCTAAATAAGAAAATTATCCACAAATAGTAAGTGATTAATTAAATAATTACTGGTTAATTATTTAAGCATAAACAAGGGAATATTCAAGGAAAATTGTGGGAAACTCTTTAATTAAATATTAATTGATAAAATTAGCATAAAATATATTTGCTAATTGTTGGGAAAATATTAAGAAAAATTAGTGGGATTAGGTGTATGAAAATCCCTAATCCTAAAAGGAGTTGTTAATCACATGATTAATGCACTAATTAAACTTGTTAATCAAGTTGGATAAATTAAATAAATACTAAGGGTTAAGATATAATCTTGAAAAGCAAAATCAAAGGTTTAGAATTATTCTAGTAATTTTTAAAACCTAAATCCATGTTAAAAGAAAGGGACCAATGAGGGAATTTTGAGGAAAATAAATATTAGATAATTAAATATATAAATGTTGATTAAATAAATAAAATAAAAATGAAATAAAATAAAAAAGGGCCAGGGAGTATGGACCGAAAATTTTGGTAAGAATTGGATAAGAATGAAGTATAAAATATCATGATATTAAGATATTAAAATATAATATAAGTTGTGATATTTTTATGAAAAAGATAAATGACCACCGATAGAAATTAAATCCTATCTAGAAAACCATGAACAATTTTTCTTAAGTCAGGGCATATTATAAACCAGTATAATTTTACCTCGGAGTGGATTGTCTCAGAAGTCATTTCCGAAGCCGGTGGAATGTTTCGGGAATAAGACAGAAGAAAGACGTTTTGTAAAAAGGGAAGATAAGGAAAATGAGAACCTATAGAAAATAAATCATAACTCAATATCTGGGGCTGAGTTGGAAAATATCTGGACATATTAGGAATCAGTGAATTTTTATCCAGAAGTTGACGTTTCCGGAAGTAATTTCTGTAACCGACGGCATTTTTCGAAAATCTTCGGCTGAGCACGAAATGTCCTGAATGAGATCAAAAATTTAGTTAGTCCAAGTATTTTGAAAGAGGAAGAAAGGATCTTCAGGGCTATGCTCCCGGAATTTTGAGATTTTCCAAGATTACGCGATTCGGACACCGATCGGGGAACTTTATCGATAGAAACCCATAAAGCAAAGAGATGATGTCACTTGCATGACATCATGGCCTTGAAAGATGATGTAAGGAGGTGTATTGTGTGGTCAAGAATGAAGCTTGAAGAAAAAGATGTGTTGCATGGTTTATAATTAAAGTTGAAAGTTGGAAAAAGACCAAAATGCCCCCACAATTTCTTCTATAAATAGGCCCTTGGTTCTCTTCACAATTCACACCAAAACCACTCTTAGAAAGTGTAGAGAGAAGTTAGAGAGAGAAGCTCTGGAGAAGGAGTAGCAAAGTTCTTCAATGGGTAAGTTCTTCGGTCTTTAGTCTTAAGTTCTTTCGGTAGTTTTAGTAGAAATGTTAGTTAGATCTAGGAAGTAGGAAATGAAATTCCTATTCTTGTTTTTAGGCCTCATTGCATTGAAAGATGCTTGACGAGGTAAAAACATAGTAGGGATTGAGTTTCTGAAAGTTGGGAGTTAAAGTAGCGAAGCTCTGGCGAAATTCCGCCAATTAAGGGTATAGGGGCAAAATGGTAATTTGTACCTAAAATGCCTGTTATGATGTCAAATGTTGATAAACGTGATATTATCATTATAGGATATCAGTAATCTTGTTCATTGTCATTTATTGTCGTTCATTATCGACGTGCATTGTCGGACGTTCCACTGTCAAAAGTACCGTTTCCGTCAAACGTACCAGAATATCATCAACGAAGGTACGGACGCGTACTGTAACACTAATGCTGATGCTTATAGTATGCTTATATATGATATGGATAGTTTCATAAGCCATGAACGAGACTCTGTCCTGGACATGCACAGTGACTAAGGTAAAAGACTTAGATAATCACTATTACAGCTTTACGGGTTATAGTCATAATAATGCCGTTATGTTTTCCTAGCGCTGAGGACACGACTGTACATCGTGGCACAGATGTTGCAAACCAAAAATAACTTTGCTTGTAGGGTAGTTGTTATTAAATGATCATATGTTGAACTATGCGGATCATTCTTTGTAATTCTAGAAATATCTGTTGAACATATATTGTTATATAAGCATGAGGTAACCGTTACCTGAGATCCGATGGGCATTGGATCTCAGCTCTTACTATAGCATCAAGGTCCAGGGAGACCAAAGACGGAGGATAAGAGTAAGCAGAGCGGACAACACATGTGTAGACCGCGTAAAGACCCGACCGAGAATATTTAATAATTGTACAGATTGATGTACCATTCTTTATGAACAGGCAGTTACACTGAAGTTAATGTTGTATCAGTTACTCAATGCTTATTTACTCCGATGCTTTACTCTGATGAAAAAAAAATGGCTCTAAAAATGGTATGTTACAACATAAATGACTTCTAAAACAAAAATAAATTACACAAACTTTCTTGGTTTAACATATATGATAAATTAGAAAAGACCTTGACTTTTATTAAAATTATATAAATCCATTTTAATTAAATTTTTGTTGATTTTAAAAAATTAAGCATAAATTTTTTTTTCATAGATATATATATTCAAGTTGTGAAAATGAAAATTGAGAAAACTATTGTTTAATTTAATGAAACTTAGAATTTTGTATTTTTAAAAATAGAATGGGGAAGAGAATATAGGAGGGATTGCAGAAGATTTTGTTAGGGGCATTTTAGTACTTTTAATTTTATATTTGGTCTTTCTAAATAATTACAATTTTTATGGTCCTTCTTTATAAATATCTTTTCCTCTAGGTCCTTCTTTCTAATTTGTAAATGACAGAATATCATCAAAAGGGGGAGGGGGGGTTGAAAATTGGGGATTTAAATATCTTTTTGAGATTCCCAAAATATGGTGCATAGAACAGGGTATAACAGAGAGGAGAGAAAGCTTGACACAGAAGATTCATACTGGTTCGATCTCAACTCTTGACCTATGTCCAGCCCCCAGACTCTCTGGGATTTTCACTATCACTTCAATCAGTTACACACTCTGTACTCAAAAGTTATCCTCTCACTAGAATACACTCCCCCTTACAAGTTATAATCTGATAACCCAATCTCAAAGTCCCACAACTTTGAGATTCTTACCATGATTGATAATTAAAGATAAACTCTCTAAAAGAGTAGATGAATAAACATTGAAGTTTATAATATCCGAAGATATTATACAGATGAGTAGAAAACAATAAATGCAAATATCATTTTGAGTTTGCTCTGACTTGAGTTCACCATGACTGGGTCGAGTCAATTTTAGTCTTTAAAAAAACTTTGGAAACTCTCGCCCAAGCACTGACTCGAGTTACACTTAGACACTCGAGTCAAGTTATGTTCAAATATTTTTGAAGACTCTCTGTATTGAGTTGACTCAAGTTTTGAAACTCCAAACTCGAGTCAACCTTTGACAACAAGTTACTGGTTAAGTTTTAACAAGTTTTAAACATTTTTAACTTAACCATTAACTTCATTTAGTTTACAATTGTCAGTTATCATCAAAACACATAGAGACTTTTTTTGGAGAGATCAATGTAGCTAAATAAATTACTTTAAAGTATTTATACTTATATTTTTCTTAAAACCAAACTAATTTTTCTGACTTACAAATTGACATTTAATCAAATGGTAAACAACATATGTTATGATTAATTAACTAATTTATATAGCTTCCTTAACATTTCTAAAGAAAGTCAGTTGAGTCTTATATTAAGAATCAGAGGGAGCAAGTACTTTCACATCTCAAGGCATTAGGTCCAAATACATTTATAGTTTCCAAAAGTTATAAACATATAAGTTTGACTTAAATCTATGATCAGTTATTCCAAAATGCCAATAATGAGTCAACATGCATTAGTGATATAAAAAAGGACTCTAATAAGTTTAAGTCCAATAAGCACATAACTACACTAGAGTGGCATAGTAGCAATAACACATTAGGCCTAAGCCTTAGGAGTTTCTCCCTTATCTCAGCTTGATCTCTAATTTCTTATAAAATAGAGTAGTAATCACGGGGGTGAGACTAAGCCCCAGTAACACATGACCAATTCACATATTAATGCATACACATTAAAGTTTAGTTATAAGTTATAATTTAGCTAGCCAAGTGGGTTCATAAAATTTAGTTCTTAGAGTAATATTTGCAAAATGCCTTTTATTGCCTGAAGACTAATCAATTATTTCCAACTCTATAGTTTAATTAAATTGTATCTTTACAAATATAATACATTTTCTGAACAGCATAATTTATCCAAACACCGTCTATATTTCCCAAAAGGTTGTAAAATTTGATAAACAAAATATATTTATAAACATTTCCCCGAAATATTTTTACTATCCAAACATCTCACACACTCACACAATTTATGTTTCTTTTCTAAACACAATAGCATGCTATAAAAGAAAAGAAACATCTTACACAGATAGCATGCCATAAAAGAAATAACATATATTAATTTCCAAAAACATATAAAGATAATTTATCCAAACCCATAGCATGCCATCCAAACACAGTTTACACACCTGGTTTTCCGAATACAATTTATCCCATACACTGTAGTATGCATGTTCAATAAATATCAGATTTTGTTTTTATTTTTAACATTCAAAAATCTTGCTGATATGATAGGACATCTAGAAGGCTTCAAAAATTATTCTTATTCTTAATATCTTAAAGTTTACAAGATTTTCAAAATTTCATATTCTGCCTGATCTTTAGATATGTGTGTTTGTATATATCTTGTTTGATTTTATCTTCTTTAAAGATATGATTTGATTATCCAATAAATATTTGTGGTTATTACTGTTATTTACTGAACTTATTTTAAATTTTTTTTTTTTTAAGGATTTGCTAGAAAACTAGACAGATGTTGATAGATATATTTTTTTTTCAAACATTCAAAATTCTACATTCTTTTTATAATTTAACTTTACTCAATGTTCTCCTGATATTTGGGTTATCATATGCTTACACGCAAAGTTGTCAAAGTCACAAATTTAAACAAACTTGTGATAGTGATATAAAATTGTATCTTAGACTCGAATAGTAAGCTCGTTAGAGTTTAATTTTATCAATAACTAAGTATTCATGGTGTATAATTAATGACAAAAATTTGATTTAAATATATTTTAAATCAAAATAATTAAAATTAAATCTATTAACATTCATAATTTATCATACTCAACAAATAATTATTTATTAAATTCACAAATAAAGCTAAGCATAATCAAATCCAAAAAGTTAGCACAAGTTTTAGAGCGAGTTAACATGATTTTGTAAGTTAGAAACATAAAAATGCTAAACTTGGTGTGTGAACTCACGAGTTTGATTGAGTTTACAATTATCACAAATTTAAGAGTATTCCATATGATTTTGGTAGGTAGAAATGTAGAAACAGTAAATTTGGAGAGTCGACTCATTAGTTTGACAACAAGACTCATGTGCATTTCAATATGATTGTGGAAAATAGAACGTAATGTGGCCTCCATTTTTTTTTTTTGATACAAGGTGAGGGGAGGGGGGATCGAACTAAAGACCTAAAGGGGGAAACAAATCCCAATACCACTGCACTACTAGTAGTGCAGGTATGTGGCCTCCATTTTAATATATGTATTAGGTGTCAAAATTATGATGTGTAAGGAATTGATACTAACATTCAGATTTAATTATTCCTTCATTTGTCTTCCATTTTCTTTGAATTGAATGACCATTTCATTTGGTCTCAATTTCCATTTCATTTGGATGATAATTGGAGTATATGTGCAAAGAAAATAAATAAATAATTAAATGGCAATAAGTACAGTGGTTAATCCATAAATAGGTATGTAAGCTTATTATAGCATGAATTAATAATTTATGAAATGAGTTGGTATGAGTATGAAACGTTTTCAAGTACCCTAGTGGCAAATTAAAGCCAAAGGGAATGGACATGGCGATTCATTAGAAAATTACTCCCTCCAGTCCTATTGATAAGGGACTTTTGTTTACCAGACTGTTGATAAGCCACTTGAACGAGGGGTTTCGTGGTCTTTTTCTTATAAGCCACCACATTGATTATTTATTAAAAATTTCCCATCATGCCTATATATTCTATTTTGATATAGGAAAGTATGTGGGAAATTTTTTTAAGGATATATTCAATATGGGAAAACTAGAAAACTTTTTAATTTATACATAGTGTTAATAAAATTTGAGATTTTCCTTAATTTCAATTGTAAATATTCGAAATGACTTATAAATGAAATGACGGGGAGTAAGTTAAAATGAAAAATAATTTGTTTAGTAATCGACCTATCTTTCTTATATGGTGTTTTCTTTTATATATCCTTTCTTGCGTATGAATCCATGAGTGATAGCCTGATTTATATACTGAATGGTGGTTGATATTGCATTAATTAAAATATCCATACGAATAGTGACCCGATAATAAAGGAAGGTATGTGACATGAAACCATTGAACGAAATGCATAAAAATCAAGACTTCAATACATTTCTTCAAATTTTGTAAAACATAAAAAGTTCTTTCTCAAACAAAAGTTATATTATCGATCTATAGAAGGTATGTGACATGAACCCATTGAACGAAATGCCTGATTTAAATAAATCAACAAATAACGCATATTTAAGCATTGTTGGTTTCATATGCCAAGTGCTCCTTCGAAGTGTCATATAGTCATTGAAAATTATTGATAAAATAAAGTTAGTTTTGATGACTCTAGACCAATGGAATAAGCTGTGCCCTAACCTATATATTCTCTTTTATCTTTGATATTAAGGGATCTTTCACAGTAAGTCAACTGCCTAACCCATATAACCCTTACTCTGGCGTGATGATTAAGCTTCTTTTATTTTTGCGACAGAGACATATAATCAGAAGCTAAAATTCACTTTAAGAGAATTGAATCTTAGAAATGAGCCTCCCCGAGGCTATATAAGGCCACTGATATTCTGAGTTTTCTCATAGCTAGGACAACGAGGCTTATCACATATTATTAAGCTGTGAGATATGTTTCTCAGATTCGTAAGAGGCTTACAATATTGTGGCCTTGGGCTCCTTTGTTGGGGCCTCTTTTGAATTTTGAGAAGCTTTTGAAGTAACCAGAGATCATAGCTTTTATTAGTAAGTATGTATATTTTCTTTGGCGAATTCCTTAATTTTTTTTATATATATAATAGAAACTTGGCTTTAAATTTGATTTTATAATTAGCATTATGAGAGTTCAAATACACCCATATAATATATAATCATTTAGTTATTTAACTATGTTCTAGTTTTAATTTACTTAAGTTTTAGCACCCAATTTTTAGTTTATGTTCTTAAGCTTTTTCTTTTCCATGTTATCTATTTTTTAAGAATAGAATTATTATCCATTAATCAAAGTATAATTTTCATTCCACTTTCAAATCCTAATAAAGCATCAAACCATTATATACTGAAGTGTTATATTTCTAATCAACACATGCAATTCGGATATATCTTGGTGAATTGATATCATTTTACAAGTTGTATCTTTTTTTAATCATACAAACCTCTTGTAGTCTTGTTATTCACCAATGTTGTTCCCGGATCATTATCCAAAAACCGTAGTAAATTAGTAGGACAGTTAGAGAGTGATTGTTTTTTTTTTTTTCACTAAATCATTATTTTGAAAAATAAAATAAAATAAAAGAGCATCATCACAAGAAAGTATGTTATTATTTTTTAAAGGAAAAATCTATAAATTTATATAATATTTCAAAGAAAACAAGAAGTAAATAACGATATTCACTTATAAAAATTACAAAAAAGAATGCATTTGTCAATCGTTATGGTAATGTTATGAGATATATATTTGGCTTCAATTTCATGTAATCTTAAGCAACGATAACTCCTACTACTTATGCTTGATAAAATAAAGTAGAGAGAAATGTAGGAGAATGAGATGATATTTTTCTTCATCAAATGAAGCCTTTGAATAGGAAAAGTTACAAACAAATTTACATGAAAATAATAATAAAACCAATACTTAAATACCACCAAAAGCATAACATATATTCATAACTGCGGGTGTGTGAAACATTCCCATTCTAGCGTGCAAAGAGTTCATAGAGTGTGGTAGTGAAACTCATGCCATGAAACTAAAATGTGACAATAAATTATCCTAACGTCCATAAGTGGGTAACTGGCGTTTGGAGTGGCCATCCAGCTAAGACATGCAACAACAAATGAATTTTTCAACAATGACAACATAAGTTGGTAAATCTGAAATACTTCAAAAATAATTAAACAAAACTCTCAAGAATTTATATATTTTTCCTTATGAAAATTAAAGCCTCCATATAAAATCCTCCTATCTAATCTTAATAACATTTAGATATGGAGTTGTCTTCCCTAAAATTTCATCAAGTTCTTTAGTCTTTCAAGTAACTAGCATAAGATACCACATGTCTTTTATTTATCTAATGTGAAAAAGGGATAAGATCGTCCCTTTTTGTCCCGAAAGTTTTCACCTGAAAGCATTGGATACCTAGAAGTTTTTTTTTGTTCAATATTTCCTGGAAGTTTTAAATTTGTAGCAATGTTTTGAAAATGTTAACTTTGACTGTTAAATGTGTGTTGTTTGACTATTTGATGCATGTGAACTCCGCTGAACTGTCTCTCTTCTTCTTCCGTGAACTCCGCTGTCTCTGGTCTTCAATGAAATCCTCTCTCCTTTCTCCATTGATTCCATTAGATCCCTTTTTTGTCAAATGTATGCCTTCTTTTGTGAACTCGGCCTTTTCTGGTCCTCAACAAAACTCCCCTTTCCTCTCTCTTTCTCTTACGCGAACTCAGCGCTCTTTAGATTCTATCAGATCATCCCCTTCAGTCAGATGCCGACAACAAAAATCATGATTGATGTGGCGAGGGGTATGTGCTATCTCCATCCTGGTTGCTTGCCGTTGACTGAATTGGTAGCTTTTTTGGGCTGCTGATATGCTGGAAAATATATGGAAAAGAAAGATAAAAAAATCAGAAACAATTTAGGAAGCTTATCTGAGGAAAAGACGCGAGAAATAGAGGGCTAGTATAAGTAAATCAAAGCATTCATTATCTGATAATGATATTACAGACAGTGATCAAAATACAGCTGTGTAAGAAGATGATTTCTTCATGGAGGAGCCTCCCATCAAGAAGAGAAAGGAGGAAAAAAGTACAAAAGAACAGAAACACCAAGTCATCAATGGGGGGAGGGTTACAATTTGTTTTTGCCTCTAAATATTTGATTTTTTGATGTTGCTTTTCCTAATCCCTCTTCTTCTTTCTTCTCCTCCAGTCCTTCCCTATTCTCATTTATGTCACTGTTAAACATCTTCCAGCTCCAACAATGATTTTTTGATGTTGCTGCTAGAAAACTTCCATGCCCAACGTTGGGGAGGGATGAATAAGATGAGGATTACCATTTTTTTTTTAATTTTTTCCTACTCATAAATATGACATGGAAAAAAAAGTGAAGTGGATGCCACATCAACATAATGAAGTCAACTAACATTTGACCATTTAGCTCGTTAACTTGGGGCAACATTGCTATATTTTTCATATTTTCGGGGTAATATTGCTTCTAAAAAACTTCCAGATACCTAGCACTCTTAGGTAAAAAATTCCGCACCAAAAATGGATCCTAACCTTGTGAAAATTTCCATTAAAAATATAATGGTAAGTGTAACATCTCAATTTCAAAAGTAGTATAATTTTTTCCCCCATATATCATAGTAGAGCATCGGAGCAAATCAAATGTTGAGTAACTGGTACAACAATAACAGTGACGTAACCGCCTGTTCATAAAGAACAATACATTATCTGTTCAAATATTAATTGTCCTCAATCGGGTCTTTATGCGATCTTCACAAGTGCTGCTTACTCTGCTTATTCTTATCTTCCGTCCTCGAATCTCTGTACCCTGAAGCTAAGAGCTGAGGTCCAATACCCATCGGACCCCAGGTAACGGTTAACCTCATGCTTATATAAACAATATGTACAACAGATATTTCTAGTATTACAACATAGATCCATACAGTACATCGTATGATCAATTGATACAATTACACTATCATGCAAAGTTATCCCTGGTTTGCAACATCCGTGCCACGATGTACAGTCGTGTCCTCAGCGCTAGGGAAACATAACGGTATTATTATGACTATAACCTGTAAAGCTGTAAATAGTGATCTAAGTCTACCTTAGTCACAGTGCATGTCCAGGACAGAGTCTCGTTCATGGCTTTATGAAACCATCCACAACATATATAAGCATATAAACATCAGTGTCATTGTTACAGTACGCGTCCGTACCTTCGTTGATGGTATTCCGGTACGTTTGACGGAAAACTGTACTTTTGACGGAAAACAGCAGTACGTCTTGACAGCGGAACGACGGCGGTACGAAGGCGGTTCGTGATCAAAGATTTCCTACAGAAATAATATCACATTTATCAATATTTGACATCATAACAGGCATTTTAGGTACAAATTACCATTTTGCCCCTATTCCCTTAATCGCCGTAATTTCGCCAGAGCTTCGCTACTTTGACTTTATTTCTCCAAAATTTTGACATATCTCTTTCTCCAATATATTTTTGAAATAAATATCATATCTACCCCTAAAACATGATATCTAAATCATACTTGAAAAACTAAAGATCTAACACTTCTACTATAACTACTGAAAGAACTTAAAACTAAGGACCGAAAAACTTACTCAGAGCTTCGCTGCAAATTTCCCCGGACTCCTTCCTTCCTCCTTGCTGCTCCCAATTTCGGCCTTGCTCAAGAGGGATGGTGTGAATTTTGAAAATGGGAGCAAAGCCTATTTATAGGCAAAAAAATGGTGCACTATTCATGCTTTACCAGACGGATTCTGGACCGTCGGATCGCACTTCGTTGGAGTGGCACAATCTTGGCCATACACCTAGGGCTGCCAACCTCCCCCCCCCCCTTAGGTGGCAAAAATTGACATCATCTTGATGATGTCACATGCCTACTTTATGGTCTTGTACCGATAAAGTTCCCCGATCGGTGTCCTAATCGCGCAATCTTGTAAAATCTCAAAAATCCGGAAACATAGCCCTGAAGATCTCTTTTTCCTCTTTCAAAATACTTGGGTTAACCAAATTTTTGATCCCATTCAGGGTGTCTTCGGTTCCGCTGAAGATTTTCGGATATCCGCATTCGGTTGTGGAAATTGCTTCTGGTAACAACATCTTCGGGACAAAAATCCACTGATTCATAATATGCCCAGATGTTTACCAACTCATTCTTGGATTTCAAGTTATGGCTTGGTTTCTATAGGTTTTCATTTATCTGATTTGCTTTTTGAACATCTGATAGATTCACAGCCAGTCTAGTATAACCCTTTTCGGTTTCAGAAATAACTTCGGAGACAGCCTACTCCGAGATAAAAATTCACTTGTTTCTAATATACTCTGACTTTAGAAACTTTGTTCATGGTTTTCTAGATAGGATTAAATTTCTATCGGTGGTCATTTATCCTATTTACTTTTACAACTTAACTACACTTTAACCATAAGTTACATGATGTTTAACAATCAATTCCTATCCTCATATTTCATCCAAAAGTGTCGGTCAAAACCTGGTCTTTTTTTTTAATTAATTAATTATTTAATTAATAATATATATTTTTTAATTATTTAACATAATTTTTCCACAAAGTTTCCTATTGGTCCATACTTTGATTGAGGCTTAAAATTACTTAATCTCACCAATTTTTCTTCATATTCTCCAATTAATTAGCAAATATATTTTATGCTAATTTTAGCCATAAACCACTAATTATAGAGCTTTACATAATTATCTTTGGATTTTCCTTTGTTTAAGCCCAAATAATTAGCCAATAATTATTTAATTAATTACCCAGTAATTGTTGATAATTTTCTTAATTATAATAACTCATTACCTCACATATTTTGCACTGACATTAGTATTTTATGTCCCATGCATTATATTAAAATTTACGGGGGCATTTTGGTCATTATAATACTTTTTGATTTTTCCCCCTTTATTTTTCCAAGGTTATATTTTATTAAATTACCAAAATTAGAGACAATATACTCTCTTAATTTTAATAATTATTTTACTGCCTCCTAGGATTTTTCATAATTCTCTTAGGTCATTATATGCCCCACAATGGCATTTTAGTAATTTTGGCACATTACTATTTTTTCCTAATTTTCAAGTGATTTTTCCTTCATAAATACGATATCTATAACACAGAAATGGAAACCACATATTCACTTATCAAAAATAGCCATTTTATTTATCCGGGTATTACAGTAAGTTAACATTAGGGTCCTTATAATAAAAAATAAAACTAAAAGGTTGGAGGGTTAAATTTAAACTTTAAAATATTATGGAGGTATATGCAATTGAATCAAAGTTTTTTTTTGGGGGTTTATATAATTTAGCCTACTTCTTTTAGTCAAACTCTCCTTGTATCATTGAACTCCTAATCTCATCCACTTCACCAACAACTAAATTCAATGTATTAGACATAAGGGTGGAAATAAGCTAGGCTAGGTTAGACTTTACATAAATAGGCCTAGGCCTGCAATGGATATCTTAAGCATGAGCCTATATATAGACTTTTTTAGGCATGAGCCTTGGCCTTCAAAAACCTGAAAAATTCAAGGCCTATTTAATATGTAGACATTTAAATAGCCTTTAAATTATATACCTCCAGATTCATATACAATCATTCAAGCCTATTTATAATCCTACATTATGTATTAAAATCCTAATATTCATTCTCATTATAATATAAGGCAGCAAAGAAAAGAAAAGAATGCATAGTGACAATAGTTGTTTGAGAAAATTGGAATAATAATAAAAAAAATCAATCGTCTGTTGACTAATGATATGAATTTTCTAAAATTGACCAAACACAACAAGCCGTATGTAAGATAGGATTTTACCTCTTACTTTTTCCATATAAATTAGGACAAACTTCTCATACTGAGATTATAATATTTCATTTGGCACTAAAATAAATCACAGAAAATATTATGTTTTAGTGACCAACACAAATCAAGGGAGATTTTAATATCCAAAATTTTGGGATAAGGAGTTTAGAAATAAGATTGAGATGAATAGGCTGCTAAGTCAATAAGTCTTAAGCTTATTTGAGGAAAATATTAAACAAAAATATTTTTGAACCTTGAAAATTTAGAAAAAAAGTATGAAATATTATTTTGAGGATATCGAACTATTATTAAAGGTTTAATTACGAAAGATTGGCTTAAATAGTCTTAAAGGCATTATTTGGAATTTAGGACCTACTTTCCCGAAAATTCAAGGAAAAAAAATAGTTAGAGGATAAATTGTGGCTTAGAAATTTTAGAGTTGATATTTTATGACTTAGAGAAACTAATTAAGGAAGAAAAATCCTTATATGGAATTAAGGATTAGTTTCTATCACTTATCCAATCTTTAAAATTAAATGAGCAAAGGACGTAATTGCAAATAAAAGTTTTGTAGAGGGTCAAAGAGGATCAAATATGTATTGTAATAAGTGGGTCCCATAGCACTCACCATTTCCCTCTTCCATTTTGTGACACCTCACGCACTCTCTCCCTGCCACGTACAACCCCACTCCCCTCAATTCTCCATTTCAGTGGTACTTATACATAGTCACCCCATACGTCCTATTTTCTATCCATTCGCTTCGGCCTTCAACAGAAAACAGAGGGCGAGAGTGAAAGATGGTCCAAGAGAGATGAGATCGAGAGGGAGCGTTGGAGAAGGAGGAGCCCACATGCAAGCATGGATTTAGAGTGAGGCAAGCAACTAAAACTCTATTCTAGCTCTGTTTTTCTCACTTGCTGCATCTTGATTGAGAATTTAAAGGTTGAAAATTCTGGTTGAAAAAGGGAAAATGAAGGAACCGATTGTATATTACAATAAAGTGTTGGGGGGTGACTAGAGGTTAATGGAATTCTTTTATGGATTGCATGTTGGAGATGTTAAGTAGAGAGGGCTGACTGAACCTTAAGCCCCTCTTTTGATAAATAAATATTGGTTGGGTTGAATTCCTAGGCTTGAAATTTAAGGAACTACCCACTGTTTAACACCTAGAATGTAGAGGAGTAATTTTAATCATTTGATTGTGTTTGAGGTTCTAAAATGATGCATGTAATAACAACACTTTTGAAGCTGCAATTTTCCGGGTTGTCGTGTTTATTTTTGAAAACAGAAATTTTATTTGGATTATCTTGTGCTGGTCCTCGAAAAGTCTTTAAAAGTTAAAAAAAGCTGATCATTATTGTTGTTTTGCATTCCTAAATGACAAGATAGCAGCTCAAGTGTCAAAGTATGCATATGAATGTTTAAATATTGAGTTTTTGGAGCTGGGCTTTGTCTAAAATTCTGTTTGTTGTCCCTAAATGGTTAACAATTATTTTATATGGTTAGAATAAGTTTAGACATGTTAGGATAAGTTGAAAGTTATCATCAAGTGTGAATTGGAACTTTGTAGTATATATATATGTATGTATAATTGTGTGTGTATGTGTATAAGTATTAAGTTGTGGAAATGAAGGAGTGGGAAATGAAGAGGTGGGAAGACATTCCTAATGTCCCTAAATGCTTGTTTCATGGCCTCGTGTCGTGCTTGGTTAGTTACCCTCATGGATTGTGTGTCTATGCTTGTTTCATGACTTGAGTCATGCTTGGTTAGTTACCCTTGTGGACTATGTGGCCACGCTTGTTATTCGTTCTGTAAGAAGTTCTATGAGATGATGTGGTTTTGAGAATTATGTTTTAAAGTGATTATGTTAAATTAAAGGTTTTACTACATACTTAAAATTATTTGTTAACGATATTTTACATAAAGTTCTATTTTATTTATGATTTACTGTTTTAAACCGATTTTGTCAAACAAATAATTTCTTACGTATTTTTGAAGTAATTGATTCATGATCCAATATATATATATATATATAGCCTTGTTTTCATTCATGATCGTGTTATATACACTACTACAAAAAAGCCAATTAACGTCCTAAATTAGAGGCAATTAACGTCCTTTTTTAAAAGGACGTCTCGACGGGGGAAGTAAAAAAAAATCATATAAGGCATCCTGATTTTATTTCAGGACGTCTTATAAGGCGTCCTGATTTTACGCCTTATAAGGCGTCCTGATTTTATTTCAGGACGTCTTATGTGATTTTTTTTATATATATATACCTGCTTCATATTTTTTACTGAGCATTTGAAGATTATCAGATGAGAATAATTGTTGTATATTCAGATGAGAGCACGATTACATTTATAAACAAAATAGAGATCTAGATTTGAAATTTGAAAAACTAACATTCTAACAATAATATCCTATAATCTCTCTCTAGGTTTAGTTAATCCCTATAATTATGGGACTAATAAAATATTCTAATAATAACATATAATATTCTAACAATAATCTCCTATAATCTCTAGGTTTTGTTAATCCCTATAATTATGGGACTTATAAAATATTCTAATAATCACCGGACTAATAAAATATTTGTTAATATTTAGAGAGCGATGGAGAATTAAATATTATGGAAGTAAGGAATCAGAAAAAAAAATTAAGGGAAAGGGAAGAACAGATCGGACCTGAAATTGAAAATGGCACCAACAGTGAAGCCTGAGATCATCATCCTTCAAACTTCGTCTTTGTCATCTCCTCGCCGTCGTCTCCTCGTCGCCGTCTCCTCGCCCAGCAAGAACGAAGAGTGTTGAGGGAGTAGGAATAGACCGAAAGAGAAGATGTGTGGTGCAGAGGAGAGAAGGGGAAGGCGTATGTGCAGATCAAATGAGAAGAGAAAGGGAAAAATGAAATTAAATGAGGGATGGTGTGTAGAGGAAAGAAGGGATAAATGAAATTAAATAAGAGATGAGAAGAAGTCAAGCGCGAGGGAGAACGATGGTGATGATGCGTGCGAGAGAGAGAGAGGGACGATTAACTAATGAGAAAGGTAAGAGGATATTAATAAAGGAGCAGGGAAACAAAAAATACTGATTTTGGCGACCTGAAATACTTTTAGGTCGCCAAAAATACTGCTTTTGACGACCTGATATATTTTTAGGTCGCCAAAAAAAATTTCTGGCGTCAAAAAATTTCCCAAATTTTCTAAATTGCGCCAAAAATATTGCTTGTGGCGACCTGAAATACTTTTAGGTCGCCAAAACCTGATATACTTTTAGGTCGCCAAAAAAAAATTCTGGCGCCAAAAAATAGCCCAAATTTTCAAAATTGCGCCAAAAATGTTGATTTTGGCGTCCTGAAATACTTTTAGGTCGCCAAAAATACTGATTTTGGCGTCCTGATATACTTTAAGGTCGCCAAAAAATTTCCACGCGCCAAAAAATATCCTAAATTGCGCCAAATATTACATTTTAGACGTCCTAAAATAAATTTAGGTAGTTAAAAAAAACTTTAGGAGTCCTAAATTAATATTTGGGTTGTCTAAAGTCTCCAAAAAAATCCTAAATGGCGCCAAATATTACATTTTAGGCGTCCTAAATTAATATTTAGGTTGTCTAAAAATATTTTAGGCGTCCTAAATTAATATTTAGGTTGTCTAAAGTCTCAAAATCAAGTAAATAATTACGACAATGCCACCGCCTTCACTTTTTACTTCCTTTTTAAAATAAGGACGTCTTTTAGGGTAGTAATATCCATATTTTGTAGTAGTAATAGAGATTGAAATTTATTGCTAGGTTGTTAATGTTAAATGATAAAAATGTTTAATTATTTACTCTTATAATTTATTAAATTATAAGAATGGGATGTTATTCACTGGAAAAATTTGTTTTGGTTTAGACGATATTGCTGATCCTGTACCTCTTACCGGGTGGTGAAGAGCCTTCTTAGTGCCTTAAATCTTGCGCTCTCATTTTGTAGTGCTACTAGCTGATGTAATTATAAACCTATACTTTTTGTATTATTAGTAATGCTAGATGCTCACACAGTCTATAGGTTGGATCCCTACGTACCTTTTGTTGTTTGGACCACATAAATATTCCAGATTGTGGTATCATAAGTATTAATTAGCATTTGTAATAAGTTTAAGGCTTAAGGAATGTGAGTACTCTCATATTTCGTGCCGGTCGCCCCTTGGGTTTTCAGGGCGTGACAGAGATGGAACGAGTTAGCATTGCCAACTTAGGCGATCTAAGAGAAGAGAGGTAGAGGTGAATGATTAATGTTAATGCAAGAGTTGAGTGTGTGTCAATGATGATGGGATGAGAAACTTAAGATTAAGGTTAAGTTAGTAAATTTATAAATAATTTATAAAATATTTAGCTGGTATTATATATATACTTATATAATAGTATAAATTAACAAAAGTTAAATAGGTCAGACCACTAGGCTTGTAGGCCCGCCTTATGAAAATTGGCCTGGCCTATTTATCTAAATAGGTTAGGCTATGTAACACCCCGTTTTTGAAAAGAAAATTTTGTTTTTGTTTTTGTCAGAGTAGAGCATCGGAGCAAGTGAGTAACTGATAAACAATTAAAATGTCAACTATAGTGTGTCTGACTAATTATATTAGCGGTACAATTATCCGAGTATTTCAAAAGCAGTACATATCAAAATGCAAGTCTCCGGCCGGGACCCTAAGCGTGCTGCTTGACCTTATCTTCGGCCCTTGGTCCTCCTGACCCTGAAGCTATTGTAAGAGCTGAGGTCCAATGCCCATTGGAGCTCAGGTAACGGTTAACCTTATGCTCAAATATGACAGTATATGTATGACAGAATATTCATAACATTACAACATTAAATCAATACATAAGCACACAGAAGATGCAAGATTAACACAACAGCAGTACATAAGCACATAGCAAATGTAAAGTCATACACATGTCTGCACTATCCAGTGCCACGATAGCTGCTCGTGTCCTCAACGCTAGGAAAACTTAAGGGTATTATCAAGACTATAAACCATGTAAAGCTGAATGTATAAACAATGATCCAAGACAGAGTCTCAGTCTATGAAATCATCTATCACATATAAGCATACAACAAGCATCAGAGTTGGTGTTACAGTACGCGTCTGTACCTGAGTCGGTGATAGCGGTACGTACATCAGTCGGTATGCGTTATTGGATAGCCTATAATAGTAATATCGCTTTATTAATCAATAAATAATATCCTAAGAGATATTTTGGACACTAATGACTATTTTACCCCTGCTGAATTCATTTTTTTAATTTATTCCCCCAAAATTTCGTGAAAACGCTGGTTTAGGCATTTCAGGCAGAATTTCACTAACTTTGAAAAATCATTGTAAATTCCAAAAAATTCGAAACGAGGATCCGTAAAATTCCTCAAAATCCTTGGGATGTCTATTTCTGAGGAAAAATACTTGTTTTTACCCATATGTATTGAATCATTCCCAGTTTAATGTTCTTCAACCGCTGCCCAGAATTTCCCTGAAAACGTGGCTTTTCTTTGAGAATTGTTATCTCCTTGTACAAAATTCAGAATGATATGATATAGGTATATTTGGAAAGGTATATATGTCTAATTTAACCATGAAAAATTTCAGAATTAATTAACCTCATCTTAAACATAAAATTATGGCGTTTTTACTACTGACTCCAGAAATCGCCTAACCGAAAAATTTCACCAGAACTTTGCTACTTTGATGTTTCTCTATCAAAAATTTTACTCTATCACTTTCTTAATTATTGAAATAAGGCCATTTCTAACCATAAAAACATGAAAATAAAATTACTCTAGCATATTCAAGATCAAATCAAAGTCTGTCTATGAATCTAAGAACTCAAACTTAAAGGACTTACTTGCAAATACTCTAACTCCTTCAAGATACTCCTCCTTCTCCTTCACTTCACTCTATATTCAGATTTGTAGTTGTTTTTGGTGTTAGAATATGAAGAACCCAAAGTACCTATTTATAGGAAAATGCTATGGCACCTTTGTAAATTTTCCAAACCTAACTCTTCTTGAATTTGGGCCATGGGATCTAGGTTAATTCATCAAACACTCATTCTTGCCCTCAATCCCATATGAACCGCCCCCCGCTCTCCATTCTATCCGCCTCTTCCATTTTTTACGAAATATCCCTTACACATGTACCTTAATCTTTGACTTTAATTGCAACATGTGCTTATAAGATTAATATCTAGATTTTTGTAGCTTTTCCTTCTTACCCAAGCTAGCTTGAACCGTGGCTTGCTCCTTCTCCATACACTCTTGAGTTGTATTTCCATTATCTCACACACTCTACAACTTAGTCCTTATTGGTTCATAGGTTTTTACTTGGATTAAGGCTTTTTAATGATAAAATTAATTTAGGCCTTAGGATTTAGCTTTATAAAATTAAATCTTGGCCCTTAGTTTTTATTGGAAAAGAAAATTCTACTTACTTTTATATATTTTTTCCTCTTATATCAAATGTGCTCTTATCTTATATTTTTGTTTAATCCTTTGTTTCTTTATTTATCATATATTTCGCCCAACACAATAACCTTAGGGGTTATTAATTTAATCCAAGTTATTAGGCTTAATTTTAATAGTATGATTGATTATCAAACTAATTATGATCTTTAGAAATTCATTTTATACTAATATTGAACCCTTATTGGTCTTTAATATTTAATCAAGCCAAAATATTCCAACTTGTTGATTTTAAATTGCCCCAAGATTAATTATGAATAATTACGCGATTAACTTAATTAATAAAAATTCAATTGCCTCACAATTGTTTTTAGTATTCTTTAATCACCTTAATTATTTTCATAATCCTTTATGGCTTATCATTGGTTATATTAAAACTAGATGTTAAAATGATAATTGTAGGTGTAATACCCTAAAATCTCACTTATGATAAATATCATAATTTAGTAAATAATACCTATTGGAAATAGGTGAATATGTGGTCTCAAATCCTGTGAGGTAATAATCTTATTTTTCTAGGGTAATTTCCCTTGAAATTAAAAGAAATAAAGCGCCAAAAGTCCCTAAGTGAGTTTGTGGGTTATAAAATACCCCGAGAATATTATGATAAATCCTAAGAGGCAATTAAATATTTATTAAAAATAGGAAAGTATGTTGTCTCTAATTTAGATAATTTATTGGATTATTTTCCTTGGAAAATAATGAGTCAAAATTAAATATTATTTTGAAGAACATAAGTTGTCCCATGATTGTTAAAATAAATACATGGAGCATAAATTACCAATGTCAGTAAAATAGTTGTGAGAAAATGATTAATCCTAATTAAGAAAATTATCAACAATTAGTAAGTGATTAAATAAGTAATTAATTGCTAATTGTTTAGACATGAAAAAAGGTGATATTCCAAGTTAATTATGTATAAACCCTAATTAAAGATTATTAGTGACCAATGAAGGGTCAAGATTTGCATGGGAATAATTACTAAATAAGTAAGCATGAGTAAGAAAAATATAAGATGACTTATATTAATACCTAAAGCCTAATTAACTAATGGAATAATTAACTATCTAATTAACCAATGGGGTAATTGCCAAATTAAGATAATTTAAGTAATTAAAAGAGAGTTGACAAGTCAAAAAGGAAGGGGGAGCCGAAATTATAGAGAGAAAAAGGAAAAGAAAAAATGTGTGAAAATGTTTGTAAGTATGAATGCATAAGTAGATAATATCATGATATTTTGTAAAAAAGGAGATATTTGTTGAAAAAGCAAATAGGATAAATGAGAACCGATAGAAAATAAATCCTATCTTGAAATCCTTGAACTAGGTTTCTAACATCTGGACATATTATGAACAAGTGAATTTTTGTCCCGAAGTTGGTGTTTCCCGAAGTCATTTTCGTAATCGACGGCGTTTGTCCAAAAATGATCAGCAGGCTAGGAAATACCCTTAATAGGACCACAATATTTGTTAATCTAGATATTTCTCAAGAGGAAACATAGACCTCCAAGGTTATGCTAAGGAATATTTGAGATTAGTTAAGATCACGTGATTAGAACACTGAACAGGGGATTTTATCGGTAAGATCCATAAAGATCAAGTGATGACATCACCTTGATGACTTCATTTTGTTGAAAAAGAAGGGGGGAGGTCGGCACCTAGGGATGGAGGGCAAGGATTGGAGCTTCAAAAGTGATTTCTAATCCAATGGCCAAGAATGAGAAAGGGAAAATTATTATACCATTTGGGTCCTTGAGTTTTGGCTATAAATAGCCCTTCCATTCCTCTTCAAAACCCACCAATTCAGAAAGCAATCCTAGAGAGAAGTTAGAGAGAAGTGAGAGCAAGGAGGAAGAGGAAGTTCTTCAAGGGTAAGTTCTTCGGTTCTTAGTTTTAGTTCGGTAGTTCTTGAAGTTCTAGGGTAGATGTTGTTTTGATCTTTAATCTTTCAAGTATGATTTGATATCATGTTTTAGGGTTAAATATGGTATTTTATTTCAAAAATATGTTGGAGATAGAGATATGGCAAAATTTTGGAAGATTAGAGTCAAAGTAGCAAAGCTCTGGCGAAATTTCGCCGGTTAGTGAAGTCAGGGGTAAAATAGTAATTTGGGACTAGAATGTCTGTTTTGATGTTGATCATTTATGAAAATGATATTATCCTTATAGGATTTCTGTGATCACGTTCCGATTGTCAGACATACCGTATATCGTCAACGAAGGTACGTTCGCGTACTGTAACACTAACTCTGATGTTTATTGTATGCGTATATGTGCTATGTGTATGGTATGCTTATATGAGGTAGCTGATAGCTCTGTGGTATGTTTATGTACTATTGTTATGATTATGTGTGCTGGGTATTGGGATATGCTTGTTAGTGGCCTATGTGTTGTCAGGGTACGCTTTAGGGGGGGCCTATGTGCGGTCAGAGTACGCTTCAGGGGGCCTATGTGCTGTCGGGGTACACTTCAGGGGGGGCTTATGTGTTGTCAGGATACGCTTGTTTATACTTGTTTGAGTGCTTATGTACTGTTTATGATGTGAATATCGGTAATTTATATATTGTGTATATAAACATGAGGTTAACCGTTACCTGAGGTCCGGTACGCGTTGGACCTCAGCTCTTAACATAGCTTCAGGGTCGGGAGGACCGAGGATAAGGGCAAGCAGCACGCTTAGAGATCCGGCTGAAGACTTCTTTCTGTTTATGTAGTTACGTTTGTGTTAGACGTTCGGAATAATGTACCGTTACTGTAATTAGTCAGACTTACGGCATTTTCAATATATGTATCAGTTACTCTCTTGCTCCGATGCTCTACTCTGATGATTTTAAATGGAAAGAAAAATTTTATTCGGCTTTTGAAAATGAGATGTTACAGTAGGGTTTTTTATGATCCCTAATTGAAAATTAGAAATTTGGATTTGGATTTATCAGATTCCAAAGAAACATTTCCCTAAAAATGATAATAAATCAATTACAATTTAGAGACAACATACTCTCCTAATTTAATAGGTATTACTTGCTAAAATATGATATTTAGGAGAAATACGAATTTTAGGGTATTACAGGCTAGGCTTTATGTATGCTAGGCTGTAGGTTTCTATTAGGGGCCTAAGGTATTTCCACCCTTAAATTATTCAGACATAATCAAATATTTCATATTGGTCACCCAAGGTTATTAAAAAATCAACTAGCATTTCGTAAATACACGGAAGAGATTAGTAAACAATGACACTAAATATATATTTCTGTTAGCCCCATTGTTTATGACATTTGAGGATAATAGACATTTTAATTAAATGATTATTTCTTAATTAGGTCATAAGAAGATGTAAAATGATGTATTTTAACATGTGTCTAAAATTGACCTTCGAGAACAAGAAAATAAGACCATCAATTTCAGATACAAGGATAGATGGTATAATATAATTAATATTGAGGAGATATTACTAGAAACTTCAAAAGATGGAGCAACGACTGACTGAATGATTAGGGATTGAAAAAGGAAACAACAATTATCACTTGAGATCTCGTGTTTAAATGGCCAAAGCTCATTTCACTAGGACCAACAATTGTTAGTTAGTTAATTAGTTAAAACCCATATAGTAGAATTGTTTAGTAAGCTTTGTGAAAACCAATCTATTGTAATCGAGTTAAAATGAAAAGAAAGCCCTTCATTTCTCAAATGATTGTTTAGAATCACTTCTTAAACAATTTCTATAATTTAGCATATATAGGGTCAAACTTAGACATAAAATATTGTCTCAGATGTGTGTTCTGATCTCTCTTTCTGCCTTGAATATTTGCATAATCACCTATTCCCTTGTCTTGGTTTGCTTTAAGATTAATTATCTTATAACTTTGACTCTGTAACATCCCATTTTCCAATAGCAGTATAAATTTTTTTTATCAGAGTAGAGCATCGGAACAAGAGTGTAACTGATATATTTATTCAAAATGCCCACTGGCTAATTAAAGAAACGGTTCAATAACTGACAGTTTTCAAAAGGAAAGGACAACATCATAATAGTCCTCGGCCGCATCCCTAGGCTTGCTGCTTCCCTCTCTCCTCGGTCCTCCCGACCCTGATGCTATGCTAAGAGCTGAGATCCGCACCGGATCTCAGGTAACGGTTAACCTCATATTTACATACAAAACATATGCATTACAGATAATCATACATCAACCAAGCATATCCCAACAGCACATAACCCCTAGTACCTGTGTCACACTTAGCTATCATGTCACACCTAGCATCCGTTTCACACCTAGCAATCGTTTCACACTTAGCATTTCACACCTAGCAATCGTATCCCAATACCCAGCAATCGTATCCACAGTACATGAACATAACACAGAGCTAACAACTACCTCACATAAGCATACCATACACATAGCACATACACGCATACAATAAACATCAGATTAGTGTTATAGTACGCGAACGTACCTTCGTTGATGGAAATCGGTATTTCTGTCGGTATACGGCACGACAGTAGGTCAGATGTAATGAGGGATATCCTATCAACATAACAACGTATTTGTTAAGGATCTATCATTACGACGGACATTTTTAGTCAAAATGACCATTTTACCCCTGACCCCCTAATCGGCGGAATTTCGCCAGCACTTCGTTACTCTGACCCTAATCTTCCAAAATTTCAACATAACTCCTCTTCCAACATAATTTTTGAAATATAAATCATATTAATTAATGATTCACATCATAACAGGCATTTTTAGGTAAAAATTACCATTTTCCCCTGATGCCCCTAATCGGCGGAATTTCGCCAGAGCTTCGCTATTTTAACTCTAATCTTCCAAAATTTTGCCAGAACTTCGACCCCACCAAGATTTTCGAAATAATGACTAAAATACCCCTAACATATGATATCTAATCATACCTGGAAGATTAAAGACGAATATAGCATTTCTACTCTAACTACCGAAAGAACTACGGAAGCTTAAGACTAAGTACCGAAAAACTTACCCAGAGCTTCGCTGCTTTTTCCTCCAGAGCTTCTCTCTCTAAAACCTCTCTCTATGTTTCGAAATTCTCAAGAGAGAATGATGTGAATTTTGCAAAGAGGGCAATGGCCTATTTATAGAAAAATTCTAGGACCCATTTGGAATAACAATTTTCCCTTTCTCAAATCTTGGCCATTGGATATAAATCACTTTTTGAAGGCTTCATCCACTCCTTACACTTCATGTGCCGACCTCCCATGCTCCCTTTTCAACAAAAAGATGTCATTAAAGTGACATTATCTCTTGCTTTTTCACTTAATATATCACAAAACATCCACTTGCATTTACACTGACTATTCTTTCTCCAATTCGGTTATACACACCCACACACCAATTAAATTGGCTAGCCCCCTTTCTTTGACTTTTCAAACTTGCTTTTGATTTATTGCTCCATGTGCTTACTTCATTATATGGGTTTTGTTTAATACTAAACTATAATTTTCTTCTTTCCCAAGCCAATTGACCGTGCTCCCCCTTCATTCTTCATTCTTCCAATTTGTTCAACTATCTTATCCTCTTTCTACTTTATCTCTTGGCTCATAAATTGCATTCACACTACACACTTCCTCTCTCTTTCTTCTTCTCATTTTCGATGGCCACTTCTTGGCCATGCAAATTGCTTTATTCAATTGCTAAATAATTTAATTATTTAATGAAAGAAAGGAACAAAATCCCTTCCATTTATTTCATATTTCATTAACAAGATAACTTGATCATTTCTTTGCTTTCTAGGTGCCGACATCTTTTTTTTAATTTTAGTTAGTCAATATGCTTTTACATAGCCAATTGCATTGTTCATCAAAACTTCCTCCTATTTTTCGAAATCCATGGTCAATATTTATCCAAGGAATATGCTTCTCCACTTGCACAAAATATCCTATGTTCTATGAATTCCCAATGGCCAATTAGATAGATAATTATTCCATTAGTTAATTAGGCTTTAGGTGTTAATATAACTCATCTTATATTTTTCTCAATCATACCTAATTAATTAGCATTTATGCTAATCTTAATTCTCTTTTGGTCATTAACCTCCAATTTCAATAGAAATTGTCCTAGAAAATTATGATAAATTCCCTCCAATATTTGAGACCTCATATTCACCTATTTTCAATAGGTATTATTTCCTAATTTATGATTTTTATCATAAATACGATTTTTAGGGTATTACAGACTCAATATCAAACCTCCTTCAATGATGTTATATCTAGACACTTATCAGCCACTGAGAGAAAATTCAAATCTACATTCTCATTACCATTTCTCTGTGGATTTGGATATACAATCCTTTTACCACCGCAATCCAGCAGCACATTGTTTTCCATTAAACAGTTTAAACCAAATATCACTTCAATACTGTGAAGTGACAAATAAATTAAATCTACTGCAAATTCATGCCCATTATTAATTATGTAATACCCTAAAATCTCACTTATGATAAATATCATAATAATACCCATTGAAAATAGGTGAATATGTGGTCTCAAATCCTGTGAGGTAATAATCTTATTTTTCTAGGGTAATTTCCCTTGAAATTAAAAGAAATAAAGTGCCAAAAGTCCCTAAGTGAGTTTGTGGGTCATAAAATACCCTGAGAATATTATGATAAATCCTAAGAGGCAATAAAATATTTATTAAAAATAGGAGAGAATATTGTCTCTAATTTTGACAATTTAATAAATTATTTCCTTGGAAATAATAAGAGGGAAAATTAAATATTACTTTGGAAACCCTAAATGACTCTATGATTTTTAATATAATACATGGAACATAAAATACCAATGTCAGTGTAATAGTTGTGAGAAAATGATTAATCCTAATTAAGAAAATTATCAACAATAGTAAGTGATTAAATAGATAATTAATGGCTAATTGTTTAAGCATGGATCAAGGGAATATCCAAGTTAAATTATGTGAAACCCTTTAATTAAATGTTTATGGCTAAAATTAGAATAAAAGATACTTGCTAATTGATTAGAAAAGATTAAGAAAAATGTATGAGATTAAGTATATGAAAACCCTAAATCCTAAAAGATTACTAATTATGGGATTAAGACTCTAATTAAGCTTACTAATCAAATTAGACAAATTAAACATTGATCAAGGGTTAGGATGTAATCTAATAAAGCAAGATCTAAGGCTATGATTAAAATGCCTAAATCCATGTAATTACTTTTGGACCAATGGTAGAATTTTATTAGATAAATATAAGATAATTAAAGGATAATTTAATTAATTAAAAAAACAAAATAAATATGGAAAAGAGAAAGAGCTAGCCGAAATTTTTGGGAAGAAAAGGAAGAAAAATGTATGTGAAAAGGGTTATGGACATTTGACAAAAATATCATGATATTTTGATAAAAAATGAGATATTTGTGGAAAAAGCAAATAGGATAAATGAGAACCGATAGAAATTAAATCCTATCTCAAAAATCATGAACTAAGTATTAAACATCTGGACATATTATGAATCAGTGAATTTTTGTCCCGAAGTTGATGTTACCCGTTGTCATTTCCGTAACCGACGCGTTTATCCTAAAATGGTTAACAGGCTAGGAAATACCCTTAATGGGATCGTAAATTTTGTTAACCCAAATATTTCTCAAGAGGAAGAATATACCTCCAAGACTACGTTAATGAATTTTTGAGATTATTTACGATTACGTGATTAGAACACCGAACAAGGGACTTTATCGGTAGAAACTCATAAAGCAAGAGGATGACATCACCTTGGTGACATCATTTGGTTGAAAAAAGGGGAGGGGAGGTCGGCACCAAGGGATGGAGGGTGGAGATTGAGCCTCAAAAATACCCTAGATCCAATGGCTCAAAATGAAGGAGAAAGTTTGGAAAATTTACTAAAAGGGCCATGCCATTTGCCTATAAATAGCACTCCATTCCTCTTCAAAATTTCACACCAAATCCTCTCAAGAATTTTGAATCTAGAGAGAAGGAAGAGCTTGAGGGAAAGTAGCAAAGCTCTGGGTAAGTTCTTCGGTCCCTAGTCTTAAGTTCTAGTATTTCGATCGGTAGTTTTAGTATAGATGTTAGTTTGATCTTTAATCTTCCAAGTTTAATTTAGATATCATGTTTTAAGGTTAAATATGATATTTATTTCGAAAATATGTTGGAGTTAGAGTTATGTCAAAATTTTTGGAAGATTATGTTAGATCCCATGTGTTTTGATGATAACAAAAGGTTTAAAAGATTTAGAGTATAATTAAACCAAATTTGTAATCCAGAAGCAAATTCATCCTTTGAATTCTCGAGAATGATCACAGGATTCTCGAGAATACCTTTGTGTTTATAACAACAAAATCAAAGTAACTTAGTTCTCGAGAATGGCATTGAATTCTCGAGAATTAAGTTAATGCTCGAGCACCCACATATGCTTCTCGAGAAGAATCTCTATAATTTAAATATCATATCCATATGTGTAGTAATTCTCGAGAATGAGAAATTGATTCTCGAGAATGGGTTCAATGCTCGGGCACAGGTAAGAAGTTCTCGAGAATGTCTAAGAAAAGATAGAAGATCAAACTAGCTTTATATGATTCCCGAGAATAGGAAGAGGATTCTCGAGAATAAGAGTAATTCTCGAGAATGGGTCATAGATTCCCGAGAATGTCGAATGACTAATCAATTACCTCCTGAACTAAGATTCTCGAGAATGCTAATATAATTCTCGAGAATAATAGCAATTCTCGAGAATAAGATTTTGATTCTCGAGAATTCCAAGTGAAGAAGAATATTGATCAATTGATTTCATGTTTCATGGTTCTCGAGTATACCCAAGTAATTCTCAAGAATAAAAGAAGTTCTCGAGAATGAAGTACCAATTCTCGAGAATTCCATGCTTCTACGGAAAATAATTAACGTCTGATTCTCGAGTATAATGAAATGATTCTCGAGAATATCTTCATATGTTCTTCACGATATAAACTTCTGGGTATATAGTTCTCGAGAGTAATAAAACATTCTCGAGAACCTCTTCAAGTTTGTTTCTCTAATTCTTAATTCCAAACTTAATTCTCGAGAACACCTAAGCAACTCTCGAGAATACCATTCCTGGAAAATTTACGAAGAACTTAGAAAGCTTGAATCTTTTCTGAAAGTTTGTGGGTTATGTTCTATTGTTTATTAATCACATCTAAACTCATTTATATCATGTCTAATCACGTTTTGGTTGAGTTTTAAAGTGATTAATCAGGTGAAATTTAAACTCACGCGAAAAGCAAATCCAACGTGGCAAAGCATTAAATGGAAGTCAGAGAAACAGAGCTAATTCGGAATAAGCAATTACAGCAGACGAAAAACATTCTCCGAGGATCACTTATTCCAGCTTGCCTCTGATTATCTCTCTGCACAAGGTCATCACCACCGAAGAGCATTTATGAAGCAACGTTCAAAATATACCTCGTCACTCTGCTCCTAAGTCTAACGGAAGAAACAGAGGTCACAACGGCTCTTTGCTAAGTCTCTCAACGGCACAAATGAAGTTTATTATAAAAGGGAACTGCATTCAATTTCGCCAACCACCGAAACATCTTGCGCATTGAATTTGAGTCTACCAAACTTATTGTTTCTACTGTTTCTTTAATATCTATGGATATTTCTAGCACTTCAGTGATTATCTATTATCTACTCAGTGAGGAGTCTTTTGCTCTTGTAAACAATTATTTCATTTCTGATTGTGTAACTTAAGGTTGTGGAACCTTAAGAGTGGGTGTATGTTTTACAACTAGTAAGGGGGAGTGAGTCCAAGAGTGAAAGGATCATCCTTGAGTTGTAATCGTGTTTGTTAAGGTTAGTGGAAATCCCAAGGCGTTCTTGGGGATTGGACGTAGACCAGAGTTTTGGGTCGAACCAGTATAAATTGCACTGTGCTTATTTACAATTCTGTCATAGTTCTAATTTTGTATTTGTAAGTATCTCTCGAAGAAAAATTTGGAATCACCTATTCACCCCCCTCTAGGTGATATTCCCCTTTGATTTGGTATCAGAGCGCGAGTTTCTCAGTTGGGCTTAACATCCCGAGAAAAAGATCATGGAAGGAATATTACCTGATGGTGCTTCGATCAACCGACCACCGGGGTTCAATGGTGAACATTACTCGTTTTGGAAAGCAAAGTTTAAAGTGTTCGTACTAGCAACCGAATATGGTCTCCGGCAAGTGATAGAAAACGGTGATTATGTTCCCGCAAGAAATGAAGGCGGTTTCCTCGTTCCAAAGACAGAAGACGAGTTTGATGATAGTAATCGAAGGAAAGTCACACTCAATAGCAAGGCCGTTCTAATGCTTCAAAGTGCTCTTAGTCAGAAGGAGTACTTTCGTATATGCAACCTGACAACAGCAAAAGAGATGTGGATGGCTTTGGAGATCGCATATGAAGGAACTTCCGGCATCAAAGAAAATTGAATTAATACTCTCACTGCCGAATATGATTTATTTCAGATGAAGTCCAGGGAAACCATTGCCGAATTCCAACTTCGATACACACATCTGGCGAATCAATTGGCAGCCCTGGGAAAGGTCTACGATCAGCGCTCCCAAGTCAGAAAGATTCTTAATGTTCTGATAAAGGATTGGGAGGCAAAGGTTACAACAATAGAAGAGTCACGAGGTGAATCAATGACTTCAGTTGCAGCCTTGTTCGGTAGTCTATCCGAATATGAGAGCAAGTTAAAATTTAGAAAGGGTCTAGAAGAGATCAATAATAACAAAAGCAAGGGCATCGCTCTTAATGCTTAAAAGGGGAAAGAAGTGAAGGAAGATGATATTGATGATGATGTCGATGAAGAATTAGGAATGATGGTCTGAAGATTCAAAAGGTTATATAAGAGGGATCAAGGGTTCAGAAACAAGTTCCAAAAAGGAGAAAGCTCAAATAACAGAGGTGAATACAAGAATAAAGATCAAATCATCTGTTATGAATGCGACAAACCAGGCCACTACAAATCTGAATGCCCGCAACTAAAAGGAAATGAGAAGGATAAAAGGAAGAAATTTATCCACTTCAAAAAGAAAGCCTATGTATCTTCTATCTGAGGAGATGGATCTTCAGAAGAAGAAAGTGAGGATGAGGAAGAATCGGCGAACGTTTGTCTGGTTGCAGAGGAAGAGAAGTCCAACAATGACGATGAGGTAAGGGACTCACAACCCTCATATGATGAATTACTTGACGAATATAATGTTATACAATATGAATATGAAATACTTGTTGAAAAATATTTAGATTTGAAAAGGAGAAATATTACTCTTGAACAACAAGTCAAAAATGTTTCATCTGATAATGTTCCTTGTGATGATTGTTTGTATTTAGAGAAGAGAAATTCTAATCTTACAAAAACTCTTGAGAAATTCACTAAAGGAAGTGAAATACTTAGTGTAATTTTGAAAGCCAAAAGATTCACAAATAATCGTTCAAGTATAGGATATAATCCTATTTTTGATAAAAGGAAGGGCAGAAAGAAAACGGGTGAAAAGTCATATTTGAAATATTTCCAGAAAACTGTTCATACTTCTAATCCGTTTGCACATTGTAATTATTGTAATAGGAAGGGTCATAGTACTTCACTTGTTTTCATAAAAAGGATAGAAAAGATAGACCTGTAAGAAATTATCAGTGGGTACCTAAAGGAACTTATGTTTCTCAGGCTCGAACTAACCACAAAGGACCCAAGAAAAAGTGGGTACCTAAAGCCTAATTTCTCATGATTTGCAGGTATGTCTGAAAGCATCAAGAACCAATAAATGGTATATTGATAGTGGATGCTCGAGGCACATGACGGGGGATCAAGCTAAATTTGTGGCAATGAGATCAAAGGATGGTGGTAGAGTCACTTTTGGAGGGAATCAATCTGAAAAAATCACTGGAGTTGGAGAAATTGGGACAAAGGATGGACCACAGATTAAATATGTCTATCTGGTGGAAGGTCTCTGTCACAACCTCCTAAGTGTTAGCCAGAGTGCATATAAAAACAATTGGATCCTCTTTGACTCGGAAGAATGTCTTATTGTCAGTAAGAATGATCTCCCAAATAGACAAAGGTAAATTAAAGGCATTATTCAAAGCACCTAGGGAAGGAAATTGCTATACATTAGAATTGTCTAAAATTAATTCCGAAAAATGTTTTGTTAGAAACTTGGATGAAAGCTGGCTGTGGCATAAGCGGCTGGCTCATGTTAACATGTTACAATTAGACAAGTTGATAAGAAAAGATTTAGTTATTGGTTTGCCCAAAATTCGTTTTGAAAATAATATGATATGTGATGCTTGTCAAAAGGGAAAACAAACCAAATCCTCTTTTAAGAACAAATTTGAAATATAAACTAATCGTCCTCTTCAATTACTTCACATGGACTTAGTTGGACCTGCTAGAGTAAGAAGTCTTGGTGGTAACTTATATACTCTAGTTATTGTAGATGATTTTTCTCGTTTTACATAGACTATGTTTATGTCATCAAAAGATGAAACATTTGACATATTTACTGTTTTTGCCAATAAGGTGCAAAACGAGAAAGGTATTTATATTTCAGCCATTCGAACCGATCATGGAAGGGAATTTGAAAACCAAGCCTTTGCTGAATTCTGTGATTACGCTCTGATCAACAGTCGTACCGTAATTTCGTCAACGAAGGTACGTTCGCGTACTAGTAACCCTAACTCTGATGTTTGTCATATGCGTATATGTGTTACATGTATTGTATGCGTATAAGTGGTATGTTTATTGAATGCATATGTGTGTTGGAAGATATCTGTGCATATGCTGTGTGCGAATCATCTGCTATGCTGTGTGAGAAACTTTGACTAGGCTGTGTGCGATATAGGTGCTGTGTGCGATGCATTTGCTGTGTGCGACACATTTGTTGTGTGCTCATATACTGTTGATATTGTGAATAACTGTAATCCATATGTTGTATATGTATACATGAGGTTAACCGTTACCTGAGGTCCAGTGCATTGGACCTCAGCTCTTAACATAGCGTCAGGATCATGAGAACAGCGGGCGGAAGAGAAAGACAAGCAGCACGCTTAAGGGACCCGGCTGGAGATTTCCTTTCGATTATGTATTTACTTTTAAAAACACTCGGATGAATGTACCGTTATCATATTACACTATGGTGGTTATTTTAAATATATATCAGTTACTCTTATGCTCCGATGTTTTAATGAAAGGAAAAAAATTATTCGGCTTTTGAAAATGGGATGTTACACTTATGGTATCAGAGCATTCATTCTGGCATGGATTTAACGAAGTTATTTTGAACAATTTGGTCCCGAAGACAAGGCTTGTCTATGTGGGTCAGCCAATTAGTCGCCGTGAACTCGGTGATGCCCCCATGATAGACACTTACCTAGCCATTCTGTTCAGTTAACGGAGTTGGTTCTAAGCCTTTTAACTTAGAGCATATTTTGAAAATGAGTACTGATATAACCCTGGTTTAATGTTGTAGTGATGGACAGAGATGAAAATTTGTATACCCTTTATCTCGAGAGAATGAGACGTACCGCTCGTAGATCCGTGGTTCCGGAAATGATAGGGAATAAGATATTACCAGTGGTCATAAACCAGCTGGGTAATGTAACATATGTTGGCGTGTACATTATATCTTATGTGAAATATGTGTTTGATTTGTAAACTATACTGAATATGTGTTCGTGTACATATGTGTTTGATATTTACCATTCTGGATATATCAAATATAGAAAAATAAAATGGCAAATTTAAGAGGAGCCGGAGCTCCCAGAGGCCGAGGTAGAGGAAGAGGCAGACAGCCTCAAATAAGACCGGTACCTGAACTTGAACGAAATCAAGTACCGAATCAACCGGAGCATAATGAGATGCAGGAGATAAGGAGAACTCTGCAAGAATAGAGGGCCCTTATAGATGAACTCCTAGAAGAAAGGCGAGAAAGACAAGAGCGAGAGGTTGAGGAGGAACAAAACACTGAAGAAGAAGAAGAAGAAGAGGAGCAAAGTGACGAGCACGTTGATGCTGAGGAATCTGATAGATCTCAGTCACCTCCTCGACGAGAGAGAGTAGGGGAGACCACACAACACTGGGTTACCCAATTTTGAAAACTCAAGCCACCCGTGTTCCGTGGGAAGAACGATTTGGCTGAGGATTGGTTGTTGAGTCTGGACAAAATTTTTGAAGTCATGTAATGCCCGGATAATCGGAAGGCTCAACTTGCGATTTATAAGCTCGAAGGTGATGCGCATAGATGGTGGAAAAGCATCGCTACGACGTTGCGAACACGTTATTTCCCTATCACTTGGAAGAAGTTTCTAGAAAAGTTTAATGAACAGTATTTGCCTCCCTCAACACAAGTGATCAAGGAGTCAGAGTTCCTCCATATTCAACAAAGTCACGAAGAGTCATTTGATGACTACTTCGACCGGTTTACCAACCTGTCACAATATTCGTCGTACCTGAAGCGTGACGATGACGAGAGCTGGAAGGCGAATAGGTTGATATATGGGTTGAAGTACGATATGAGAGAGAGGCTGGTATCTCAGTGGTTTCCTGACATGGCTCAAGCAGTGGAATCTTGCCGATTGATTGAGCGTAACCAAAAGGAGCTGCGTAGATCTCAGAATTCCAATAGCAACAGTACAGGTCGTGGCGAGGTCAGCCGTGGAAATTCCTCGCGGAAGAGAGAGGCACCATGGGATAACTGCCAAAGAGAAAGCAAGATGCCATTCCAGACTGGGTAGCAGAACAACTCACGAATGCCGGAATCCTGACCGTGTCCAAATTGCAGGAAGTACCATCCTGGTGTTGACTGTGTAAGGATACAGATTTGCTACAACTGTCGGAAGCCGAGACACATGAGTTGGGACTGTCCTGAGAAAGCTACGGGATTAAGGCCACAGAACCCAGGCCGAATGTACGCACTAACCGGTACAGAGGACAGAGAACTTCCGGAGATGCTCCAAGGTACTATCTCACTTAGTAGGGAATCTTTTCCAGGCATTGTGTGATTCAGGCGCTAGCTATTTGTTTCAAATCACATGATTATGTGAGAGCACCTAGGAATGCATGCCTATAGAGTTCTCTATGACGTGAAAACCTTAGTTTCTAATACATATTTCATAGTTATTACAACCGGATCGCGATCGTGTCATTGAGTAGGAGGTATCTTGTGTTGCCATAGTGTATGGGCGCCATGGAAACATTTAAGGTATCTTGTGTTGCCATGGTGTATGGGCGCCATGGAGACATTTATGATATCTGGTGTTGACGCGGTGTATGGGCGCCACAGAAACACTATATATCAAAAGTACAACATGACAAGATCCTTGTAGTCGGGTCGGAGCAAATTCTCGATCGAACGGCTTAAAAATATTCTGATAGAGTAAAGATTCGGAGCGTATGGTTCGAAGTCTAGTTAGTGCAAAGGCTAGATAGTATAGAGTAAATTTCGAGGACGAAATTTTATTTAGCGGGGGGAGAAATGTAATACCCTAAAATCTCACTTATGATAAATATCATAATAATACCCATTGGAAATAGGTGAATATGTGGTCTCAAATCCTGTGAGGTAATAATCGTATTTTTCTAGGGTAATTTCCCTTGAAATTAAAAGAAATAAAGTGCTAAAAGTCCCTAAGTGAGTTTGTGGGTCACAAAATACCCTGAGAATATTATGATAAATCCTAAGAGGCAATAAAATATTTATTAAAAATAGGAGAGAATATTGTCTCTAATTTTGGCAATTTAATAATAAATTATTTCCTTGGAAATAATAAGAGGGAAAATTAAATATTATTTTGCAAACCCTAAATGACTCTATGATTTTTAATATAATACATGGAACATAAAATACCAATGTCAGTGTAATAGTTGTGAGAAAATGATTAATCCTAATTAAGAAAATTATCAACAATTAGTAAGTGATTAAATAGATAATTAATGGCTAATTGATTAAGCATGGATCAAGGGAATATCCAAGTTAAATTATGTGAAACCCTTTAATTAAATGTTCATGGCTAAAATTAGCATAAAAGATACTTGCTAATTGATTAGAAAAGATTAATAAAAATGTATGAGATTAAGTACATGAAAACCCTAAATCCTAAAAGATTACTAATTATGGGATTAAGACTCTAATTAAGCTTACTAATCAAATTAGACAAATTAAACATTGATCAAGGGTTAGGATGTAATCTAATAAAGCAAGATCTAAGGCTATGATTAAAATGCCTAAATCCATGTAATTACTTTTGGACCAATGGTAGAATTTTATTAGATAAATATAAGATAATTAAAGGATAATTTAATTAATTAAAAAAAAATAAATATGGAAAAGAGAAAGAGCTAGCCAAAATTTTTGGGAAGAAAAGGAAGAAAAATGTATGTGAAAAGGGTTATGGACATTTGAGAAAAATATCATGATATTTTGATAAAAAATGAGATATTTGTGGAAAAATCAAATAGGATAAATGAGAACCGATAGAAATTAAATCCTATCTCAAAAACCATGAAGTAAGTATTAAACATCTGGACATATTATGAATCAGTGAATTTTTGTCCCGAAGTTGATGTTACCCGTTGTCATTTCCGTAACCGACGACGTTTATCCTAAAATGGTTAACAGGCTAGGAAATACCCTTAATGAGATCATAAATTTTGTTAACCCAAATATTTCTCAAGAGGAAGAATATACCTCCAAGACTACGTTAATGAATTTTTGAGATTATTTACGATTACGCGATTAGAACACCGAACAGTGGACTTTATCGGTAGAAACTCATAAAGCAAGAGGATGACATCACCTTGGCCTGGTGACATCATTTGGTTGAAAAAGGGGGAGGGGAGGTCGGCACCAAGGGATGGAGGGTGGAGATTGAGCCTCAAAAATACCCTAGATCCAATGGCTCAAAATGAAGGAGAAAGTTTGGAAAATTTACTAAAAGGGCCATGCCATTTGCCTATAAATAGCACTCCATTCCTCTTCAAATTTTCACACCAAATCCTCTCAAGAATTTTGAATCACTAGAGAAGGAAGAGCTTGAGGGAAAGTAGCAAAGCTCTGGGTAAGTTCTTCGGTCCCTAGTCTTAAGTTCTAGTATTTCGATCGGTAGTTTTAGTATAGATGTTAGTTTGATCTTTAATCTTCCAAGTTTAATTTAGATATAATGTTTTAGGGTTAAATATGATATTTATTTTGAAAATATGTTGGAGTTAGAGTTATGGCAAAATTTTTGGAAGATTAGAGTCAAAGTAGCGAAGCTCTAGCGAAATTTCGCCAGTTAGCAAAGTCAGGGGTAAAATGGTCATTTGTGACTAAAATGACTGTTATGATGTTGATCATTAATAGAAATGTTATTATCCTTATAGGATATCTGTGATTACACTCTGATCAACAGTCGTACCGAAATTTCGTCAACGAAGGCGCGTACTAGTAACCCTAACTCTGATGTTTGTCGTATGCGTATATGTGTTACATGTTTTGTATGCATATAGGTGGTATGTTTATTGAATGCATATGTGTGTTGGAAGATAACTGTGCATATGCTGTGTGCGAATCATCTGCTATGCTGTGTGTGAAACTTTGACTAGGCTGTGTGCGATATAGGTGCTGTGTGCGATGCATTTGCTGTGTGCTACACATTTGTTGTGTGCTCATATACTGTTAATGTTGTGAATAACTCTAATCCATATGTTGTATATGTATACATGAGGTTAACCATTACTTGAGGTCCGGTGCATTGGACCTCAGCTCTTAACATAGCGTCAGGATCAGGAGAACAACGGGCGGAAGAGAAAGACAAGCAGCATGCTTGAGGGACCCGGCTGGAGATGTCCTTTCGATTATGCATTTACTTTTGAAAATACTCGGATGAATGTACCGTTATCACATTACACTATGGTGGTTATTTTGAATATATATCAGTTACTCTTATGCTTCGATGCTCTACTCTGATATTTTAATGAAAGGAAAAAAATTATTCGGCTTTTGAAAATGGGATGTTACAAATTACAATTTAGACATACATCAGCTGTGTAACACCCCAAATTCCACACTTCAAATTGTGTCGGTTGACACTTGGTTTTAGAAAAAATCAACGAAGTTTGAGGTGCTACATCAGAGTAATTGCGGAAACGGAGAGCATGCACTAATATTTGGACAATGAGTAACTGATATAAAATGCCCGACATATGATGATGCCTGACATATGCTCGTTAAATTGAAAATCCCGAAGGAACATTCATGTGATACAATATATAGAGGTTTGTATAATTACAACTTTTACATGGTAACTATACAATCTAGACCAAGCCTTAACTAGACTTGGGGCAATGAACCAAAATCAGTTAATCAAACAGATTGGCCAGGCAGGTGTCTATCATGGGAGTCTCACCGAGTTCACGGCGACTTATTGACTGACCCACATAGACTAGCCCTGCCTTCGGCACCAAACTGTTTGAAGTAACTTTATTAGATCCATGCCAGAAAATAGGCTCTGTTAAACTTCCTCCAGCTCTTGTCTTGACCGGTGCCTCCTCACAGCTCCGTCCTTCGGTGCCTTTTTACGACTCCATCTACCGGTGCCTTCTCTGATCCTGGTTCCTTTCTTGAACCTTAGACAGATCTGAGGTCCAATGCCCATCGGACCATTGGTAATAGTTAACCTCATATGAAAAGTATAACAGTATATGTATGACAGATGTTTATTACATTACAACAATAATCAATACATAAGCACACAGCAGATGTAAGATTCATCACAATAACAGTACATAGCACACAACACTTGTAAATTCATCTACGTCTGCACAAACCAGTGCCACGATGGCCCTCGTGTCCTCAGTGCTAGGAAAACTCAACTGTATTATCAAGACTGTAACCCGTATAAAGCTGAATGTATAAACAGTGACCTAAGACAAAGCCTTAGCCATGGTACATGATCCAAGACATAGTCATGTCCATGAACCTATGAATCATACTACCACATACATGCATACAAGACACATCAGAGTTAAAGTTACTGTACGCGAACGTACCTTTCACTGAGTAATGACTATCTTGCCCGACCTTTGAACCCGACTCCAGACTTCCCGGATATCCTATACATTATCGTCGGATTACTATATGATATCGCGATAAATATCATATTGCTTAGAATAATATCCTAAAGGGTTATTTCCATCTCTTTTTACCTTTTTACCCTTAGTGGATTTGTTATTCCACTTCTGCCCTTACATTTTCTTAAAAACGTATTGCTGGAATTTCTGGGCAGATTTTTCACTATCTTTGAAAAATCATAATTATTTCTAAAAAACTTGTTTCTGAGTGCTTCAAATTTTTCATGACTCTTGACATGTCTATTTTCAAGGAAAAATATTTCCAGACGCTATAACATCAAGAATCATTCCCAGTTTAATATCTTCACAACGCTGCCCAGATTTTTCCCAGAAAACGTAGCCTAACTTTAACAATTTGTATCTCCTTATGTAGAACTACAAATGATACATATTTTATATATTTGGAAATCCCCACATGTCTAATGTACTCATGTAAAATTTCATTATTTTTTAAGACCATTTGAAACATAAAATAACAGCCTCAACGAAGCTGACTCCAGAAACTTCTACCCGTAAATTTTGCCAAAATTTCGCTACTTTGATCTTCAATTTTCAAGAACTTTTTTCTAGCATATTTTCCATCAAATTTTCGAAATAATAAAATTTGTAACCATAAAAACATGATAACAACACTACTCTTGAATATTTAAGATCAAAAGCATAACTTAACTATGAATTTAACTAGAACTTCAAGAACTACAAAAACTAAAGACTAGAACACTTAAAGCTAGGGCTTACATCTTGAAGCTCCTTGCTACTCCTTCTTCCTTCTTTCTCCTCTCCTTTCTCCTTCTCTTAAACTCACCAATTTGGTTTGAGTTTGGTGTGAAGAATGAAGAGGCTCAAGGTCCCTATTTATAGGAAAAGTTCAATGGTAACCATGGTAACAACTTATCTTCCTTCTTAACCATTGGATCTAAATTTAGTGAAGAAGTTTTAATCTTAGCTATCCATCCTCTCTCTCTCTCTCTTATTCTCTTCCAACTTGCATGTGCTACATTATCCCATGTGCTCTTAACTTAATTAAATAATATATTCCCTCCTTCTCCATTAGCCAAACCATCCCCCCTCCCTCTCTTTGGCTTTTAATTTTGTATTTTCTTTGAGTCTCAAATATCCCATGTGCAAAGCCTCCCATTGGTTCCTCAAATTTCACAAGGATTTAGACTAATTTTGTAGTTAATTAGAACCATTAGATTTAGCTTTATTAGATTTAATCTTGGCCATTAATCTTAGTTGCAATTGTTGACTTTTCAAAGATTGATTAACAAAGCTTAATTACTCTTAATCCAATGCCTAATTTCCCTTGCATTGCATCTCACATTAATTAATTGGTTTACTCCATAATCCTTAGTCATTAGAGCATTATTAGTAGATTCATCTTCCATTGGCCATCATTATTTTCGAAATAATTAGCCCTTTATTGATGATCCTAATTTGCCTCTAATCATCTTGAAGGATTATGCAACTAATCTCAATTAGTGCAAGATAATTTACTAATTAGCAATTTCTAATTTATGCTAATTTGGCTAAGGGTCTTCATAACCCTTTCTTATCTCTTTTGATTATAAATTAGTCATTATCTTATGTGCTATTTAATTCACATTAAATAGCTCCTAAATGGTGTCTCATAATTAACCATTGGTTAATTAATCCCAAAGTAAAATTTAGACAAAAATATAATAAAAAATAGATTATATTTCTTTGAGACACATATTCACCTTTGTTATTTTGCTAATAATTAGCCAAAACACAATGTTTATAAGAGTTATGAAAATTAGGGTATTACAAGCTGTTACAGATTTAACACCAAGCAGTGTTGACACAACCAAATCGTATGACAGTTTATGGGTACTTCGCTTATCCATTAGCACAATCTTAACACAATCATAAACAATAAAAAAATGACTAACACCCGAATCAAATAATGCTTGTTATGTATTTCTATGAAGAAGAATAGTACCTTGGATTATCTTTGGGGACCTTCTGGCCTCCTTATGTGTTATGGAAATTTTTTTGCCTTGGTTCTTGGGCCTTTTCTCAGCTGTACATTGTAGGCAATGTTGACTAAAATGACCCAGCTTCCAGCAGGTAAAGCAAGTCATCTGTCCATCACAAATTCTACCAGGGTGAACTTTACCACACTGGAACATAATTGGGACGGTGGGTGTAACACCCTAAGTTCCTTACTACTTATTATGTCTGTTGACATGTAGTATTAGGAATATCAACAGAGTTGATGGCGTTAACTAATCAGAGTAACTCGCAACAAAGAGGATGCATTAATGTTTGGATGATGAGTAACTGATATTTTATGCCCAGACATATATTAGTAAATTCAAATTCCCGAAGAAATATTCATATGATACAATTATACCACTCAAACCTTGCTTTAACTAGACCTAAAGCCATGAATCAAACTCAATTATTCATATCAGTTGACCAGGTCAGTATGAATCTAGTGAGAGTTTCTCCATGCTTTCACAACAGTGACTAATTAGGCAACCACTTAGACCCATATTTTCTTAGACACCAATGGTATGAACTGACTTTATCAGATCCATTGCTAGAAGCTATGCACTAAAAAACCTCTTCTGCCATTCGTTTTGACCAATGTCTCTCCATGGCTCTGTCCTTATCAGGTTCGGTTTCCTTTCCTAAACCTTTAGTCAAGTCTGAGATTCAATCGAATTGAATCTCAGGTAACAGTTAATCTCATATGCAAAGTATAAACAATATATGATAAATATTCACAACAACATTCAACAACCAATAATACATAGCACACATCATATGTAATGTTAATGGCGGATGTGTTAGTTCTCTGTGTTTTGATGATAACTAACAATTATAAACAAAATGTAGTTAATGATTCAAGTAAAAATGTTTTAACTTGATCAAAATTGAATTGGTAACTTACTGTCAAATTGACTCGAGTTTCAGGTTGACGACTCGAGTCAAGTGTTTTTGAAATTCAGTGAAAATGTGCTTAAACTTTGTCTGACTTGAGTTACACTCAAGTGACTCGAGTTAAATGACTTTGGAAAATATTTTATGAAGTGCATTACCTCAAGCTAATTTCATATGCCTCGAGTTATGTAACATCTCATTTTCAAAAGCAGTATATATTTTTTTTCATCAGAGTAGAGCATCGGAGCATAAGAGTAACTGATATATATTCAAAATGCCAACTGGCTAACTGTAGTAACGGTACATTGATCCGAGTGTTTTCAAATGTAAACAACGACAGAAGTGTCTCCCTGGCGATTCCCACGCCGTGACAACAAAAGATGGTCTTCAGCCGAGTCTCTATGCGTGCACCAGACCCCAGGTAACGTTAACCTCTTGCTTACATACACAGTATATAACCTTTTAACATTCACAACATTAACAACAGATTCATTACACACAACCAATACAGATGTATCGCTCCCTGCATGCAGATATATCGCTCCCAGCATGCAAATGTATCGCTCCCAGCATTGCATATGTATCGCTCCCAGCATGCATACATTTATCTTCTAACACCCATACGCATTCCATAGACATACCATACATTCAATACACACACCACATATACGCATACAATAACCATCAGAGTTAGTGTTACAGTACGCGAACGTACCTTCGTTGACGGAAATTTCGGTACGACTGTTGATCAGAGTGTAATCACAGATATCCTATAAGGATAATAACGTTTCTATTAATGATGAATCATCATAACGGACATTCTAGCCCTAAATTACCATTTTACCCTTGACCTCATTAATCGGCGAAATTTCGCCAGAGCTTTGCTATTTTGACTCTAATCTTCCAAAATTTTGCCATAACTTTTTTTCCAACATATTTTCAAAATAAATATCATATTTAACCCTAAAACATGATATCTAAACTAACATGGAAGATTAAATATCAAACTAACATTTCTACTATAACTACCGAAAGAAATACTAGAACTTAAGACTAGGGACCGAAGAACTTACCCAGCACTTCGCTACAACTTTCTCCAAATCTCCTCCTTCTCTCTACACTCTCTCTCTATTTTGAATTGCAAGAGGAATTGGTGAGTTTTTTGAAGTGAATGTGATGCCTATTTATAGAAGAAAAGTAAGGGCAAAATGATAATCTTCCAAATCCTTCTACTTCAATCTCAACCATTGGATCTAAAGCACTTTTTGAGATCAAATCTCCACCTTACATGTATGCTTGCCGACCTCCCCCCCCCCCCCTCATTTTTCAACAAAATGACATCATCAAGGTGATGTCACCTCCTTTGCTTTATGCATTTACCCGATAAAATCCCCTGTTCGGTGTTCTAATCGCGTAATCTTATAGAATCTCAAAAATTCCTCGATGTCACCTTGGTGATGTATTATTTCTCTTGAGAAATGTTTGGATTAAATAAATTTATGATCCCATTAAGGGTATTTCATAGCCTACTGAACATTTTAGGACAAACGCTGTCGGTTACGGAAATTACTTCGGGACAAAAATTCACTGATTCATAATATGTCCAGTTGTTTTCTTCTTAATCCAAGGATTTCAAGGTAGGATTTAATTTCCATTGGTTCTCATTTATCTTATCTGCCCTTTTTCACAAAATATCTGTTTCGTCTTTTCTCTTTAACGTTCCGCCGGTTACGGAAATGACTTCGGAGATAACCCACTCCGAGATAAAAATACACTTGTTTATAATAAGTCCTGCTATTAAACACTTAGTTCAAGGATTTCAAGATAGGATTTAATTTCTATCGGTTCTCATTTATCCTGTTGGCCTTTACTAAAATATCTTCATCTTTTACAAAATATCATGATTTTTGTAAAACAAAACCCTAACCCTTTTCACACTATAAACAACATTTTTTTCCTTCTTTTTTTTATTATAAATTTCAGTTTTCCTCTCTCTCTTTTCCATTTTTATTTTGTTTTTTAATTAACTTATATTTATTTCACAAAATTCTCCCATTGGTCCACACATAATTACTTGGATATCTCTTTAACTTATACTTAAATAATTAGCCAATAATTATTTATTTAATCACTTACTAATTGTTGATAATTTTCTTAATTAGGATTAATCATTATCTCACAACTATTGTACTGACATTGGTATTTTATGCTCCATGTAAAATATTTAAAATCATGGGGTCACTTATGATCCCCAAAATAATATTTAATTTCGCCTTATTATTTTCCAAGGAAAATAATCCCAAAAATTATCTAAATTAGAGACAACATACTTTCCTATTTTTAATAAATATTTACTTGTCTCTTAAGATTTATCAGGGTATTTTATAACCCATAATAGCATTTAGGGCTTTCCAGCTCTTTATTTTCTCTAATTTTAATAGAAAATACCCTAAAAAAATAAGGTAAATATGACTCAAGATTTGAGACCACATATTCACCTGTCTCCAATAGGCATGTTTACTAATTTATGATATCTATCATAAATACGATTTTTAGGGTTTTACAAGTTACATCTTGTGAACTTAAATTTATTTTTTCAAAGTACTGATATTTTTACTTGAGGTAGCGTGTGTACACTTGAGTGTAGCTTTTGAACATTATTTTCAAAATACATATTGTCAACTCGAGTAAACACTTAATGACTCGAGTGTGACTTGTGTTTAAAGTTTTCTTCCAAACTTAACTCGACAACATTTATGAGAATGCTATTGACTCGAGTGAGTTATATGTGACTCGAGTCAAGCACTTGAGGGGAACATTTTAGACTTGAGTTAAGTTCATATAGAGATAGTGAAATACCCAGAGAGTTTGGGGACTGGATGTAGGTCAAGAGTAAAACCAGTATAAATCTCTTGTGCCAATTTCTCTCTCTTTCTCTCTACTATGTTAAGCTCTGTTCTTCGTGCATAATTTAGGGTTACTGAAAAAGTTTTTAAATCACCAAATTCACCCCCTCTTAGATGATATTTTGTCTTTCAGGATGCATTGACTAGTGCTATGTGTCCTAGACATGTATCCTCGGCGCTAGAAAAACAAGCATGTAGCATTATCATATACAACAATAATCCACAGCTTTACTGAATGTAAATACTCATGCGACCTAAGACCTAGTCTTAGTCAGTCATGGTGCATGGCCCAAGAGCTAGTCTTGCCCATGACTCTACAATTATGAATCAAAGAATCATATATAGGTATACAAGACACAGGAGAGTTAAAGTTACTATACGCAAACGTACCTTTCACCGTGTATTTAGTAATAAGCTCGTCTTTTGAATCCAACCTCAGACTTCTCGGGTATCCTATAGTGTTATCATCAGATCATTTCTTTTTATATGATATTTTAATAAATACCATATTGGTTGAAATAATATCCCAAGAGATATTTTTGCCACTTTTGACCTTTTTACCCTTGGTGGATTAATTATTCCACATTTACCCATACTTTTCCTTAAAAACGAAACTCTAGCATTTCTATCCGGATTTTTCAGTTACTTTCAAAAATCATAACTAATTGTCCAAAAATTAAAATGATGTGCTTCCAAAGTATAAATGACCCTTGACATGTCTATAATTATATAAAAATAATCCCAGAAACTCAAAATGCCTGAGTCATTCCCAGATTTAAATTTTTCCATCACTGTTCAGATTACATGTCCAGAAATATGGATCAACTTGTAAAATTCACATATTTTTGTACAAAACCCTAAAAACTACATGTTTTTGTAACATCTCATTTTTAAAAGCAGTATAAATTTTTTTTCCATCAGAGTAGAGCATCGGAGCAAGAGAGTAACTGATACATATATTCAAAATGCTGTAAGTCTGGCTAATTACAGTAATGGTACATTATCCGAGTGTTTTCGAATGAAAATGACAACAAAAGTGTCTCCCTGGCGATTCCCACACCGTGGCATCAAAAGATAGTCTTCAGCCGGGCCTCTAAGCGTACTGCTTGCCCCTATCCTCGGTCCTCGGTCCTCCCGACCCTGAAGCTATGTGAAGAGCTGAGGTCCGACGCGCACCGGACCTCAGGTAACGGTTAACCTCATAATTATATACACCATATATGTACTACAGATATTCATGAAGTTTCAACGATATTTACTACAATCAGATGTAAGGTACACATAATCAGATATGTATGGAAATAACAATACAGTCAGATGTAAGGTTAAGGCACAGTGGGAAATGTACATCAGATGAATGATCCAATTCTACAGTCAGATGTAAGGTATACATAATCAGATATGTATGGCAATAACAATACAATCAGATGTAAGGTTAAGGCACAATGGACAATGTACATAATCAGATATGCACAACAATAACAATACAGTCAGATGCAAAGTTAAGGCATGACAGAGGAAATACATATATGCACACAATAACCATCAGAGTTAGTGTTACTAGTACGCGAACGTACCTTCGTTGACGATATACGGTACAACTGTTGGTCAGAACGTAATCACATGTATCCTATAAGGACAATAGCGTATTTGTCACTAATCAATCATCATAACAGTCATTTTAATCAAAAATGACCATTTTACCCCTGACTCCACTAATCGGCGGAATTTCGTCAGAGCTTCGCTACTTTGACTCTAATCTTCCAAAATTTTGCCATAACTCTTTCTCCAACATATTTTCGAAATAAATATCATATTTAACCCTAAAACATGATATCTAAACTAACTTGGAAGATTAAAGATCAAACTAGCATTCTTACTATAACTACCGAAAGAACTACCAGAACTTAAGACTAGGGACCGAAGAACTTACCCAACACTTCGCTACAACTTTCTCTAAAGCTCCTCCTTCTCTCTAAAATTTCTCTCTATTTCGAAATATGAAAGGGAATTGGTGAGTTTTGCAATGAACCAAGGGGTCTATTTATAGGCAAAAGTATGAGGGCAAAATGGTAATCTTCCAAACTTCTCCTTCAACTTTGAGCCATTGGATCTAAAGCACTTTTGAAGGCTCAATCTTGACCCTCCACCTAGCTTGGCCGACCTCCATGCCCCAAATTTCAACAAAATGAAGTCATCCTCATGATGTCATGCTCCTACTTTATGGATTCAACCGATAAAATCCCCTGTTCGGTGTTCTAATCGCGTAATCTTAACTAATCTAAAAAATTCCTCGATGTCACCTTGGAGATCTATTCTCTCTCTTGAGAAATTTTTGGATTAACAAAATTTATGATCCCATTAAGGGTATTTCATAGCCTGTTAAACATTTTTGGATAACCATCGTCGGTACGAAAATAACTTCGGGTAATGTCATCTTCGGGATAAAATTACACTAATTCATAAAATGTCTAGATCTTTCCTACTTATTCCAAGGATTTCAAGATAGGATTTAATTTCTATCGGTTCTCATTTACCCTATTTTCTTTTTACACAAATATCTTCCTTTCTTTATTATTATTCCCATCCACTTGCAACTCACATTCACACATACTTTTCTCTTTCTTTTACTCTTCATTTTCAAAAATGATGGCGACTTTTTGGCCAAGGAAAAATGCTTCCCACTTGCTCAATTATCCTATCTTCAAGAGCTCCCATTGGCTTGTGTCTTTTGTTGACTTTTCAACCCTTCTTCAACAAGTTTTCTACTTCAATTCCACTCAATTTTCCTTCTTATTTTCCTCTTATTTTCGGTTTTCCCCTACCCCCATTGTTGACTTGTCAACTCTCTTTTTAATTACTAAGTTTATGCTCTAATTAAGCAATATTATATCATTGATTAATTAGGCTTTAGGTATTAATATAATTCATCTTATATTTTTCTTACTCATGCTTAATCACTTAGTAATTATTCTCATCCTAATATTAATCCCTTATTGGTCACTAATCTCCAATTAGGGTTTGCACACAATTAACTTCAACATTCCTTTTATCCATACTTTAAACAATTAGCAATTAATTATTTATTTAATCACCTACTAATTGTTGATAATTTTCTTATTTAGGATAAATCATTATCTCACAACTATTACACTGACATTGGTATTTTATGTAATACCCTAAAAATCCATATCATATACCTATTGAAAATAGGTGAATATGAGGTCTCAAATATGGGAAGGGTTTATCATAATTTCCAGGGCAATTTCTAGTGAAATTAGAAGAAATAAAGAGCTAAATTGCCCTAAATGAACTAAGAATCATAAAATATTGTGATAAATCCTAAGAGGTAACAAAATAATTATTAAAAATCAGAGAGTAGGTTGCCTCTAATTTGGACAATTTATTAAATTATTTCCTTTGGAAATAAAAGAAAGAAAAATAAAAAAGTATTGTGGGGCCATAATTGACCCCATGATTTTTAATATTTTATGTAAGGCATAAAATACCAATGTAAGTCCAATAGTTGTGAGTAAATAATTAATCCTAAATAAGAAAATTATCAATAATTAGTAAGGGATTAATTAAGTAATTATTGGCTAATTATTTAAGAAATAATCAAGAGAATATTCAAGTAAATTATGTGAAACCTTTTAATTAAATATTAATAGATAAAATTAGCATAAAATATATGTGCTAATTATTGGGAAAAGATTAAGTAAAATGTGTGAGATTAAGTGTATGAAAATCCCTAATCCTAAAAGATTGCTAATCTCATGATTAGGACACTAATTAGATTTGTTAATCAAATGGGATAAATTAAATAATTACTAATGGTTAAGATGTAATCTTGAAAAGTAAAATCAAAGGCCTAGAATTTATTCTAGTAATTTTAAAGCCTAAATCCATGTTAAAAGAAATGGACCAATGAGAGAATTTTGGGAAAATTAATATAAGATAATGAAATATAAATTAAATAATTAAAACAGAAAAAATAATAATTAAAAATCCAAGAATGCTGGCCGAAATTTGTGAGTCAAGTGGATAAGAATTTGACAAAAAAAATATCATGATATTTAAGATTATAATATTAATATAATTGTGATATTTTGTGAAAAAGCAGGTAGGATAAATGACCACCAATAGAAATTAAATCCTATCTAGAAAACCATGAACTAGGTTTCTAAGGTCAGGATATTTTATAAACAAGTGAATTTTTATCTCGGAGTAGGCTGTCTCCGAATTCATTTCCGAAACCGACGGAACGCTTATGAGATAAGACGAAAAAGATAAAGGAGTAGTTGAGGAAATGAAAACCAATGGGAAATAAATCATAACTCAAAATCCTTGAGATAAGTAGAAAAAATCTAGATATATTAGGAATCAGTGAATTTTTATCAAGAAGTTGGTGTTTCCGGAAGTAATTTTCGTAACCGAAGACGTTTATCCGAAAATCTTTGGCAGGCAACGAAATATCCTGAATGGGATCAAAAATTTAGTTAACCCAAATATTCTGAAAGAGGAAGAAGAGATCTTCAGGGCTATGTAGCCGGATTTTTGAGTTTCTCCAAGATTACGCTATTAGAACACAGAACCGGGACTTTATCAGTAGAAAACTTTTAGAGCAAGGGAGTGACATCACCTTGATGATGTCACTTGGTTGAAAGATGATGTAAGGAGGTGGATTGTGTGGCCAAGAATGAAGCTTCTAGAAACCCTAGAATGTGTGGTCCAAAATTGAAGTAGAAAGTTGGAAAAAGACCATTTTGACCTCACAAAAAGTCTATAAATAGGCCACCTTCCATTGAGTTTTTCACACCATCCTTTCTTGAGTATTTCGAAACATAGAGAGAGTTTAGAGAGAAGGAGGAGTCCGGAGAAAATTGTAGCAAAGCTCTGGGTAAGTTTTTCGGTACCGAGTCTTAAGTTCTAGTTTTCGATTCGGTAGTTATAGTAGAAATGTTGTTTTGATCTTTAATCTTCCAAGTTAGTTTAGATATCATGTTTTAAGGTTGAATATGGTATGTATTTCGAAAATCATGTTGGAGTAGGAGTTATGTTGAAATTTTGGAAGATTAGAGTCAAAGTAACGAAGTGCTGGTGAAATTCCGCCAATTAGGGGGTCAGGGGTAAAACGGTCATTTATGACTAAAATGTCCATCGTAATGATAGATCCTTAAAAAATACCTTTTTATCTTGATAGGATATCCCTGATTACGTTCTGACCTCCTGTCGTACCATATTCCGCCAGAAATACCGTTTACCGTCAACGAAGGTACATTCGCGTACTAGTAACCCTAACTCTGATATTTATTGTATGCGTGTACGTATTATGAGTATTGGATGCGTATATGTGGTTGATGGTATGTTGACTTGTTATAAGTGTTGTTATGCACTTCGTGCGATACATCTACATTCACTCCATGCGATACATCTGCATTCACTCCGTGCGATATTTCTGCTTTCACTCCGTGTGGTACGTCTGTTATGTGTTGTTTATGTTATGATTATCTGTATCCATGTACTGTATATGTAAATATGAGGTTAACCATTACCTGGGGGCCGTATGCATGGGACCTAAGCTCTTAACATAGCGTCAGGGTCAGAAGGACCGAGGAGAGAGGAAAGCAACAAGCGTAGAAGACCCGGCTGAAGACTTCTTTCTGTTATATATTACTTTTGAAACACTCTTGTACCACTGTTTAAACAGCAAGACATGCTACCGTGGGTATTTTAATATATATATCAGTTTCTCAATCGCTCCGGTGCTCTACTCTGATGATTTGAAATGATGGTTGATGAAAAAAAGAATTTATACTGCTTGTGAAAACGGGATGTTACATTTAATGCACCCTGTAATATATTAGAAATCATAGGGTCATTTAGGGTTCCCAAAATAATATTTAATTTTCCCTTTTATTATTTCCAAGGAAATAATTTAATAAATTTCTATAATTAAGGACAATATTCTTCCCAATTTTTAATAATTATTTTACTGACCTTTAAGATTTATCATAATATTTTCAGGGCATTTTATGGCCCATAATTGCATTTAGGGCTTCCGGCACTCCATTTCTTCTAATTTTAATAGAAATTTCCCTAGAAAAATAAGGTAAACATGACTCAAGATTTGAGACCACATATTCAACTGTCTCCAATAGGTATTTTTACTAATTTATGATATTTATCATAAGTCAGACTTCAGGGTATTACAGTTTTACATATAAAGAAATCCCTATCTGTCTACTATATCTTTGAAAATTTTCAAGATTTTTTAGGCATAATTTGATTAGCCAAAATCCATGCTAAACAACCACTATTTAGATTAACTTCCAGAAAAGTGGTCCAACTTAAAAAGTTTGTAACTCCTAGTACAAAACTCTAAAGATCACGTATTTTATATCAAAAGAAATCCCTAGATCTCTATTTTACTTTTGGAAAATTCCATGATTTTTAGAGATCATTTTCTACATAAAATACCATTCAAAAAGCGATGAACTCCAGAAAGATCAAAACTGGCAATTTTCCAACTTTTGCTATTTTGATCTTTAGATTTCAAAAATTATTTCCCACCATTTTTTAATCTAATTTTCGTTATAAACCTATTGGTGACCTTAAAAACATGAAATTCATTTTACTTCATATTTTCCTAGATTAAACTAAATTTTACCAAAAATCATAAAGCTTATGATCATGAACCTTACCTTTGAACTTTGGAACTTTGCTCCTTGCTTCTCTTACTCCTAATTTCGACTCTCTCACTCTTTAAAATCAGCTTTGATTTTGTTTTTGAGTGTTGAAGAATGAAAAGGAGAGCATTGCTATTTATAGGCAATTGGCAAGCCCTTGTGAACCCCACAAGCTCAAGTAATCCAATTTCTCTTCTTTCTTCTCCTTCCTTGGATATTGGTCATCACTTTTCAACTCCAAATCCTCCCCATTCATGTGTTGGTCGACATCCTCATCAATATTTAGCGTTTGGATGAGTTTTCCATGTGGAAATTTCCTATTGCTCAATTGCTCTCATTGGTTCATGAATTTACAAGAGAATTAAGCTTAATTTCATGACTATTTTAGAGCAATTGGATTGTTATTTACATGTGTCATAATCCTATGGTTTCTCTTGTCATTAAATCAGCCCCCTCATGGATCTGTTATTTTCGAAAATAATGGCCTATATAGATGTCTTTTATTGCTTTTAATCAGCTTAAACTTAAATGCACAAGTTGGATAAAAATCAAGTTGATGTTTATCCCAAGATTTCCATGTGTAATTGTGGCATAAATTGCCTTAAATATTATACAATTATCTCCTTTAGTCTCTACTATTTTTATAGTCTTCCACATCTTTTCTTTAGGCTAAATTATATCCCTATTAGTTAGTTACAAGTGTTTAACCTTAATCTCAATTAAGGCATGTTCATTTGTTAAGACTTTGTTGTCAATTAGCCTTAATTTGGTTAAGTACCTTTTATTTCATTTTTTTGTCTCATTTGATTCTAAATTAACTATCATTTTATGTGATTTTTATGTCACACTTAATGGCCCCTAAATGTAGTCTCTTAATCAACCAGTCTTAAAAATGTTATCAAAAAAATTGAAATATCAATTAATTTATAGAGAAATCTCGTACAATTTTTCTACGGTCCAAAATAATAAGAAAAAATTCAAATATAAAGGTCTAAAACTGTTAAGACCGGTAATATAAAAAGGACGGTCTTAAAGGTTATACTTTTAAGGGCTGGTACAAAATGTTGAAAAAAATTAAACGGAAATTTTATTACTTTTAAGACCAGATTTTTATAAGGGACGGTCTTAAATGTTAACTTTTAAGACCGTTCATTTAGTACATCCGGTCTTAAAAATAAAGCACCAAATATAATCTTCTTCACGCGAAACCTTACCTTACCCTCTTCCTGTTGCGTTACCTCTCTTTCTCGCCTACCACCACCATCCTCTGTTACTCTCTCATTTTCTCAGGTATTCCTCTTTTGGACCACCTCTCTCAACCTCTCTTCCTTTATTGAAAATGAATGGAGAAAATGATTCTTGTCATGTTCGTTCAATGCCAGTTACTAGTGTGACTGGTGAGTCAGAATAAACCCTCTTCACCTTATAGTGAGCCTCGTAACCGGCCTGCTCGCCGTGGTAGAAGTGGCACACGAATGAAAGACGTATCCGTAAGTCGGACCTTTGGGTCAAAGCTTGAGATTTAGTTTGATGAAAAGTTGGCTCCTTTTTGTCCTAATAAAAACAAATATAATAGTTTTGTCGGCTATCTAGCTCGAAGCAAGGTTAGCATCTTGACAGATGAGTGGAAAAAGGTGGACGATCGCACAATAAATGATCCTATTTGGGACACTATCCGGCTTACATACATTGTCCCTGACTGTCAGAAGCTGAAAGACAAGACATTGTATTATTGTGCTGATCGGTGGAGGAAGTTTAAGACCTTTCTAGCCAACAACTATATTTTTGCTGAGGTTCCAGCTGGTGAGCCTCGCCCCCTCCTTGGGAGAAGTACGCATTTCTTGATCAACAAACTTGGCAACAATTTGTTCAGCTGCGGACCACTCCTGAAGCTTTGGTGAGTTTATATTTAGTTTTGTTTGCTCTTTTTTGTTTTCTTATTAACCTGTGCGGATATGTGAATGTTATTGTGTTCATCTAATCTTGTTAGTTAGATGGTTTGGTGTGTGAATAGAAGTATATATTTCCATCCTTTGTCCTGCATCAGAGGAGCATGTCTTAGTTCTATGCATGTCTAATTTGTAAACTGTGAAAAGGTAAAATACTAAGTAGGTAATTAGGGAAATAATAATGGCATAAGAGTCAAACCATTATTATTGTAACATCCCGTTTTCAAAAGCAGTATATTTTTTTTTCATCAGAGTAGAGCATCGAAGCATAAGAGTAACTGATATTTATATTCAAAATGCCAACTGACGGTACATTGATTCGAGAGGTTCTGAAAATAAATAACGACAAAAGTGTCTCCCTGGCGATCCCCATGCCGTGACAACAAAAGGTGGTCTGCAACCGGCCTCTATGCGTGCTGTTTACTCTTCTCCTTGGTCCTCGGTCCATCTGACCCTGACGCTATGTTAAGAGCTGAGGTCCACACCAGACCTCAGGTAACGGTTAATCTCATGTTTATATACACAACATATGCATTACAGATACAACAAACAAGCATATCCCAACAGCACATTACCCCCTGGAAAATGTGTCACACCTAGCTATCATGTCACACCTAGCAGCCGTTTCACACCTAGCAATCGTTTCACACCTAGCAATCGTTTCACACCTAGCATTTCACACCTAGCAAACGTATCCCAATACCCAGCAGACATAACAACAGTATATGAACATATCACAGAGCTATCAACTACCACATATAAGCATACCATACACATAGCACATATACACATACAATAAACATCAGCGTTAGTGTTACATTAATCGGCGAAATTTCGCCAGAGCTTCGCTACTTTGACTCTAATTTTTCCAAAAAAATTTCATATATCTTTCTCCAACATATTTTCGAAATAAATATCATATTTATCCCTAAAACATGATATCTAAACTAACTTGGAAGATTAAAGACTAAACTAGCATTTCTACTACAACTACCGAAAGAATTACTAAAACTTAAGACTAGGGACCGAAGAACTTACCCAGCACTTCGCTACAACTTTCTCCGAAGCTCTTCCTTCTCTCTAAACTTTCTCTCTATTTCGAACTTGCTCTTGAATTTGTGAGAAATGAAGTGAAGAGGTGAAGCCTATTTATAGAAAAATAGTGTGGCCAACTTGGTAATTTTCCCTTCAATATTGACCATGGAAATTAGGGTTTTTTGTTAGCTTCATTCTCCTCCCCACAATGTGTGTGCCGACCTCCCCCTTGCTTTTTTCCAAAAATTGCATCATCATGATGATGTCACCCATGTGCTTTATGAGCTTCTACCGATAAAATCCCCTGTTCGGTGTTCTAATCGCGTAATCTTACAAAATCTCAAAAATTCATTGGTGTCACCTTGGAGATCTATTCTTTCTTTATTAATATTTCTCTTTAAAATATCATGATATTCTTTGCAATTTTCCTCTTCCAATTTTCTTTCTTCATTTTCGAAAATGATGGCCATTTCTTGGCCAAGGGATTTGCTTTTTCATTTGCTCAATATCCTATGCTTTAAGTTTCCATTGGCTATTGACTTTTCAACAACTTACCAACTAAATTTTCTACTTTAATTTCTTCAATTTTTCTTCTTCTTTTTCTTCTATTATTTTCGAAAATAATGGGCATCTCATGGCCAAGTATTTTATTTTTCAATAATTCACATTATCCTCCAATTATCTCATATTTAATTAGCAAGAATTTCTCTCATTGGTTTATAGCTAATTACATGGATTTCTCTTTAACTTACACCTAAATAATTAGCCAATAATTACTTATTTAATCACTTACTAATTGTTGACAATTTTCTTAATTAGGATTAATTGTTTTCACACAACTATTTTACTGACATTGGTATTTTATGCCCCATATATTATATTAAAATTCACGGGGCAACTTATGCTCCCCAAAATGATATTTAATTTCGCCTTATTATTTTCCAAGGGAAATAATCCCAAAAATTCTCTAAATTAGAGACAACATACTGTCTAATTTTTAAAAAATATTTTGCCGCCTTTTAGGATTTATCATAAAATTTTCAAGGCATTTCATGGCCCGTAAACTCACTTAGGGATTTTTAGCTCTTTATCTCTTCTAATTTTAATAGAATTTACCTTAGAAAATAAGATAATCATAACTCCAGGTTTGAGACCACATATTCACCTATTTCCAATAGGTATTATTTATTAAAATATAATATTCCAGATAAATAATTATCCGGGTATTTCAATTATAGTCTTAGTTTTGTTAAAGTAGATAGTGGTTAGACATTGTTGTTAGTTAGTTAGTATGTTTACTGTGTAAAGGTTTCGGTGCATGCTGTTATTGGGCCTTAATAGTCAAGCCTCTAACTATATATAAGAGGTTAGACTAATATGTGTAGGAACCAATTATGATGCATGAATTGACTGAGTTGGCAGCAATTCTGCAACTCCCTTTCCTCTGTTTCTTCCTATTTCTTCTACAATTCTACATCTTCCTTAAATAAAATGTTGAAACTTGATGAAGTGAATTTGACTAGTGTTTGAGGTTCATATCAAGCAGAAGTTTTCTAATTTCTGTTAGTGAGATGGCTAGAATTCATAATTAATAGTTGTTTTCAATTCTGATTCACATAAAAGAAAGGAACAAGCACAGGAGATCGGAAGAACGAATGATTGCCCGCATAGGGCTTCTCGTGGCGGATATGAAAAGGCCGAAAAAGAATTGATGGCGGCCAAGTGGAAGAGATTGGAAGATGAAGCTGAATCCAATCCTTCTACGGTATGTGATAAGGCGACATCTCCAATACGTCGCGAGGAGTTATGGTTGTATATTCGCAAAAAGCCAAGCAGAGATTACACGAGTGAAAAAACTCGTATAGTTGCTGAAATAATTGTAAGTATCGTTATTGTTAATTTTTAGTTACTAAACATGTTTCATTACTAAGATTCTCTTTATTTGTATCTTATAGGAAGATCTGAAAAAGAAAGAAGTAGAGGGATCTTTTGTGTCGGACGAGAGGAATGATGTTCTGACCGTTGCGACTGGAAAACCAAATCACTCGGGGCATGTAAGGGGGATTGGAGAACGGGTAGGCCTGAAGGAATACTTTGCTAAATCCAAACGCCATAAATAAAGTATGGTTACCTGAGAGGAGATAGAACAGACACTGGCCAAATTAAGTGAGGAAGCAGCAGCTAAAGAAGCTTCATTGACTGCAATGTTTCATTCCCAGATGAGCAAAATGAAGGAGGAGATGGATAAAATGATGCTGCTTTTGATAAACTCGAGTTTAATCTAGGATGGATGGATATATTATAAACTCATCAACAAGAGCAACAAGATAAATGAACCCGACTTGCGTGTACAGATCCCAACAGTTTCTTCCACCTTGTTATTGTTATTTTGTTGCTCTTGTTGCTGAGTTCTAGATTGGGAGGATCTTTCACCGTGTTCCTCCTCACCATTTTTTGCTCATTCCCTATCCTCATTTTGTTTAGCTCTTAACTTAAGTACTTCCGCCTGGAATTCATTTATTGCCTTAATATCAGCTCATAGGGTTTTGTTCCGATAGATTTTGATCTAGGTGATTCAGTTCATGTGGATTTTTTTTAAGCGCCTGCTCATGCATGTCTAGCATGTCCACCTTTGGGTCCACCTCTACCTCTAGGTCTACCTCTACCTCTGGGTGGATCCATCTTTAAATTTTCACTAAAATATGACAAGAAAGAGCATATGTTAACACAAGGGTATTTTGGTCATTTCACATTTCTCAAATACCCAGATACATTAAAACATCATATATTCATATGTAAAACATTTACAAATAGTTGTTATTAGTCACTTAGCTATATATTTACATATCATGCTCAAGATACAACATTATACTACTTTTGCAAAAACTTTCGAGGAGGTCACCCATCCTATTATTTTCCTGGCTTGAGCACGATTAACTTAATTATATCGAAACAAAATATGAGTTACCGGTACTGACTACTACTTTCCTCAACCCTAAGAAGGTCCACCATACAACATTAACGCCAAAATACATGGTTCAACCAAGTACTATCACTCATACTTGGTATACATATATCTGTCCACAATTGTTGGATATGCCTAATGAAAATGTGAAATTCATCATTGGAACCATCCTCTATTATCTGATTCTTCTTCCGGTTCCAAAATGAAGTATCCGGAAAGAAGTTTATGACAGTGCGAATCCATATATGGTTCGAATAGTGCAAGTCCCAATCTTGCCGGTTGTTGGTAATTTCCTTGATGGCAAGTGAACCAATCGAACAAGTAATAAAGAGTAAGTAGAGTATTGTCCCATAGAGACTGGGATACCGGATGGTGACACCTATATCACAAAATTGGTTGTGCTTAAAAGGATAAATAAGTCTGATTGGTTTGGGACTTTTTTGAATTGAGAATGAGTTTAAGTCCACAAATACAAACTGGAGTTTGAAGACATAGGTTCGAGTTACTTAAGTTCAAAATTCCTTGAAAGCTCTCGGTTTGACTTAAACTCGAGTTTACAAATCCAGGCTCGAGTTTACTTTAGGAAGAAAACTTTTGATAACTCTCGGCCAAGGATAAACTCGAGTTTAACAATAACAGGCTTGAGTTTGTTTAAGAATAAGATTCTCTGAAAAAGTTCTCAGCCAATGTTAAACTCTAGTTTCTATGTCCAAGCTCAAGTTTAACTAAATTCAAATAACTTGACTTACTCTCTGTCAAGTGCAAACTCGAGTTTGGAAACTATAAACTAGAGTTTTTTTACAGTAAAGTTCTGATTAAGTTTGAACAAGTTTCAAACATTTAAACTTAGCCAAAACAAACTTCATTCAAGTTTACAATTATCAGTTATCATCAAAACACATAGAGAACTAACAGATGTCAGAGCATTAAATGTTGGGTTCAGAAAAGAAAGCACCGATTTGGCAACTCATTCTTTGCACATTCCAAAGGCTTTAATGTTTTGTTTCTACTTTTGGATGCCCGATTATCCAACGGATTTATCTCAAGGAAAGTAAACAAAGAAAGTGTGGGCATCTGTGTTAAATCAAAATGACTGAGTAAATGCATCGGGTTCAAGTCCTCAAATGGTCATTAAATGCTTCCAACATATATAAGCTGAAGCATTTAATTCTCAACAACCCATAACACAAGAAAACACAAAAACGCTCAAAGTGATATTTACATTTGTTGTTTTCTACTCCTCTGTATAATATCTTCGGATATTCTAAATATCAGTGATTATTCATATGCTCTTTTAAAGAGTTTATTATTGATTATCACTCATGTAAGAATCTCAAAGTATTAGGACTTTGAGATTGGGTTATTAGATTACAACTTGTAAGGGGGAGTGTATCCTAGTGAGAAGATAACTTTCGAGTACAGAGTGTGTATCTGATTATAGTGATAATGAATGTAACATCCCAATTTTCAAAAGCGGAATAATTTTTTTTCTTTTTCATCAGAGTAGAGCATTGGAGCAAGTAAAGGATTGAGTAACTGATATAACATTAATTGTGGCGTAACTGTCTGTTCATAAAGAACGGTACATTTATCGGTACATATCTTTAAATATCTTCGGTTGGGGTTTTCACGCGTGCTGTTTACTCTGCTTACTCGTATCTTCTGTCCTTGGTTCTCCGGACCCTGAAGCTATAGTAAGAGCTGAGGTCCAATGCCTATCAGACCTCAGGTAACAGTTAACCTCATGCTTATATAAACAATGTATGTATGACAGATATTCTTGATATTACAGCAATAATCAATACAAAAGCCCTTAACAAATGTATGATCAATTAATAACAATACAATCACATGTAAAGTTAATTAGTCTGCACCACCCGTGCCTCGATAGCATGTCGTGCCCTCAGCGTTAGGAAAACTTAACGGTGTTATCAATACCATAACCCGTGTAAAGCTGTATGTAGTGATCTAAGCCCCATAAACTTAGTCACGGTGCATGTCCAAGACAAAGTCCCGTCCATGACTTTATGAAAGTATCCATCATATATAAGTATACTATAAGCATCAGAGTCAGTGTTACAGTACGCCGCGAATGTACCTTAGTCTTTGTAGGTAGTTGTATGTTTTGTCTGTCAGTTTGTGTTCTCGGACAGCCTATAATAGTACCATCGCATTTATTAATTCATAAATAATATCCTAATAGATATCTTAGTCGCAAATGACCATTTTACCCCTGTGTAATTTATTTTTCAACCAATTCCCTGAATTTTCGTAAAAAAACGCTGATGACAGCATTAGGGCTGATTTTTCGCCTAACTTTGTAAAATCACCATTAATTCCACACAAATCGAAACGAGGATCCGTAAAATTCCTCGGAACCCTTAGGATGTCTATTATATATTAAAAATACTAAGGTTCTCCCAGAAATTAATTAAAATTCCCAGTTTTCATGTTTCCTCATGCTGTCCAAAACTTTACCCAGAAAACGTAGCTTTAATTTGGGAATTTTTATCTCCTAGAAAAAAACTCAAAACGACACAATATTGGTATACATAGAAATATCTATATGTCTACTTCAACCATGAAAAATTTCAGATTAAAATAACTTCATTTTCACATAGAATTATGGCTTTTGCAAATCTGACTCCAGAAATCGCCTAACCGACAAATTTTCGCCAGAGCTTCGCTACTTTGATAATAATCTTCCAAGAAAATTTCTATAACTTCTACTTCATCAATTTTTAGAAATAAATACAATTTTAACCATAAAAACAAGAAAACAAAATTATACTTGAAAGATTAAAGATCAAAATAACAAAATAGCTAAGAACTTGAAAGCTAGAGCTAGAGAACTTACCAAGAACTTTGCTCCTCCTTCTCCAAGACTCTTCACTCTCCCTTTCACTCTCTATATCAGATTTCCTATGCTTGAATTGGTGTGAGAATTGAAGTGAAGGAAGGTGCCTATTTATAGAAAAATGGTGTGGCAACTTTGGTAATTCCATTGAACTTTCTCTACTCAATTCTTGACCCTTGGATCTAGGTTAAACTTTTAAATCTCATCCTCACCCTCCATCTCTCTCAACCGTCCTCTCTCTCTCTCTCTTCCCTATCCTTTTCCACTTTTTACACACCTTGTTGGCCTCCTCCAACTCCACATCTTTTCCTTTTGCATTGTTGGCCAAACCTTCCCATGTGCCTATTAACCCATGTGTGTGTTTAATATATTATAAACAATTCACCTTCTTCTTCCTCAAGCCACCTAATTCGTCCCCTCCCCCTTGGTTTCTATAACTAGATGCCCAAGAATTAATTGCTTTAGGTGCTTTAGTTTCTTAGATGAAATCCATAGTCTATTAATCACAAATATTTTTAGAGGTTAACTTTGAAGTTTATGCAAGTCTCTTGAGAAGTACTTGGATAACAAGAATTATGGTTCAATTAGGGGTTTTTACTAGCCTTTTAGTCATTTTAGAATTAATCCCAAAAGTTGAGGAAACGATTTTGGAGATAACACACTCCAAGCTAAAAATATACTTGTTCATAATAAGTCCTTATATTTGATCTATAATTAACATATTTCAGTACACAATTTATTTTTTATCGGTTCTCATTTACTTGCGTCTTGAATTAATCTCAATGGCTTTTAAAGTCTCAAAATATCTTCTCATCTTTCTCTCTCCTAAAACACTAGGCTCACAATCATTCACAACTCTCACAATACACTTTTTCTCTCTCCTACACTACACTCACAACACACACACGCACACAAACGTCCCCCTCCCCCCTATTCTTCTTTTGGTTATTTTTAATTAATTTTACATTATATAAAAGAAAAACTCTCATTGGTTGATTAGGGGTTCACTAGGATTTAGCTTTATGAGGTTAATTAAGGCCTTAGGATCTTGCTTTATTAATTCTAATCCAAACCTTTGATTTTAGTTGACTTGTCAAAGTTGATTAATAAGCTTGATTAGTGTCTTAATCCTATGCTTAACACACCCTTTGTTGATCAATTAGACTTACTTGTTAGGGATTTTATGTAATCAATCTTATACACTTCTTAACCATGCCTTTTTAATTATTAATTAATTAATTTCAAAAATTACATAAATATTTTAATGTTTTGCAAATTTAATTGCCCATTAGTTGTTGATAATTTTCTTCAATTATAATAAGTATTTCCATGTCATTTAACTTAAGACTATACTTAATTATGATATTTTATGGCATTTAGATTGTCCTAAATTCAATTAATAAAAATTCAATTGCCTCACAATTGTTTTTGGTATTCTACAATCACCATAATTATTTTTCCCTTATAGCCTATCATTGATTATATTAAAGCTAAAGGTTATTAATTGTAGTGTATTTTATGATTCCTAATAAGGTTTAGAAAATCTAGTCTTTGGTCTCACCAATTCTAGGGAAAATTGCCTAGAAATAAAATAAGCATAAACAATAATTTGAAACCACATATTCACCTATTTTCAATAGGTATTATTTGCTAAAATATGATACTTATTATAAGTGAGATTTTTAGGGTATTACAATAAAAATCCCAGAGAGTCTGGGGACTGGTCAAGAGTTCAGACCGAACCAGTATAAATCTCTTGTGTCAAGCTCTTTCTCTCGCTCTCTATTATACTCTGTTCTTTGTTTGTTTTCTAGGTGTTTGGAAAAGAATTTTTAAAATCCCCAATTCACCCCCTTCTTGGTGATATTATGTTATCTTCAGGAAGGTACTGGCAATCGCTCGCTATCTCCAGTCAAGGTCTTCGAAACTGTACAAGGACCAAATATAGGCTTTGGGGTATCACCCTTTTTTCTTGCTATCCATCTCATCCTAGGGCCTTTGGGTGGATCTATTATATATCTGTGGCTATCCCATCACATATCGATTAACTGAGGCAAAGGATAGATTTCTCTAGGGACGACGTCTATACAACCTCATTCCTTGTGAACTCATCTCCCGTCATCACATAACCAAGACTATATCAGTATACTATTCTCATATTGCCCAAAACCATTGCTCTGATACCAAACTATCACACCCCTTCGATAATACGACATAGATCAGGGCATATAGCACAATATAGCAGACAAAACCGTTTGGGCATAGCATATTGATAATAAATTACATGTCTTGGTTATACAACAAGAGTTACCCCACACAGTTCATAATACTGTAATCCAAATATATATTGCTTCCATAACACCTAAAATCTTCATACAATAATGTAAAAGCTAAACAACAAAAAAGCGATCCCAACTAATGACCAAGTCCGCTTCAGTTACTTGCTCGTGTTCGCTACCTTGTCCTTGGAGCCTTGTCCTTTGTCCTGTTCACATCTTGTTCACAAATGGGTTTCAAACATACATAGACCATCGTACACAACCATACACAATATGTGAGAGTTAGAGTTACTACCTGGTTGCTTATCAAACTTTCAGCTTGATTTCAGGTTCTTTGGTGACTCCAGGCAAACATCAATTCTTATAATTGAACATTTGCAAACAATGAGTCATCATCACACCAACTCTTGACATTCTTAGATATTATTTAGCATATTATGCTCAATCACTAAGTAAATATGATTAATTTATGACTAAGAGTCCATTTTATACTTAATCATTAAGTTAGTCATCATGTACCATATCTTAGCTTACATTATTTTTTCCCCTTTTTGACCAAAGATTCCATAATTTTACCATAACTATGAAAAATTATATCTCTTAGAAAAAGTGTCCAAATGGGGTGATTCCAAAGCCTATATATGGACTCTTTATTAAGTCTAGTTTCAAGGAAAAATGGTTCTAGCAGCTAAGCACACGTATACTATTCCCAGTTCAATAAAACAGTGACCTTTGCCCATATTTCATTACACAATTGTAGGTCACATTCAAAAATTCCTAACTCAGTGTACATAGGTCCAAAAGTTAGAAATGACCTATCAAATTAAAGCTAGTTATGTCTACTTTAATCCTGAAAACTTCCATTGCAATTGGACACCATTCATTAGCTCAAACACTTGTTGACATTACGCTGCCTGGACAGGAACTTTTAAAGGCAGTTTTTAGGGTTTTAATGCAATTCAATCCCAAAGCTTCCAAATTTACTACCTAATCTCTACCCTACACAATTTTTCATTTTGAAGACTTTGGAACTATCAAAATGATCAAAATCAAACTCCACATGCCTTTTCTGGTTCTTGCCGAAATCAAGGTTTATAGGAACTAAAATTGTTTTGCAAATTTTGCCTTCAAGAACATTGAGGCTCATCTTAGGTCAATTGGACAGAACCTCCCCCTAGGGTTTTGGCCTTCCAAAATTTCAAGAAATTAAAGAAAAACCACCATAAATTGCCAAGATACATCAAGAAGCTAAGAAATCACTTACCTTGCCTTTGTTTTGATGCTTCTTACAAAATTTATTCCTCCTTGGCTCTCCAAATGTTTCGGCCAGTACCACTGCAACACCATTCAAGGATGTTTCATGAGATTGGAGAGTAAGAGGAGGGACGAACTAGGAGAGACAAGGCCTTTACACAAGAACTTACCTTTGTTTTCTCAAGTTTCTTCTTCCTCCGACTTTGCAAGCTCGAACTATCGGTCACTTGAAGTTTTTGGCTGACATATGAGGAATGAAAAGGAGATTTAATGACTATTAGGAGGTCAAAGTTGGTTGGAGCATGTATGATATCATTTGGACTTAATATTTCATTCATTTACATTGAGGCCATTTAGTCACATTAATTCCAATGCTCCTTGTTGACCGAAGATATGATGGAAAGAGGATGATGATGTGTTTAACTAATTAGAGTTATTATATCTTTCCACTCCTATTTGTTGGCCCAAAAAGGTTTAAGTCGGTCTGGGCAAGAAAAATGGAGGAATTTGGTTTGACTTTAATATTTGATATATTTGCAATTACAATCCATCATTAAAATTTCTCATTTTATCCTCTTTTCTTCTATTGTTCACATGGCCGAAATTCATGGCCCTCTTGGATAGCTTGATTATCTCATATTGACTTCGGATCACGTACCCATGCGTGTTAGAAAATATTCAAATAAAAGTGTCACATGGCACAATTTTATATAAGATGATATATTTAATTTTCCTTGGACCATTAGCATGATCTTAAATGAAATTTCATGTGGCATCCTTATTTTCCCTTTTTGGTCGAATTTAATGAACTAAAATGGAACAAAGAAATGTTAATTCCATTTATCTCATTTTGTGGTAACACATGTCTCAAAATTTTCAGTTTTAAAAAATCGGGTATTTTGGGTGGAATTAAACATTCACTTAAAATTCGCTATTTCATTCCACCAAATACACTAATATCATAGAAGGAATTTATCAAAATGAATTTAGGATATTACACCATTGATGAAATACAAAAGTTGTGAGTCTTGATGATGTATATCTCTTTGCCTTAGGAGAAACGAAGACTCCTATTTGCCTTATATAGAGACTAGAAAGAATCTCATATTTCATAGAACGTACTTAATTATTGATGATCATAGGTTTGCTTATACACTAGGGTTGATCATGGATCAAACCGACCAGGTTTGGCCTCAACTCGAGTTCTGGTCCTGATAGGACCTCGAACTAGCTGGTCAAGCATCTGCCTGAGCTAGGGCTGGACTAGATTGGTCCAATGGATTACTAGGACTGGTCTAAGCAGTCCATGACTTGTTTTCTGTCTTAACCAATCTAGGGTTGACAGTTGAGACTTGAGTGGATTACAAGACTTATTTGGCGCTCCGCTTCCTATCTCTGTGTAATCGCCTTTTCTGCTCTCCTTGCCTAATCGTCGTCTTTCCTCTCCCCCAACTCAGCCACTTAAATCCATTTCCTCCCCCAAGCTATCTCACTCTTCTCTCTTCCTTTTTTCTCTTCTCAACCATGTCTTTCCAATTTTCCCCTCCCTTCCCACCTTATTTCCCACTCTTTACCATTCCTTCTTCTACCATATCATCCCTCATTGGAGCCAACCATACCTTCTTGTCCTATGGCTTCTCTTTGACGTCTTCTGTAACATCCCATTTTCAAAAGCAGTATAATTTTTTTTTTCATCAGAGTGACGCATCGGAGCAAGAGAATAACTGATACATATATTCAAAATACCCACGGTAGTATGTCTGGCTGGTTATAACAACGGTACATTAAACGAGTGGTTCAAAGGTAATATACAACAAAAGTATCTTCCTGGCGATTCCCACGCCGTGGCATCAAAAGATAGTCTTCAGCCGGGCCTCTAAGCGTGCTACTTGCCCCTGTTCTCGGTCCTCCTGATATGTATGGCAATAACAATACAGTCAGATGTAAGGTTGAGGCACAATGGGAAAAGTACATAATCAGATATGCACGGCAATAACAATACAGTCAGATGTAAGGTTGAGACACAATGGACAATGTACATAATCAGATATGCACGGCAATAACAATACAGTCAGATGTAAGGTTAAGGCATGACAGAGGAAATACATATATGCATACAATAACTATCAGAGTTAGTGTTACTAGTACGCGAACGTACCTTCGTTGACGATATACGGTACAACTGTTGGTCAGAACGTAAACACAGATATCCTATAAGGAAAATATCACATTTAATCAATAACTAACATCATAACAGTCATTTTAGTCATAAATGAACATTTTACCCCTGACCTCACTAATCGGCGAAATTTCGCCAGAGCTTCGCTACTTTGACTCTAATCTTCCAAAATTTTGCCATATATCTTTCTCCAACATATTTTCGAAATAAATATCATATTTAATCCTAAAACATGATATCAAAATCATACTTGGAAGATTAAAGATCAAACTAGCATTTCTACTATAATTACTGAAAGAACTACTAGAACTTAAGACTAAAGACCGAAGAAATTACCCAGCACTTCGCTACTCCTTCTCCAGAGCCCCTCCTTCTCTCTAAACTCTCTCTAATTTCGAAATTGCTAAGGCAATTTAGTGCGTGAAACTCAAATGGCATGAAGGCTATTTATAGGCAACATCTTGCACTATTCATCACTTTTTCTTCTTGACTCCTAACCCTTGGATCAATGACTTTGCTCAAGCTCAAATCTCCTCCCTCCAATTGCCCATGCCGACCTCCCCCCCCCCCTTCTTTTCTAAAAAATGATGTCATCAAGGTGATGTCACCTCTTGCTTTATGGAATTTCTTCCGATAAAGTTCCCTATTCGGTGTTATCATCGCGTAATCTTAACAAATCTCAAAAATTCATTAACGTAGTCTTGGAGGTCTCTGCTTACTCTTGAGATTAACAAAATTTATGATCCCATTAAGGGTATTTCCTAGCCTGCTGATCATTTTAGGACAAACGCCGTCGGTAGGGGTGGGAATAAGCCAGGCCCCTATCAGGCGGCCTATGGCCTGGCCTGTTTAGGGCTTGGTATGGCCTGGCCTGTTTGTTAAAAAGGCCAGGCCAAGGCCTATTTAAAGGCCTGAATGTATAAATAGGCTAGGCCTTTTTTGTTAAGGCCTGGCCTGTAAGCCTTCAGGTCTGGCCTGTTTACACATTTAATAAATATATTTATATTTATATAATATAAATAACAAAATATTTAATTTTTTTCATACTTATATTCTAATTTCATGTATAATTAATTAATTATAGTACTAATTCTATTCTTATATAGTTAATTATGGCCTTTAAGGCTTGTAAAATGAGGCCTTTGTAAAGGCCTACATTGTAAGTAGGCCTTTAAATAGGCTTCAAGCCCGACCAGGCCTTATGAAGGCTCAGTCCTAAGCCTAAAAAAATCCTGTATTCAGGCTCAGGCTCAGGCCCAAGCTCAGGCCTCTTACTCCCATTACAGGCTCAGGCCTATTTAGTCAAAGCCTAGCCTGGCCTGGCTTATTTCCATCCCTAGCCGTCGGTTACAGAAATGACAACGGGTAACATCAACTTCAAGACAAAAATTCACTGATTCATAATATGTCAAGTTGTTTACCACTTAATCCAAGGATTTCAAGGTATGATTTAATTTCTATTGGTTCTCATTTATCCTATTTTCTTTTTACAAACTATCTATTCCTTTATCCCAAAATATCATGATATTTTTCACAATTTTTCTCTCCAAAAAGTCTTGAATTTCGGCTAGCTCCCTTTTAAATTATAATTTTTTTTTTAAATTAATTTATATTATATTTTAATTACCTTATATTATGTAGCATAAATTCTCTCATTGGCCCATACTTAATTACATGGATTTAAGCATTTAAAATTACTAGAATAATTGTAGACCTTTGATCTTGCTTTATGAAACTCAATCTTAGCCATTGACAAATGTTTAATTTGTAGAAATTGATTAGCAAGCTTAATTAGGGCCTTAATCCTATGATTAGTAATCTTTTAGGATTTAGGGTTTTCACATATTAAATCTTATTCATTTCTCTTAATTACTTCCAATTAATTAGCATTTGTATTTATGCTAATCTTAGCCATTAATCATTAATTAGGGTTGTTTATGATTAACTTTGATCATTTCCCTTGATTCATGCTTAAACAATTAGCAATTAATTACTTATTTAATCACTTACTAATTGTTGATAATTTTATTAATTAGGATTAATCATTTTCTCACAACTATTACACTGACATTGGTAATTTATGCTCCTTGCATAATATTAAAAATCATTGGGTCATTTAGGGTTCCCAAAATAATATTTAATTTTCCCTCTCATTATTTCCAAGGAAATAATTTAATAAATTACCAAAATTAAGGACAATATTCTTCCCAATTTTAAATAAATATTTCACTGCCCTTTATGGTTTATCATAATATTTTCAGGATATTTTATGACCCATAAATGCATTTTTAGGCTTTTTGGCACTTTATTTCTTCTAATTTCAATAGAATTTACCATAGAAACAAAGTAATTACTCTACAACATTTGAGACCACATATTCACCTATTTTCAATAGGTATTATTTGCTAAATTATGATACTTATTAAAGTGTGATTTTTAGGGTATTGCATCTTCCTCCTCCTTCTCAGATTCACTTACCTCATTAGCATCACTAGCGAGTTTTACGGTGTTTCCACCTTATATTTCTTTTCACCTAACTAAAGTGTCCATTTTGTGGTCTCCAGCTTCGTTTATGATGCCATCAGTGCCAAAAAAACCATTTGATCCTTGTTGTGGCCGGAGCAATATAATGCTAGCCTTAACAGTGTTCCCTCCTGGCTTCTAGGTGTCTTCGAATGAAATTGGTTTGGTGCCTGTGCCTTATGTAGATGAGACACGAGTGTAAGGGTACAGCCTAAGAAGTTGGGCGCGTCAGTGCAGGGGTGATGATAATCAGTTCGCTCAGGCTCATTGCATGTGTGCGTGTGGCTGTGGCGTTTGTACTATGTATGTGTAGTGTGGATTAAAAAAAAGAAATTTTTGGGCCAAACTGGACTAGACTAAGGGGTCTGAGGCCTTGGTTCAAAGTCCAGTCTGGCCTGAGAAAACCAGTTTGATCTGGTCTGCCCAATATTGTTTTGAACCAATTTTTTCGCTCACTAGACTGGGTCGGGTCGGACTGGACTACCTGAACCAGTGGGTTTTTTGCTCATCCCTACTATACGCAAACTTTGGTTAATTTTTGATTTTGGACTCCAAGGGTAACATACAAAAGGCCCTCATCACAGAACTTTCAACTCTATCTTCTTTAGACAAATGCATAAAAGCAAGATCATATGCTCTCAAGATAAGAAATACTTAGGAGTTCTAGTTATTGATAAAAAGACCACCTCCTAAAACTCTCTCATTAACAAATATACACATTAACACTTAACAATGTGTAACATCCCATTTTCAAAAGCGAAATATATATATATTTCTTTCTTTATCAGAGTAGAGCATCGGAGCAAATAAAGTATTGAGTAACTGATACAACATTAACTGTGGTGTAGCTGTCTGTTCATAAAGAACGATACATTTATCTGTTCAAATCTTAAATATCTTCGGTCGGGTCTTCCCGCGGCCTTCACGCGTGCTGCTTACTCTTATCTTCTGTTCTCGGGTCTCCGTACCCTGAAGCTATGGTAAGAGCTGAGGTCCAATGCCCATCGGACCTCAGGTAACGGTTAATCTCATGCTTATATAAACAATATATGTATAACAGATATTTCTAATATTACAGCAATGATCAACCCAGTACGTCGTATTGTAATACCCTAAGATTTGAATTAGGGAAAATTTCATAATTATCTTATTTTCTAAGGTAATTTCTAATGAAATTAGAGGGATTAAATGGCCAAAATTACTAAAATGCCCTTGTGAGGTATTAAAAGGCTAAAAAATGTATTTTTGGTTTACATAATGCCCTGAAAATACTGTGATAAATACCAAAAGGCAATAAAATAATTATTAAAAATTATAGAGTATGTTGTCTCTAATTTAGATAATTTTTGGGATTTATTTCCTTGGGAAATAGTGAGAGAAAAATTAAAAAGTATTCCGGGATCATTATTGATCCCGTGATTTTTAATATTTTATGTAAAGCATGAAATATCAATGTAAGTCCAATTGTTGTAAGGAAGTAATTAGTTCTAGAGAAGAAAATTATCAACAAATAATAAGTGATGGATTAAATAATTATTGGTTAATTATTTATGCTTGAACAATGGAATAATTGTGATAAATTATGTAGAACTTTATAATTAGTGATTTATGGCTAGAAAATTAGCATAAATGTATTTTCTAATTAATTGGAAAATATTGAGAAAAATATTTGAGATTAAGTAATTTTAGGCCTAAATCAAAGAGTGAGCCAATAGGAAAAATGTTGTAAAAAATTATGTAAAAATAATTATTAAATTATATAATAATTGATTAAAAAATAAAATAAAAATATATATAAAATATGTGTGTGAGGGCCGACATCTTTGGGAGAAAAAAAGAAATAAAAATGAAAATGAATAAAGGAAGAGTGTTATATTAAAACTCTTAATTAATAATTAATTAAAGTAAAAAATAGAAAAGGTAAATAAACACCGATAGGAATTGGATCCTATCTAGAGAACCAGGAACAAGATTTCTAAAGTCAGTAAAGAATATGAAAGAGTGGATTTTTATCTTGAAATAGACTGTTCCAGGAGTTAATTCCGAGATCGGTGGAGCATTTTGATAATAAGACGAAATAGGGTAATCTGTGAAAAGGCAAATAGTCACAGATTTAGGATTTGAAGGAAATAAATCATAACTCAACATCTGGGAATGAGTTGAGAATTTCCTGGACATATTTGGAATCAGTGGATTTTTGTCTAGAGGTTGTTGTTTTCGAAAGTTCGTTCCGTAACCGAGCACGTTTTTCGAGAAACTTCGGCTGAATCGTTGGAACCCTGAATGGAATAAAAAATTAAGTTAACCTAGATACTTTTGAAGAGAAAGAGAAGGTCTTCAAAGTTGTGATTCCAGATTTCTAAGATTTTACAAGATTACGCGATTAGAACACCAAACAGGGAGCTTTATCGGATAAAGCTCATAAAGCAATAGCTTGACATCATCTTTGATGATGCAAAATTTGTGCCAACTAAGGGGGGAGGTCGGCATGCAAGTTTGAGGGGTGGAGAATGAATCCAAAATTCCATGGTTTAAAATGGAAGAGAAAATTACCAAGTTTGCAAGGGAAAATTACCAAGTTGGACCCAAAATTCTTCTATAAATAGAGGCCTTTGCCTCTTCATTCTTCACACCATTCTCTCTTGAGAATTTTGAAACATAGAGAGGCGTTTTAGAGAGAGAAGCTCTAGGGGAAAAAGCAGTGAAGCTCTGGGTAAGTTTTTCAGTGCTTAAGTTTTCGTAGTTCTTTCGGTAGATAGAGTAGAAATGCTAGAATAGTCTCTAATCTTCCAAGTATGATTAGATATCATATGATAGGGGTATTTTAGTCATTATTTCAAAAATCATGATGGGGTCGAAGTTCTGGCAAAATTTTGGAAGATTAGAGTTAAAATAGCGAAGCTCTGGCGAAATTCCGCCGATTAGGGGCATCAGGGGCAAAATGGTAATTTTTACCTAAAATGCCTGTTATAATGTAAATCATTAATTAATATGATTTATATTTCAAAATTTATGTTGGAGTAGGAGTTATGTTGAAATTTTGGAAGATTAGGGTCAAAGTAACGAAGTGCTGGCGAAATTCCGTCGATTAGGGGGTCAGGGGCAAAATAGTCATTTTGACTAAAAATGTCCGTCGTAATGATAGATCCTTAACAAGTACGTTTTTATATTGACCTACTGTCGAACCGCTGTCCGACGTGCTGGCTCCTGTTTTCCGTCAGAAGTACGGTTTTCCGTAAAACGTGCTAGAATAACATCAACGAAGGTACGTTTGCGTATTGGTAACCTTAACCCTGATGTTTATCGTATGCGTATATGGTTTATATGTGATATGTGTATTGTTATGGTATGTTTATTGAATGCAAATATGTTAGAACAGTTTGGTGCCGAAGGAAAGGCTAATCTATGTGGGTAAGCCATTAAGTCGCTGTGAACTCGTGAGGCCCCCATGATAGACACTTACCTGGCCATTCTGTTTGGTTTACGGAAGTATGTACGTTCGCGTACTGTAACACTAACTCTGATGTTTATTGTATACATATATGTGATATGTGTATTGTATGTGACAGATGATGACTTTATGTTTGTTGTGTGTTTATGTACTATTAGGGTAAGTTCGCGTACTAGTAACCTTAACACTGATGTTTATCGTATGCGTATATGGTTTATATGTGATATGTGTATTGTTATGGTATGTTTATTGAATGCAAATATGTTAGAACAGTTTGGTGCTGAAGGAAAGGCTAGTCTATGTGGGTAAGCCATTAAGTCGCCGTGAACTCGGTGAGGCCCCCATGATAGACACTTACCTGGCCATTTTGTTCGGTTTACGGAAGTAGGTACGTTCGCGTACTGTAACACTAACTCTGATATTTATGGTATGCGTATATGTATTATGAGTATTGTATGCGTATATGTGGTTGATGGTCTGTTGATATGTTATATGTGTTGTTATGTGCTTTTGAATACATTCACTCCGTGCGGTACATTTATATTCACTCTGTGCGGTGCGTCTGCACTCACTCCGTGCGATACTTCTGCATTCACTCCGTGCGATACATCTATTGTGAGCTGCTTATGTTATGATTATCTGTGATCCATGTACTGTATATGTAAATATGAGGTTAACCGTTACCTGGGGTCCGTATGCATTGGACCTCATCTCTTAACATAGCATCCGGGTTTGGAGGACCGAGGACCGAGGAGAGAGGCAAGCAGCCCGAGTAGAAGACCCGGTTGAAGACTTCCTTTTGATGTTCCAGCAGAAGCCTTCCTTTTGTTGTTGTGCATCACTTTTGAAATACTCGGTCACAATACCGCTATTATAAAAAGCCAGACTTACGACATTTTGAATCTATATATCAGTTACTCAATCGCTCCGATGCTCTACTCTGATGATTTTGAAATGATGTTTGATGAAAAAAAAATTTATACTGCTTTTGAAAAGTTGGGATGTTACACGTATGATCATTTATTAACAACTACAATAACATGTAAAGTTAATTCCGGTATGCACTATTCACCCATGCCAGGATGTACGGTCGTGTCCTCAGCGCTAGGAAAACATAACGGCATTATGATGACTATAACCCGTAAAGCAGTAAATTGTGATCTAAGTCCCATACCTTAGTCACAGTGCATGTTCAGGACAGAGTCTCGTTCATGGCTTTATCAAAGTATCCACAACATATATAAGCATACTATAAGCATTAGAATCAGTGTTACAGTACGTCGCGAACGTACCTTCGTTGACGAATACGGTACGTCTGTCGGTCGGATCGCAATCACAGATATCCTATAAGGATAATATTGCATTTATTAATTCATAATTCATATCCTAAAGAATATTTTAGTCCCAAATGACCATTTTACCCCTGACCTTAGAAAATCGCTACCCGATAGAAGTTGCAATTGTTGACTTTTCAACCTTGATTAGTAAAGCTTAATTAATCCATATTCCAATGCTTAATTTCCCTTGCATTGTATCATACACTAATCAACTAACTTACTCCCTAACCCAAGCTATTAAATCATCATTAATAATTTAATCTCATCAAGTTCCATTGGCCCTTCATATTTTCGAAAATCATGCTTACTAATAGGGAATCCATTATTGATAACTTGTAGTTGTTTAGTTAGCCTATCTAGTTGCACTTGGATATTAAACTTGGCTACCAATCATCCACATATGCTAAACATAAAAGTGGACTTGGCTATGTCATCAATTTTGCTTTACTACAATTATCCCATGTGTTGTTTTAATTAAAGCATCTTGGCAAAATTCCTCCCTCTTTATTTCGAAATTCATGGCTATTTCTTGGCCATGGAATATGCTCTTCCACTTGCATAAATATCCCATGGCTAAGTGTTCCTATTGCACGGGTGGAAAAAAGGCTTTTAAGACCGGACAAAACAGGTATATTAGGACCGGACCCGCGACAGGTCTTGTTCCAGGCGGTATTAAAAGTCTCCCTATTAAGACCGGACTTGTAACCGGTCTTAAAGAAATTCTTTAAGACCGGTCATTTTAAACATCCGGTCTTAAAAGTGTTCCAAAATAATAAAAAAAAAGAAAAAACTCAAATGAAACAATCGGTCCCAAATCACCAGATCTGGCAACATTTTGAATGTCCATCCGTCATCAACGACAGAGAACCAAGAGAAGATTGGACGCAACAACAACAAGAAAAACAAAAAAGATGATTACAAAGTCCAGAAATAAACAAAAATAACAAGAAACAGAAATCATTCACCATGAAAATCGAATTTGAAGTCCAGATCTACAAAAAAAATCACAAGCTTAAAGCAACCAAATCTGAGCAGGATCCTCTTGTCGGTGCTAGCAAAGCTTCAAGCAACCAAAATCGAAAACCAGATCTGAGCAGGAGCGGTCAATGTAGGAAATAAACAGACTTAAGCAAGAAGATATCTGGGTTTGATTTCAAACCGGATCTATGCGAAGGCGGCGTGGAAGGACCCATAGATCGAAGAGGAAGGAGCCGCCGTCGTCCAGAATCCTCAAAGTAGTACACTTTCTCTGTTGCTGAGGATTGGAGTCGACGCCATCGCAAAACCCTCGAAGCATCTCACTTCCAACATTGCCAAGGATTTGATTGTGCGACTCTTAGGATGACTTACGAAGATTGCGAGTAGGTTAGAAGAAGAGGATGACATTCTTGCTGAGGATTTTCCCGTGAGGCTCTTGGGACACTCGTTGAATCTATAACTAAGCAAATGTTATATCACCAAAAAGACAAAGCAAACTCACGGACTTAACAGGTTTAGCGAATTTAGTTTTTTTTAACACTTTTAAGACCGATTTTTTGAAACAACTGGTCTTAAAAGTATAGTTTTAAGACCGGTTGTTTTAAACAACCGGTCTTAAAAGTGTAAAAAAAAATTTGACCGGTGGCAATTTCGTAAATATATAGAACACTTTTAAGACCGTCTGTTTGAAACAACCGGTCTTAAAAGTGTTCTATATAATGTTTTTTTTTACACTTTTAAGACCGTCTGTTTGAAACAGCGGGTCTTAAAAGTAAAAGTATACTTTTAAGACCGTTTGTTTGAAACAGCCGGTCTTAAAAGTGTTCTATATAATTTTTTTTTTTTTACACTTTTAAGACCGTCTGTTTGAAACAACGGGTCTTAAAAGTGTTCTATATATATATATATATATATATATATATATATATGTATATATTACACTTTTAAGACCGTCTCTTTGAAACAGCGGGTCTTAAAAGTATACTTTTAAGACCGTCTGTTTGAAACAGCCGGTCTTAAAAGTGTTCTATTTATTTAATTAGTTAGCGTATACGATTATATTGTGCAATTATCTTAATTAAGTTGTTAGAGAGATTTTAGGAATTAAGTTAGCAGATCATGGTTTTTTGAATTTCGTAATTAAATTCCTGATTGTAATCATCTTAATTAAGTTGTTAGAGAGATTTTAGGAATTAAGTTAGCAGATCATGATTTTTTGAATTTCATAATTAAATTCTTGATTGTAATCATCTTAATTAAGATATTAGAGAGATTTTAGGAATTAAGTTAGCAGATCATGGTTTTATGAATTTCGTAATTATATTCCTGATTGTAATCCCTAAATTATAGGAACTGCCTAGGTTTATTTACTTATTAGCATCTGTATATAATTCCAATTAAGTGAAGGAATAAATCATCGCATTCTCGGACTTGATTAGTGTAACATCCCCGTTTTCGAAAAGCAATATAAAATTTTTTCATCAGAGTAGAGCACCGGAACAAGAGTGTAACTGATATATTGATATAAAATGCCCACTGGCTAGTTACATAAACGGTATATTAACCGAGAGTTTCCAAAAAGTAAAGGATAATAATGGAAAGTCTTCAGCCGGATCCTCAAACCTGCTGCTTTCCTCTCTCCTCGGTCCTCGGTCCTCCCGACCTTGACGTTATGTTAAGAGCTGAGATCCGCGCACCGGATCTCAGGTAACGGTTAACCTCATGTTTATGTATACACATACAAACGACAGACATCCACAACATCATCAGCACATACCATCACTCTATCACAACCCATGCATATGTATTGCCCCAAAGATGCGAGACAAATTGCACCCAAAGATCTGCAGACCGATTGCACCCAAGATACGGACAGATTGCACCCAAGATACCGATGATTGCACCCAAAGATACAAACATAACCTCTAACCACTATATGCATTCAAACAAGTATAACATCTATACAACACACCTACCACATATATTCATACCATAAACATCAGAGTTAGTGTTACAGTACGCGAACGTACCTTCGTTGACGGTATTCTCGGCACGTTTACTAAAACGGTCGTTTTGACGAAAACAAATAAACGTCCTGTCGGACAGCGTAACGACAGCAAATCAGAGTTTCTGACGTCCTATAAGAGTAATATCACTAGGCATATATTTCAATGCAATGAGGCCTAAAAACAATAGTAGGAATCTCACTCCCTACTTGCTAAATCTATCTAACAATTCTACTAACTACCGAACTAAAGACCAAAGACCGAAGGACTTACCCGTTGAAGACTTCTGCAGAACTTCTCCAGAGCTCCTCTCTCTTCTTTCTCTCTCAAGAATCAGTTTTGCACTTGAGAATGGGGTGAGAAAATGAAGAGGAACTCATGCCTTTAAATAAGCAAAAAGTGGGTCCTAAGGTGTAATTTTCCCTTCTCAAATTTTGGGTCCAAAGTTGTAATTTTCCCTTTTCATTTTAGAAAACTTCTTGAACAAGTTTTCTCTCTCCTTTCCCTCTCTTGGTCGACATGCAGCAGCTGATGTGGCAGCAAGGGAGTGGTCCAAAAATGGTGATCACCTTACTTTATGCCCTGCAGGTGGATTTCCCGATCGGCACCCGATTCACGTAATTTTAAAAATCTCAAAATTATGGATTTACAACTTTGAAGACCTTCTCTTCCTCATCAATAATATCTATTTAAACTTGAATTTTGACTTTAGACAGGGTTCCAACTGTCCAGCTGAAGTTTCTCGAAAAACGTGTCCAATCCCGTCCGGTTTGTAACGCATTTCAAATTACCAACTTCTTCGAAAAATTCACTGATTCCAAATATGTCAAAATAAATTCAAACTCATGCCTAGATGTTGAGTTAGAATTTATTTTCTCTATATCCAAAAATATACCTATATGCATTTTTCCCTATTTTGTTTTATTAGGAAATGCACAAACGACTTCAGAATTTACTTTCGTAAGAGTTTAACGGAAGACAAAATTCCACCGATCATTATTTTCCCTGACTTTGGAAATCCCCTTCCTAGATCTCTAGATAAGATCCGTTTCCTAATTTTTAAATCACTATTCATGCATTTTAATTATATTATAAAATAATAACACATGTGCCTAATTTAAACAAATATCATGATATTAAAATTTGATCTCATCTTCATTTGTTTGGACAATTTTCGGCTGCCCATAATTTTTTTGGATTTGTGAATATTTTTCCCCAATTAAATAATTATTTAATTATTAATTCAATTTTTATTTAAAAATTTCACAAAATTCTCTTATTGGTCCATTCTTGTATTTAGGCCTAAAAATACCTAAACTCAACTATTTTTCTCCAAAATTTCCAATTAACTAGTAAATATATTTTTACTAATTTTAAACCTTTCTCCACTAATTTTAGGGTTCCATATAATTATTCATGAATTTCCCTTACTTATGCTTAAGTAATTAGCTCAATATTACTTAATTACTTTTTTATCACTTGTTGATAATTTTCTTGTTTACATCACCTCATTTTCTTCATACTCTTGCATTAACATTAGCATTTCCATGCCTCTTTCATTATTCCATAATTTACGAGGGCATTATGGTCTTTTATTACTTTTTGAATATTCTTATACAATTTCTCCAAGTTTGTAATTTATTAAATTACCCTAATTTGAGATAACATACTCTCATTATTCAAATAATTATTTCACTGGCTTTTAGGATTTTTCACAATTTTCCTAAATCATTTATGTCCCTTAGGGGCATTTTGGTCATTTAGCACTTTGGCCCTTATATTCTCTAATTTTCCAAGGGATTTTCCCTTTTAATTCTCACAGTATTTTCCTTGGGAAAATAAGCTAATTATCATAAAAAGCTTGAGACCACATATTCACCTATTTTCAATAGAAGTTACCCTAAGTCAGATTTTAGGGTATTACAATTAGCGTCTTCTCACAATATTTACGAAATTTCCACCGGTCATACTTTTAAGACCGGATATTTTATAGCCCGGTCTTAAAAGTGTTCTATATATTTACAAAATTGCCACCGGTCATACTTTTAAGACCGGATCTTTTGTAGTCCGGTCTTAAAAGTGTTCTATATATTGAAAGTGCCACCAGTCATATTTTTAAGACCGGATCTTTTATAATGCGGTCCAAAAAGTTCTTTATATTTACGAAACTGCCACCGGTCATACTTTTAAGACCTGATTCTCTATAATCCGGTCTAAATGAGACGGTCTTAAAGCCATTTTTTGCACTAGTGTTGGTTGGTTTATTCTTACCAAGGATTAAGGTTTAATTAAAAGTTTAATTAGCTTATCTTTTGGTCATAAGTCCTAAAATAGTGTTTTAGGTGTTATTGGATTTATTTGATTGGTTACTATATTAATTATGATCATTTGTAATTATCTCTATGCTAATCTTGGCCCTTCATTGGCCATTGGTTTTTAATTAGGGGTTGTATATAGTTAACTTTGGACATTTCCTTTACTCATGCCTAAACAATTAGTAATTATTTATTTATTTAATTACCTACTAATTGTTGATAATTTTCTTAAATTGGATTAATTATTTTCTCACAACTTTTGTGTTTACATTGGTCATTTATGCACCATGCATTATTTTAAAAATCATAGGGCAACTTATGTTCACCAAAATAATATTGGATTTTGTCTCTTTAATTTCCAAGGAAAATAATCAAATAAATTACTAAAATTAGAGACAACATACTTTCCTATTTTTAATAGAAATTTAATTTCCTCTTAAGACATATTATAATAATCTAAGGCTATTTTTATGATCCATAAGTGTATTTAGGGATTTTGGCACTTTGTTCATTCTAATTTCAAGAGAAATTGCCCAAGAAAAATAAGGTAAATACACTACAAAATTTGAGACTACATATTCACCTATTTCTAATAAGTATTATTTACCAAATATAATGTTTATAGGGAATATGAATTTTAGGGTATTACACAATGCCCAAATTAATCAATTTTTCCGTACAAAAACCTAAGGGTAATTATTAAAGGATATATAAATATCAAGCTCTATCAATACCTAATTAAATCTAAAGGGTTCGATCCAATTGTGACAGAACTAAACAAAGAGGGAAACCATTTTAAGATCAACAGAACTCGAGATCTTGTAAAATCCCATTTTCAAAAGCCGAATAAAATTTTTTCATCAGAGTAGAGCATCGGAGCAAGCGAGTAACTGATACTTATATTCAAAATGCTGTAAGTCTGGCTAATTACAGTAACGATACATTATTCCGAACGTCTAACATAAACGTAACTACATAAACAGAAGAAGTCTTCAGCCGGGTCTCTATGCGGGCTGCTTGCCTTTATCCTCGGTCCTCGGTCCTCTCGACCCTGAAGCTATGTTAAGAGCTAAGGTCCAATGCGCACCGAACCTCAGGTAACGGTTAACCTCATGCTTATATATACAATATATAGATTACAGGTATTCACAACATTAACAGTATAAGAGCACGCAACCAATACAAATGTATCGCTCCCAGCTAGCATACAATTATCTTCTAACACCCATATGCACTCGATAAACATACCATACAATACACATAATTCATATACGCATACAATAACCATCAGAGTTAGTGTTATAGTACGCGAACGTACTTTCGTTGACGAAATACGGTACGACTGTTGATCGGGACGTGATTACAGATATCCTATAAGGATAATAGCGTATTTATTAATTATCAACATCATAATAGGCATTTTAGTCATAAATGACCATTTTACCCCTGACTTTGCTAACGGCGAAATTTCGCTAGAGCTTCGCTACTTTGACTCTAATCTTCCACAATTTTGCCATATCTATATCTCCATCATATTTTTGAAATAAATACCATATTTACCCTTAAAACATGATATCAAAATTCTACTTGGAAGATTAAAGATCAAACTAACATTTCTACTATAACTACCGAAACGAAAGACGAGAACTGAAGACTAGGGCCGAAGAATTTACCTAGAACTTCGCTACTCCTTCTCCAAAGCTCCTCCTTCTCTCTAACCTCTCTCTATTTCGAAATTACTCTTGTGAATTGGTGAGGAATGAAGTGAAATGGAAGGGCCTATTTATAGGAAAAGTCCATGGATCTCAACCCTTGGATCAACTTTTCATCAACGGTTAAGATTAGACACGTGGGTCTCTTGGACATCACTCCTTTTCCTCTTCTCTCCTCCATAAAAACGTCCCCCTATGTCATCCTTCCAAAAATGATGTCATCCAAGTGATGTCATCCTCTTGCTTTATGGATTTAACCGATAAAATCCCCTGTTCAGTGTTCTATTCGCGTAATCTTAAATAATCTCAAATATTTCTTGGCATAAATTCGGAGGTCTAAGATATCACTTGAGAAATATTTGAATCAACAAAGATTACGGTCCCATTAAGGGTATTTCCTAGCCTGTTACTCATTTTAGGATAAACTCCGTCGGTTACGGAAATGACATCGGCTATAACCCACTTCGGGATAAAAATTCACTTGTTCATAAAAAGTCCTGATGTTAGAAACCTAGTTCATAGATTTCAAGGTATGACTTAATTTCTATCGGTTCTCATTTATCCTATTTGCTTTTCACAAAATATCTTCCTTTTTCTTTTTAAATATCTTCAATCCACAACCCTTTTCACACACACATATTTTTCTTCCTTTTTCTTCAATAATTTCGGCTCCCCCTCCCCATATTTTTCTTATTTTTGTTTATTTAATTTTTATTATATTATTCAAAAGAAAATTCTCCCATTGGTTGATTTATTATCACATGGATTAAGGTTCAATTAATTAGAACCATTAGATTCACCTTATTAGATTCAATCTTGACCTTTCATTGGTTATTAACCCTTAATTAGAGGTTTCACATAAATTAACTTTGAATATTACCCTTGTTCATGCCTAAACAATTAGCAATTAATTACTTATTTAATCACTTACTAATTGTTGACAATTTTCTTAATTAAGATTAATTATTTTCTCACAACTATTGCACTGACATTGATAATTTATGCTCCATGTATTATTTTTAAAAAAAATCATGGGGCAACTTATGTTCCCCAAAATAATGTTAAATTTTGCCTCATTATTTTCCAAGGAAAATAATCCCGTAAATTACCTAAATTAGAGATAACATACTGTCTAATTTTTAATACATATTTAATTGTCTCTTAGGATTTATCATAATATTCTCAGGGTATTTTATAACCTATAAGTTCACTTAGGGTTTTTGGCACTTTATTTCTTCTTATTGCAAGAAAATTTACCCTAGAAAATAAGATAAATACATCCCAAGGTTTGAGACCACATATTCACCTATTTCCAATAGGTATTATTTACTAAATTATGATGCTTATCATAAATGAGATTTTTAGGGTATTACATTTCTCCCCCCGTTAAATAAAATTTCGCCCTCGAAATTTGCTTTATACTAACTAAACTCCGTATTATCTAGACTTCGGACCATATGCTCCGGATCTTTACTCTATCAGAAAATTTTTAAGTCATTTCTTTCGGTGATCGAGAATTCGCTCCGGCTTGACCACAAAGATCTTGTCATATCGTACTTTGATATATAGTGTTTTCGTGGCGCCCATACATTGCGGCAACACCAGATATCATAAATGTCTCCATGGCGCCCATACACCATGACAACACGAGATACCTTAAATGTTTCCATGGCGCCCATACACCATGGCAACATAAGACACCTCATACTCAATGACACGATCGCGGTCGGATTTGTAATAACTAAGAAACATGGAATACGTCACTGAGGTGGTTCACATAATCATATAATTTAGCCTAGAGAAGATTTCCTACTAAGAGAGATAGTACCTTGGACCATCTCCGGGAGTTCTCTGTCCACTGTATTGGTTAGTGCGTACATTCGGCCTGGTTCTGTGGCCTTAACTCCGTAGCTATCTCAGGACAGTCCGAGATAATGTGTATTGGCTTCCGACATCTGTAGCAAACCCGTCTCTTCGCAGTTTTCTCAGGACAGTTCGAAATAATGTGTCCTAGCTTCCGACATCCGAAGCAAACCCGTCTACTAATACATTCAACAGGATGGTACTTCCCGTAATTTGGACATGGTTGGGATTCCGGCATTCGTGGGTTGTTCTGCTGCTTAGATTGGAATGGCATCTTGCTTTCTCTTTGGGAGTTACTCCATGGTGCCTCTCTCTTCCGTGAGGAATTTCCATGGTTGACCTCGTCACGACATGCACTGCTAGTATTGAAATTCCGGGATCTACGCAGCTCCCTTAGGTTACGTTCAATCAGCCTACAAGCTTCCACTGCTTGAGTCATTTCAGGAAAATGCTGAGATACAAGCTTCTCCCTTATCTTGTACCTTATCTCATATATCAACCTATTTGCCTTCCAGCTTTCGTCATTGTCACGCTTCAGATATGACGAATATCGTGATAGGATGGTGAACCGGGCAAAGTAGTCATCAAATGACTCTTCGTGACCTTGTTGAATATGAAGAAACTCTGACTCCTTGATCACTTGAGTCGAGGGAGGAAAATACTGTTCATTGAACTTTTCCAGGAACTTCTCCCAAGTGAGAGGGAAATAACGAGTCCATAACGTCGCAGCAACCCTCCTCCACCATCTATCAGCATCTCCTTCGAGCTTATAAATTGCAAGTTGAGCTTTCCGGTTTTCCGGGCATTTCATAACGTTAAAGATCTTATCCAAACTCATCAGCCAATCTTCAGCTAACTCGCTCTTGCCACGGAACATTGGTGGCTTAAGTTTGGAAAATTGAGTGACCCAGTATTGTGTGGTCCGCCCCACTCTCTCTCGTTGAGGAGGTGACGGTGCTCTATCAGATTCCTCAGCTTCATCTACGAGTTTGTCACTTTGCTCACCTTCTTCTTCTTCCTCAGTATTTTGTTCTTCCTCAGCTTCTCGATTTTGTCTTTCCCGCCTTTCTTCTAGGAGTTCATCTATAAGAGCCCTCTGTTCCTGCAGAGTTCTCCTCATCTCCTGTATTTTGTTTTGTTCCGGTTGATTTGGTACTTGATCTTGTTCAAGTTCTGGTATCGGTCTCGTCCGAGGTTGTGTACCTCGCCCTCTGCTTCGGCCTCTTGGAGCTTCGGCTCCTCTTAAATTTGCCATAAATTGTTCTTTTTCCTTTATTATGGAAAATGTTAGATGTATATAGAGAGAACAACGATTAGTATAGCACAAAGCTCTTATATAAATAATTATCACAAAAGTCTTTACACTACAACCCCTGTTATTTCATCGGTTTTCTTACATCGTAGAGTTCCTTAGAAACTAACGCATGCACATAGGTAACGATGCTTACATATACCATTGTCATATGACGTTACTATTACTTTCATAGCTTCCTCAAGCCGACTCTCGTTTGTCCCCATCCTCTGACCACATGTTAAAGTATACTAGGAGTTTGAGATGAGAGACATGAACAAACATTATCAACATCTCCCTCGTTTAGGATTTCGTTGGTTTTTTTCTGCCCAAAACGGGTACGGGGAAGACGATGAAAAGGGGATCTGATCCAGTCTTTAGAAGAGTATGGAAATATGTAATGGAAGTTTCTCTGATAGAAGTTCTCAACATGGGTCAAATACCGCATGTATTTATCTTTGTTGGACTCAGCGTTTCGTCCGGCATGGCCTAGCTCTACATATAAGCTCTGTGCTAGGATAGAATTACCTCCAATACAAACTGGAGATTATCAGAATTATCAGAACCTGTATCTGAATAAATATCAAAATTTCTGGTCTCTGGGTAGTCGAAGTTGTCGACTACCGATGAATGACGTGAATTATCAGGGTTATCAGGATTATCAGGGTTATCAGGAACTGATATCGATATAGGTACAGGCGATGGATACACCGGCTCTGGGTTAGAGTGATGCACCGACAGAAGGTGGTACATCGGTTTAGGATGGTATACCGGTTCAGACTGGTATACCGAGGTAAGGTGGTACACCGACCTAGGCTTATATCAGTACTCATTTTCAAAATATGCTCAAAGTTAAAAGGCATAGAACCTAACTTAGTCAACCGAATAGAATGGCCAGATAAGTGTCTATCATGGGGGCCTCACCGAGTTCACGGCGACTAATTTGCCGACCCACATAGACTAGCCTTGCCTTCGGCACCAAACTGTTCGAAATAACTCTGTTAACTTCATGCCAGAATGAATGCTCTGATACCAAAAGTGTAACATCCCATTTTCAAAAGCCGAATAAAATTTTTTCATCAGAGTAGAGCATCGGAGCAAGAGAATAACTGGTACTTATATTCAAAAGGCCGTAGGTCTGGCTAATTACAGTAATGATACATTATTCCGAACGTCTAACATAAATATAACTACATAAACAGAAGAAGTCTTCAGCCAGGTCTCTATGCGGGCTGCTTGCCTTTATCCTCGGTCCTCGGTCCTCTCGACCCTGAAGCTATGTTAAGAGCTAAGGTCCAATGCGCACCGAACCTCAGGTAACGGTTAACCTCATGCTTATATATACAATATATAGATTACAGTATTCACAACATTAACAGTATAAGAGCACGCAACCAATACAAATGTATCGCTCCCAGCTAGCATACAATTATCTTCTAACACCCATATGCACTCGATAAACATACCATACAATACACATAATTCATATACGCATACAATAACCATCAGAGTTAGTGTTATAGTACGCGAACGTACCTTCGTTGATGAAATACGGTACGTCTGTTGATCGGGACGTGATTACAGATATCCTATAAGGATAATAGCGTATTTATTAATTATCAACATCATAATAGGCATTTTAGTCATAAATGACCATTTTACCCCTGACTTTGCTAACCGGCGAAATTTCGCTAGAGCTTCGCTACTTTGACTCTAATCTTCCACAATTTTGCCATATCTATATCTCCATCATATTTTTGAAATAAATACCATATTTACCCTTAAAACATGATATCAAAATTCTACTTGGAATATTAAAGATCAAACTAACATTTCTACTATAACTACCGAAACGAAAGACGAGAACTGAAGACTAGGGCCGAAGAATTTACCTAGAACTTCGCTACTCCTTCTCCAAAGCTCCTCCTTCTCTCTAACCTCTCTCTATTTCGAAATTACTCTTGTGAATTGGTGAGGAATGAAGTGAAATGGAAGGGCCTATTTATAGGAAAAGTCCATGGATCTCAACCCTTGGATCAACTTTTCATCAACGGTTAAGATTAGACACGTGTGGTCTCTTGGCCGTCACTACTTTTCCTCTTCTCTCCTCCACAAAAACGTCCCCCTATGTCATCCTTCCAAAAATGATGTCATCCAAGTGATGTCATCCTCTTGCTTTATGGATTTAACCGATAAAATCCCCTGTTCAGTGTTCTATTCGCGTAATCTTAAATAATCTCAAATATTTCTTGGCATATATTCAGAGGTCTAAGATATCACTTGAGAAATATTTGAATCATCAAAGATTACGGTCCCATTAAGGGTATTTCCTAGCCTGTTACTCATTTTAGGATAAACTCCGTCGGTTACGGAAATGACATCGGCTATAACCCACTTCGGGATAAAAATTCACTTGTTCATAAAAAAGTCCTGATGTTAGAAACCTAGTTCATAGATTTCAAGGTATGATTTAATTTCTATCGGTTCTCATTTATCCTATTTGCTTTTCACAAAATATCTTCCTTTTTCTTTTTAAATATCTTCAATCCACAACCCTTTTCACACACACATATTTTTCTTCCTTTGGTTGATTTATTATCACATGGATTATGGTTCAATTAATTAGAACCATTAGATTCACCTTATTAGATTCAATCTTGGCCTTTCATTGGTTATTAACCCTTAATTAGAGGTTTCACATAAATTAACTTTGAATATTACCCTTGTTCATGCCTAAACAATTAGCAATTAATTACTTATTTAATCACTTACTAATTGTTGACAATTTTCTTAATTAAGATTAATTATTTTCTCACAACTATTGCACTAACATTGATAATTTATGCTCCATGTATTATTTTAAAAAATCATGGGGCAACTTATGTTCCCCAAAATAATATTAAATTTTGCCTCATTATTTTCCAAGGAAAATAATCCCATAAATTACCTAAATTAGAGACAACATACTTTCTAATTTTTAAGAAATATTTAATTGCCTCTTAGGATTTATCATAATATTCTCAGGGTATTTTATGACCCATAAGTTTACTTAGGGTTTTTGGCATTTTATTTATTCTTATTTCAAGAGAATTTACCCTAGAAAATAAGGTAAATACATCCCAAGGTTTGAGATCACATATTCACCTATTTCCAATAGGTATTATTTACTAAATTATTATGCTTATCATAAATGAGATTTTTAGGGTATTACAGATCTCGAAAGGAAAACCCAATAACAAAATTCAATAGATTGAGGTGAAAGTCTTTCGGGCACAGATTTGAAAAAGATAATCAAAAGAGACATAAAAGAATATCAATTCTTGCTGATGATCTGACTCAAGAAGTAAGGTCTTCATGCTAACAAAAGCTTCTCTAGTTTCAGGAATGACCCCAATATATGGGGTCATGGGCCCACAATATTGGAAGCTATTGATGAAACATTGAAGCTTCTACCAATTACATTATATTAAAATCTAATGGAGGTTTTGAGTGTGGACTTGTGACTCATTGCCGTATGACTTGTGATGAGAAACGAAGACTGCTAATGGCTTTATATAGAGACTATAAACCATGATTTCTGACGGACGAATCTAATGTTTTGCTGCATTAGACAATAATGTTAGAAACAAAATTCTGGTAAATATTAACTATTCTTTTTCCAGATTCGGTTATGCTTATCATGTTAATGTCCGTTCGTGATCTGTCTTTGTCATAAATACAAACAAAGTTGATGACAATAGAATATTTTCGGTTGTGGAAAGAATATATTTAATCAATGAGTTTACTTGGTATGAATTCCAAGTAAATGCAAGAAAAAAAGATGATATTAGTTTGATTTGTTCTCTGTTGTAAAATGAATTATTTTAAGGAAAACATATTGAAATATATATTCTACAACAACATTTTATATAATTGTAAGACTATTAGAAAAATATCTCATCATTTTTATAATAAGGAATTATTAAAAAGAAATAAGTGGCACTTTGAAAAAAGACTATGTTAATAATAATACATCTAACTATGCTTTTTTTTTTTTCCAAAGGATTAAAAGCTTGATTGGATATACAGACGAGAATGTTGAAAATGTTGTTATATTCTGTCCAACTAAATTTTTTAAAATCAATAAAATCATAACGGTTTGGTAAAACCATGTGCCATTACTCGAATCTATAGTTAATTCTGCTTTACCCAACATTCGAATTCAACTTTTTTTTTTTTTCCAAACATTGTTAAATCCATAATAGTGTGAAAAGAAAAGAAAAAGTGTCCACTACTCTATGTTGTTCAAGAACAGTAGAACTGAGATTCTTGACCCTTTAGCCTCAGGTTTAGACAATTCTATTATTTTGATAATATATGTGTGCATGTGGACAAAGAATATGAAGAAGAAAGCTAGAATCTGTTCCACGTACAACTATCACAGTATATTGGTTTTCTTCCATATAGATTTAGACATTCTTTTACTGGATTAGAAACATCTTACTTTTCACTATTTTTCTTTGTCGTCTTATTATTATTTTATTAATTCGCTGAACTTGTGTATGTTATTATGTTAACAAGACAAAATTGACGATATTTCGTTAGACATGGACATTAATAATATCTTTGATAATGAAGGAAAAGCATGAAGATATTCTCAGCCATCAATTCATTGTCAACTGCAGAGAATAAAACTGGCAAAAGATAGCATTAATCTGTTTATGTTGGTTAAATTCTGGTCCCGTAGAAGCATCGAGTATGCCCTACGTCAACGGCGGGTTTGGATTCCCTTAGAATCATTTGTCTCCTTTTCTTCTCAGACTCTCATCTCTATCTTTAGATTAAAAAAAATAGATGATTCAGATTTAATATTTTATAAAACTATTATTTTAAACATAAATTAATAAATTTAAATTGTTAAAATCTAATATGCACAATTCATAACTATAATACACACAAAAATTTAAAAATTAAATTATAAAATACTATAATAATAGTTTTTGAAAATATTAAATCTGAACCATTCATTTTTTAATCTAAGGTGGAGATCAGATTTTGAAAAGAAAAGAATAAAAAGGATTATGAGAGTATTCTCTTCCATCAACAGCCACTTGGATGAGGCTCATTTGATTTAAAAATTATAGAAATTAATAAAAAAAAATCATTATCCCAAAAAAACCAAAATATCATAATATTATAAATTTTATATTTTCTTCTTATATACATATCATATTTAAGGGAAATTGGATTTCATTCTGTTTAGACATGATGATTACTTTCATACTTAGCATGGGCGTACTCCGATGGTTTTTCTATGCTTTTGGTATTTCAGTGAAATATTTCATATACATTTAAAAAAAAAAATATTAATTCGTTACTTCTTATAGTTTGACTTTACTTTTAATAAAGTCCCTGTGGTGTTTTTATTGAATCCTCACAGTTTCCTCATTTACCAGCATTAATCCTTATACTCATTACATTAATTATAATTGATGGGGGTATTAACTAAGTGACATATAAATTGTCACAAATATACAAAATGAAAGATTTTATAGAAATAACATGTTGAAATAAATTTTATTTGTTATTAACGTAAAAATACAAAATCATTATGTTTATAAATTTCTTTTTCTATCTATATTTAATTTGCAATTTGATTGGTTTTTGACTTTCTTTATATTTATGAGACAAAATTAATCCAAGTGTATTTTGAGTGACAGTCACCTCATCATCAGTTACCAACACTGTTTCTCTTAAAAATTAACATAGTAAAAGAATATGGTCATTCAATACCTAGAATTGAAGAAATTAAAAGGACCCAACAATGAAAAAAAAAAAAAAAAACAACCACAAGGACCTAATAAAAAAAGACAAAATTATGGGGATTTGCATTTTGTCACAGGGATGAGATTCGATATGTTTTTGATAACAAGGAGTAACAGTCTCTCTCTATATCTCTCTATATATAGCCACTCATGATCAGTTTCTTGTATCTCAAAATGCAATGATAGCGTGTATTAATGGGAGATGTTTCCAAGTGTCATCATAGGCTTCCGATATTGTGGCTCTACAATATCGTTTGCCTCTTATGATACTTGAGAAACTTATGATCTGAAATAACTGGAGAGCTTATTTCTGTTTCGTATCAATCGTGCATTATCACCACAACATAACAATAAATTTGTGTTTTTGTTTTTCTTTTACATGTTTAATGATAAAAAATTCATGACAAAAGGTTATTCCGTTGCAGAAAATAGGGATAGAGTTATTATTAATCCATACTAGTGTAAAATGTCATTTTTACATAATCTCATCGGCATCAGCTGTTGCCATGATGGTGGAAAAGGAAAAACTGGTTTCATTTTGATAGTTATGGTAGGTGACTTTCGACTTTCCATACCGGTTCAGTATGGAACCCGTGTAATAAAATTATACTCCATCGATTATCATATAACAATCAGTATAGATAACAATTCGAAACGCCCTTTTATGACTTAAATTTCAAAATTCAATAATTTTGTACATGAATTTCATATATAATCAGCGCAGTAGATACTTTCTACACCGTATTTCTTTAAAAACCAGTGTAGATAACAATTTGAAACATGTTTATAATCATTTGCGTGCCAACCTCGCACCTTATTACTCGACAACTGCTCATGTGTGCTCTCCTCTTCCATTGGTATCAGGCTTCCTCTAAACCGTCGCCTCTGATGTCACACTATTCCTATATATTACTTACTCCCTCTAGTTCTTATTATAAGGCACCAACCTAGCAATTGTATTTGATTATTTTTATAAGATATTTACTTATTTCCAAAGCGCATTAATTATTATTTTTTCTTCCATAAAGGCCCATAATTAATAAGGGTAGTGAGTGAGAGTAATAATTACTCCCTCCGGTCCTAATTATAGGAGCAAATTACCTGAATTTGGAGGGATTAATGAGGATAGTTAAATTAGTTAATTATATGTATTTTCCTAAAATACCCTCACCTAAAATTTAGAATGATATTTCTGAATCACTCGTTCAATCGTTTATGGGAAATTAGAAAAGGGTACCGTCGACAGACTGGAAGCAGGCAAGAGTTCCGGAATAAATTGGCCGCAGTCGTTCAATCGTTTATAGCGATAATGTATTAGGTGTACATAATAAAATACATTATCTTCTAATGTATTTTATTATGTAATAGCGATAATGAAAATTTAGAATGATATGGGAAAAATATAAGAAAAATTGCTCAAAATTATTTTATATAAAAAAGTATAATTTAGGTGTATATGACATTAATGAGTTACAAACATTATTTACTTTATAAAATATATAGGTGTATTATTAAATTATTATTGTCTTTAATTATTATTGAGAAAGTATAAATAAGGGTATATAGCTAACACTGTGCAGTTATAGGCTCCCAATGATCACGTCACACTAGGTCATCATTTTTTTTCTTTGGTATACACATAGGAGCGGGTAAACATGCCCGCCTTTGATGGGCTTGGACCTAAAAAGCCCGCTTTCACAAAATACGCCTAAAAATGAAGCCCAACCCTTAAACTTGTAGGCTTTGGCCTGACCGGTTGGCTTTAGACCCTTTTAGCTTTTTTAATATTTTTTTGACTTTTTTTATTTTTTATATAAAAAAATAGTATTTATTTATTTTAAAATAAAAAAGAAAGATTTCAATTTTTTTTATTCAAATTATAAATAATAGCAAATTAAAGATTCAAACTAGATCCAAATAACTATAACTAAATCAAACTGTTATCAACTCTAATAGAAAAGTGATATATAATCAAACAAATATATTGATATTTTTGTATCATGGTTGATGATTTAATTTATAATAAACGACTAAAACAATTTCCAATAAATATGATTTTTTTTTAAATAAATATGAGAATAATAAAAAAATGAAAAATATAATTGTCAACATCACTGAAATACCTCAAATGGAAAATATAATGTTATGTACGCTTAAACGAGTAAGCCCTTGATGAGTCCAAGTTTAAAAGGACTAGGCCTGAAAGCCTAATTACCCTAAAATCATGTTTTTTGAACCTTCGGTCCCTTGATTTAAATGGGTTTAAAAGGCCTGGCTCCCTAGCTCTACTAAAACATCATAGCAACAAACAAACCATGCTTGTGAAAACAAAATATAGGTAGGCAAACTTCAATTGAAAAGGCGGACAATATTAAAAATAGACTGTTATATTTGAGGAAAGTATAGTAAATCACATTCTATTTTATCTGTATAGCATACAAGCAAGTGTGGTTTCAAAGCATTTGTGCTCAGAGTTAGTCATAGATTCAATCTTATCCTGAACCTTATGATTTGGCTAAAGGACAAGGACGGTGCAAATTTGAATTGGAACAAGATACTCAATTGGAATAAAGTGTTTGAAGAAGAAAAGAAAAATTCCAATAACAATATATTAGAGTCTTGAAGCTTTCTTTTTAAAATGTGATCTTATAGTGCTTCAATTCTCTTTTGTTTTTTCCCCTTCTAAAAGGTTTGTTTATATATAGGTGTAATATATATTTTTTAGCTCCTCATAATTTATGTCTACAATTTTACTAATTTAATCTCCACCTTTTTCATAATTGAATCTGGCTCTTCCCTTCCTTTGAAATATACATAAAAAAAAAAAAAAAAGACAAACAAAATATTGAGTGATGTGCTGAACCATCATATTCTTGCTTCCCAGGGGTATATATTTCATCAAAAAGTCAACTACACGATATTTATATTTGCGACAGAGACAAATTAGACTGATGGAGAATCGAATTAGGAAAGTGAGTCAATAATTTTAATTTGTTGCACCATAATATTCTTGCTTCCAAGGGGTGTATATAGTTAAATGAGATTTGATCTCTTAGTAAGACATGATCGAGCAGTTATACTGCGACAGTGATCTCTCTTTCTATATAAAGCAAGTCATAGGGAAATGAAAAAGAGATAACAACTTGAAACGCCTTTTTATAATTTAAATTTCAAAATTCAATAATTTTGTACACGAATTTCATATATAATCAGTGTAGTAGATGATTTCTACACTTTATTTATTTAATAAAGTGTAATACCCTAATTTTCATAATCCTTATAAACATTGTGTTTTGATCAATAATTACCAAAATACAAAGGTGAATATGTGTCTCAAATGATTATAATCTATTGATTATAATTTTATCCAAATTTCACTTTGAAATTAATTAACCAATGGTTGGATTTGAGACTACATATTTAGGACAATTGTAACATCCCAATTTTTGAAAGCGGAAATTTTTAATCCCATTCAGAACATTTCGTTGCTTGCCGAACATTTTCGGATAAACGCCTTCGGTTACGGAAATCACTTCGGGTAACAACATCTTCGGGACAAAAATCCACTGATTCGTAATATGTCCAGATGTTAGGCAACTAGTTCAAGGATTTCAAGTTATGGCTTAGTTTCTATAGATTTTTGTAATACCCTGATGAACTAAATAGCTATTTTTAAAAGATGAATATGTGGTCTCGAAGAATATTTTATATTATCTTTTTTTCTAAAGGGAAAGTTCTTAGAAATTAGGAAAAATATGATAATGTGGTAAAATGACCAAAATACCCCTGGAAAGGGTAATGACTTAGAAAATTTGTGAAAAATCCTAAAAGGCAGTAAAATGGTTAATTGAATTGAGAGAGTATGCTATCTCTAATTATTGTAATTTGATAAATTATGAACTTGGAGAAATTGTTGGAAAATACTCAAAAGAAGTGAAATGACCATAATACCCTTGTAATTTATAAAAATGCAAGAGGCATGAAAATACTAATGTTAAAACAAGAATATGAAGGTAATGAGGTGTTGTAATTTAGAAAATTATCAACAAGTGATAAAAGAGTAATTAAGTAATATTGGGCTAATTACTTAAGCATAAGTAAAGGGAATTCATGAATAATTATGTAAAACCCTTAAAATGGTGGTTTTTGGTTTAAAATTAGTAAGAATGTAATTACTAATTAATGGGAGATTTTTGAGAAAAATGGATGAGTTTAGGTATTTTTAAGCCTAAATGCAAGAATAGACCAATAGGAAAATTTTGTAAAAAATTATGTAAAAATAATTATGTAATTAATTAAATAATTAAATAATTAATCAAATAATAATAATAATAATAAAATGAAAAAAAGGGGCAGAAAAAAAAAGAAAAAAAAATGAAAAAGAAATGAAAAATAATTTGTGCAACTTGCAAATATTTTAATAATATAATTAATTAAAGTAAAAATGATGAATAGTAATTTAGAAATTAGGAAACGGATCCTATCTGGAGATCTAGGAATGGGATTTCCAAAGTCAGGGTAGAATATTGATCAGTGGAATTGTATCTTGCATTAGACTCTTGCGGAGTAAATTAAGCCGTTTGTGCATTTTCCTAATAAAACAAAATAGGGAAAAATGCATATAGGCATATTTTTGGATTTGAAGAAAATAAATTCTAACTCAACATCTAGGAATGAGTTTGAATTTATATGGACATATTTGGAATCAGTGAATTTTTCTGAGGAAGTTGGTGATTCCAGAAATGCGTTCTGAAACCGGACGCGTTCGGACACGTTTTTCGAGAAAACTTCAACTGGACTGTTGGAGCCCTATATGGAATCAAATTTTAGGTTAACTTGGACATTTCTAGTAAGTGAGGACATGTCTTCAAAGTTGTAAATCCAGAATTTTGAAAGTTCTCCGAAATCACGCGAATCGGGTACCGATTGGGGAAATTCTATTAGACCGGGCTATAAAGCAACATAAGTCAATACACTTGGAACCACTCATTTACAGCCACATCAGCTCTCCAATTCGTCCAAGAGGCATGGATGGACAAGAATTATACACCAATTTGGTCTTGATTTCCCAAGGTTGTAAACAAAGTGAAAAATTCCTTATGTATCCCTTAGGTTTTCTATAAATAGGCATGCCCCTCCTTCACAAATTCTCACATCCATTTCTCCTTGCCTTGGCCGAACCTAGAGGGAGAAAGAAGAGAGAGAAGCTTTGGGCAAATTTTGTACGGAGTTCTTCAACGGGTAAGTTCTCCGGTCTTTAGCTTTTAAGTTCGAGTTTTTAGTTCGGTAGTTAGTAGAATTGTTAGTTAGATCTAGGAAGTAGGGGATGAAATTCCTATTCTTGTTTTTAGGCCTCATTGCATTGAAAAATATGCCTGAAGAGGTAAAAACATAGTAGGGATCGAGTCTCCAAAAAGTTGAAGTTTTTGTAGTTCTTTCAAAAGTAGGGGTTGTGATGCTAGAATAGCCTTTAATTTTTCAAGTATGATTGGATATCATATGGGAGGGCTATTTTAGTCTTTATTTTCGAAAATCAAAATGGCGTCGAAGTTCTGGCGAAATTTTGGGAAGAAAATTAGTCAGAGTAACGAAGTGCTGGCGAAATTCCACCAATTAGGGGTATAGGGGCAAAATGGTAATTTTTACCTAAAATGCCAATTATGATGTCAAATCACTAATGAAAGTGATATTACTCTTATAGGACATCAGAAACTCTGATCTGCTGCCGTTACGCTGCCGACGTGCCGCTGTTTCACGTTTTCCCGTAAAAGTACGTTTTTCCGCCAGAAGTACCTAACGTCGTCAACGAAGGTACGTTCGCGTACTGTAACACTAATCTAGTGCTGCTCATATACATATATATGATAGGTACATTCACGGATAGAGATTCTGTTAGGGGTCACCGAGATACATTCACGGTTAGAGACTCGTTCGTGGTTACCGATTATACATACGATTCACACGGGTTATAGAGATATTAATACCGTTAGAGTTTTCCTAGCGCCGTTTTATTTGAGCATAAGGTTAACCATTACCTGAGATTCAATGCGGTGAATTGAATCTCAGCTATAGCTTCAGGGTCAGGAGGACCATGGATCGGAGATCGAGGCAAGCTGCACGAGTAGGCTCATGGTTGGAGGGCATGTAGCACGAGTGAGCTCTGAGACGGAGATGTCACTTTATAGTTTTCCGTAATTACCTATGAGAACAATAGGATGCTGTATCAACACTGTATTACACTCTGGTTATTGTTTGAATGGGAATCAGTTACTCTTACGCTCCAATGCTCTACTCTGATTATAAAAAAAAAAATGGCTCTGGAATTGGGATGTTACAATTTTCATTTATCTGATTTGCTTTTTGGATATCAGATAGCTTCTTAGTCAGTTTAGTATAACCCTTTTCGGTTACGGAAATAACTTCGGAGGTAACCTACTCCGAGCTAAAAATTCACTTGTTTATAATAACTCCTGATGTTAGCTACCTAGTTCATGGTTTTCTAGATAGGATTTAATTTCTATCGGTTCTCATTTATCCTATTTGCTTTTCACAAAATATCTTCTATTATAATAATAATTTCCCTTTTTCAACAAACCACAACCCTTTTCACACACTCCTTTTTCCCTTTTTCTTCTTCAAACCGTCCCCCCCCCCCTTATTTTCATTTTTTATTTTGTTTTTAATTCATTTATATTATCTTATATAATTAGCAAAATTCCCTTATTGGTCCATTTTAATTAACATGGATTTAGGCTTTTAAAAATTACTTGAACAATTGTAAACCTTTGATCTTGCTTTATTAGTTAAATCTTAGCCCTTGGTTTAATGATAAATTTATCTAAATTGATTAACAAGTTTAATTAGTGCCCTAATCACATGATTAGCAACTTTCTAGGATTAGGGATTTTCATACACTTAATCTTATTCATTTTTTCTTAATCTTTCTTGATTAATGAGAAAGTATATTTTATGCTAATTTAGCCACTAATCATTTAATCAAGGGGTTTTCACATAATTAACTTGAATATTCTCTTGATTCATGCTTAAATAATTAGCCAATAATTACTTAATTAATCACCTACTAATTGTTGATAATTTTCTTATTTAGGATTAATCATTTTCTCACAACTATTGCACTCGACATTGGTATTTTATGTCCCATGCATTATATTAAAAATCCTGGGGTCATTTTGGTCCTCAAAATACTTTTTGATTTTTTCCCTTTAATTTTTCCAAGGTTATAATTTAATAAATTACCAAAATTAGAGACAATACACTCTCTAATTTTTAATAGTTATTTTACTGTCTTTTAAGATTTATCATAATATTCTTAGGCTATTTTATGCCCCATAAGGGTATTTTAGGCATTTTAGCACATTATTCCTCCTAATTCTCAAGAGATTTTCCTTAGAAAAATAAGATATTTATAATCCAATATTTGAGACCACATATTCACCTATCGAACATAGCCATTTATTTATCTCAATATAATATTACAGATAAATAAATATCCGGGTATTACATTTCTCCCCCGTTAAACAAAATTTCACCCTCGAAATTTAATCTATCGTAACTAAACTTCGGGCCATAAACTCCGGGTACTTCTCCCTCATGTCCCTCTCCGTTTCCCAAGTTGGCTCGTTCGGTGTCAAACCCTTCCAGACTACCTTCACTATCGGTATGGTCTTGTTTCTAAGCCGTTTCTCCTGGTGTTCGATAATTCGCTCTGGTTCGACTACGAAGGTATTATCATGTCGTACTTCAACGTCTTCATATTCGATGACATGATCACGGTCTGGTTGGTATTTCTTCAGTTGTGACACATGGAAAACATCGTGGAGATTACTCAGATTCAGGGGTAGGGCTAACTGATAAGCGACTGGTCCTCGCTCTGCCAAAATTTCAAATGGTCCCACATAACGTGGACTAAGTTTCTTTCTCTTAAGCGTTCTTCCGACACCAGTTACTGGAGATAATTTCAGAAACACATGGTCACCGATATAGAACTTCAATGGTCTCCTCCTCTTGTCAGCATAGCTCTTCTGTCTGCTTTGTGCTGCAATGAGTCTCTTTTTGATTAGAGCGATCTGCTCGGAGGTCTGTTCTATCATATCAGGCCCAAGTAATTTCCTTTCAGAAGATTTTGTCCAGCATAACGGTGATTGACACTTCCGCCCGTATAATGCCTCAAACAGGGCCATTTGAATACTTGCATGATAAGTTGATAACTATTGTTATATGCAAATTCTGCTAGCGAAAGATGTCGATCCCAACTTCCTTTGAAATCTAGGGCACACGCTCGCAACATATCCTCCAACGTTTGAATCGTTCTTTCAGACTGACCGTTGGTCTGAGGGTTATAAGCCGAACTGAATTTCAGCTTAGTACCCAAACCTTCATGTAATGCCTGCCAGAAACGGGATTGGAATCGTGTATCCCTGTCAGAGATAATACTCTTTGGTACACTGTGTAATCTCACGATTTCCTTGATATAAATCTCTACCAATCGTTCCGGAGAGTAATGGATACTGATGGGAATGAAGTGTGCTGACTTGGTTAATCGATCAACAACTACCCAGATCGTGTCATGATTCCTGATCTTGGGTAATCCCACCACAAAATCTATGGTTATGTTCTCCCATTTCCATTCCGGCAATTCCAGTCCTTAAAGAAGACCAGGGGGTCATCGGTGTTCAATCTTCACTTTTTGACATGTCAAGCATTCGGCCACGTACTGGGCTACATCTTTATTCAACCCGGGCCACCAGAGTTCAGATTTCATGTTCTGGTACATCTTGACCATGCCTGGATGTAGAGTATATTTACTCTTATGAGCCTCATCCAGTATCTTCCGCCTTAATTCATCAACTGGCGGTATGTATATTCGCTTCTTGTATCTGACCAAACCACTAGGTGATAGGTCGATCATGGTCTTGGGTCTCACCCTGAGAGATCTTCTCCTGTATAGAAATAGCCCAATCATCTTGCTTCTGAGCTTCATCAACTTCATCCCTCAGATCGTATTCCCCCTGACTAATAAGGAGAGTTGCAAGATAGGCATCATTTGGTGTGTTGAGACCCACGCAAATCTGGTTTGATAGATTCAGATCTCTGAAATCTTCGAGTAATTTCTGCTCTTGCATCATCATGTATGCCACCTGCACCGTCTTTCTACTGAGAGCATCTGCAATGACGTTTGCTTTACCCGGATGATACTTGATTTCTAGGTTGTAGTCTTTGAGAAACTCCATCTAGCGATGCTGTCTCATATTGAGCTCCTTTTGATCAAACAGGTATTTCAGGCTCTTGTGGTCGCAGTACAGTTCTACGGTCGCACCGTACAAATAATGCCTCCATATCTTCAAAGCGAACACGTAGCCGCAAGCTCTAAATCGTGTGTAGGATAATTCGACTCGTTAGGCTTCAGCTGATGAGAGGCATAAGCCACCACTCTACCCTGTTGCATTAGGTTACCTCCCAATCCACGCCCACTGACATCACTATAGACAACATAAGTCTCACTCGGATCTGGGATAATTAATACCGGTGCTGTAGTCAAACCTCTCCCTCAGTCTCTAAAAGCTACCCCCACAGTCCTCATCCCATACAAAGGGTTGGTTCTTCCTCGTAAGTATGGCAAGACGTGAGAAATCCTGTATGAATCTGCGGTAGTATCCCGCCAGACCCAGAAAAATACGTATCTCCGTCATTGTCTCTGGTCTTTTCCAATCCAAAACTGCTTCCACCTTGCCTAGATCAACAGCACTCCGCCGCAGGATGTAACATGGCCCAGAAATCTAATTTCCGGCAGCCAGAATTCACATTTACTAAACTTTGCGTAGAGTCGCTTCTCCCTGAGTATACTCAACACAAGACGCAGATGTTCTTCATGCTCTTCTCTGCTTTTAGAATAGACGAGAATGTCATCAATGAACACCTCTACAAATTTGTCTAAGTGTTGATGAAAATTCTGTTCATATAGTCCATGAACACAACAGGTGCATTGGTCAAACCAAAAGGCATCACAAGGAATTAGTAATGCACATACCTGGTCCTGAAAGCTGTTTTGGGAACATCACCATCTTTAACTCGCAACTGATGAAATCTCGAACGCAGATCAATCTTTGAAAATACAGTAGAACCAGATAACTGATCCAAAAGATCATCAATCCGGGGAAGTGGGTACTTGTTCTTGACAGTCACTTTGTTAAGCTCATGATAGTCGATACAGAGTCGGAAACTCCCATCTTTCTTTTTCACAAATAGCACTGGGGCTCCCCATGGTGATACACTGGGTCGAATGAACCCCTTCTTCAAAAGTTCTTCCAGCTGCTTCTTCAACTCCTGTATCTCATTCGGAGCCATGCGGTACGGCGCTTTTGATATTGACCCTGTGCCAGGCATCAATTCAATAGTGAACTCCACTTCCCTGGTAGGAGGTAGCTCTGTGAGATCCTCCGAAAATACGTCAGGAAACTCATTCACCACAGGAATATCCTTGAGTGAAAGTTCAGCTTCTACCTCGACTGAGAATAATACCATATATGCATGGCATCCCTGCTTCATGCATCTGTCAGCTTCCGTAGCAGAGAGAAAGTTCAGGCTCACTTCAACCTTATCTCCGCTTGGTGAATTGGGAAAAGATATACTCTTTTTGCCACAGTCGATCATCGCACTGTTGGCCGTCAACCAATTTAGACCGAGTATGACGTCGATGCCATGGAGTGGTAATCGGATAAGGTCCACTTTAGAAACTCGTCCATCCACATTTGCAGTACAATTAAAACATGCATCAGAAGCTAAAGACTTTTACGCCAAGCGGTGTAGATACAATCAAATCATATGGTAACCTATAGGCATGCATTCCTAAATGATTTGCACAATCATAGGAAATAAAGGAATGACTGGCACCCGAATCTTATAATGCCTGCAATAGATTCCCATTAAGGTAAATAGTACCTTGGACCATCTCCGGAGACTTTCTGGCCTCTGTATTTGTCAGTGCAAAGATCCGGCCTGTGTTCTGAGGTCTTGCCTCTGGAGCCTTCTCAGGACAATCCCAGTTGAAGTGTCCAGGCTTCTGGCATCTGAAGCAGATTTGCTTCCCATCACAGTTGACTCCCGTATGGTACTTTTTGCACTTTGGACATGATTGGGATCCCGTCTGTTTGGAATAGTTTTGTTGCCCGGCCTGGTTTGGTTCCTTGTTCCCGCCTTGGGAGTTATTCCATGGTGCCTTCCTCTTCTGTGAGGAATTTCCGCGGTTAGACCCGCCACGACCTGCACCGTTACCGTCGGAGTTTCGGAATCTACGCAGCTCTTTCAAATTGCGCTCAGTCAATCGGCAAGATTCCACAGCTTGGGCCATGTCAGGAAACCGCTGAGATACCAGCCTTGCTCTTATATCGTACTTCAGCCCGTAAATCAACCTGTTCGCCTTCCAGCTCTCGTTATCAGTACTCTTCAGGTACGATGAATATCGGGACAGGTTGGTGAACCGGGCAAAGTAATCGTCAAAGGATTCCTCGGGACCTTGCTGGATGTGAAGGAACTCTTCCTCCTTAATCACTTGTATCGAGGGAGGGAAGTATTGTTCGTTGAACTTCTCCCAAGTGACAAGGCAAAACCGGGTCTGCAGGGTCGTAGCAACGCTCTTCCACCATCGATGCACATCACCTTCAAGTTTATATATCGCGAGTTGGGCTTTACGGTTTTCTGGGCAGTCCATAACGTCAAAGATTTTGTCCAAACTCATCAGCCAATCTTCAGCCAAATCATTCTTCCCACGGAAAGCAGGTGGCTTGAGTTTGCAGAATTGATTGACCCAGAATTGGGTGGTCTCCCTTACTCTCCCTTGTCGAGGAGGTGATCGGGATCTATCAGACCCCTCTGATTCCTCAGCATGTCCATCATTTTGGTCGTTCTCCTCTTCTTATTCTTCTTCTTCTTCATTATCTTGCTCTTCCATCATTTTGGTCGTTCTCCTCTTCTTATTCTATTAGTCTCTGAGCTTCTTGATCTTGTCTATTCTGCCTTTCTAGAAGTGCATCTATAAGAGCCCTCTGTTCTTGCAGAGTTCTCCTCATCTCTTGTATTTCGTTCTGGTCCGGTTGGTTCAGTATATGATTTTGTTCAGGTATTGCTCTCGTTCGAGGCTGTCTGCCTCCTCCTCTACCTCTGCCTCTGCCTCGGCCTCTACCTCTAGGTACACCGGCGCCTCTTATACGTGCCATTCTTTAGTTTTTCCTTTACTTAATGATGACAGATATAAATATCAGAAATAGCACAATAATTGACACAAAAAACATACATATATTCATATTCATTTCATAATATCCGTACAATAGTTGTTGACCTAGAAGTCGGTCATATCCTAATCTTTGACATACAAGTCAATATATTACAACCCCTTTAAAAGGTTTTTCACAATCCCTCAGGGTCTCTAGAGAGCTTTTACACATAACTAAACTATATAGTTTCTATTATCCTTCCCACAGCTTTCTTCAACCGTTGTTCACCATCTACATGTGCTGGCGAACCAGGCAATTCAGATAACGGAGGTGGATACGGATACCCAAGATAGGCTCTTCGTCAAGCAGCTCATTTATGATTCTTGCCCAAAGGCGAGTTCGAGGGAAATAGAATAGGGTGGATCTAATCCAATCCCAAGATGAATGACGGCCATAGATGGCTTGGTAGCTCTTAACTTGGCTCAGGAACATTAGATACCTGCCCCTAATGGTGTCGGTGTTTTTCTTAGCATTCATGTAATATGATTGTAACAACAGTGTTAGTGTCGCGCATTGTGATTCAGGATATAATGGTAATCATCAGGGGTGGCTTCCTCATCATCCATGTTCTGGATTTCGGGGTAATCCAAATTATCCCCTACAGATGAATGGGTTAACCCAGCAGGGCTCATCGGTTCTGGGTGGTATTCTGGTTCTGGGTCGTTTAAGTACTCAATTGGGAAATCAGGGTTGTATGGTAATTTGAAATGGTACATGGGAGCATGGTGTGCTGGAACAAGTGGGGGTTCTGGTTCGGGTGGAGGATAGATCGGGTCAGGGTTCAGCCTTCTTCCTACCATTCCTGGTACTATGGACAACCTAGCAGTACGTCTCATTCTTCCAAAATAGGGAATATATGGGTTTGCGTCTCTATCCATCTCTACACATTACACCAAGGTTACATCAGTACTCATTTTCAAAAATGTGCTCAAAGTTTAAAAGGCTAACTCCGTTAACCGAACAGAATGGATAGGTAAGTGTCTATCATGGGGGCCTCACCGAGTTCACGACGACTAATTGGCGCATCCACATAGACTAGCCTTGCCTTTGGCACCAAACTGTTCTTAATAACATAGTTAAATTCATGCCAAAATGAATGCTCTGATACCAAAAATGTAACATCCCAATTTTGAAAGCGGAATTTTTTTTCCAATCAATCAAAGTAGAGCATTGGAGCGAGTGAGTAACTGAACCATAATAAAACATTAACCATAGTGTAATAGTAATGATACAGTCATCCTGGTGTTCAAAAGTAAATACATAAATAAAAGGAAACTCTTCGGCCAGCGGTCTACACGTGCTGCTTCTCCCTATCTCCAACCTTTGGTCCTCCGGACCCTGAAGCTACAGCTGAGATCCAATTCCCATTTGGATCTCAAAATCTGCTAACCTTATGCTCAAATAAAACAAGATATGGACAACAGATATTCATAACATAACAACGGTATATCACCACATAAGCACGAAGCGAGATGCATGATCATAACAATGACAGAACATAAGCACAGAGCAGTATGCAAAGTCCCACAACATGTTTGCACATACCCAGTGCCACGATAACCACACGTGTCCTCAGCGCTAGGAAAACTCAAACGATATTACCAATACTATAATCCGTGTAAAGCTGTATGTATAAATGACGACCCTAACCAGAGCCTCAGTCTATGAATGTATCTGTCACATATATGTATATGAGCAGCACAGAGTTAGGGTTACAGTACGCGTCCTTACCTTCGTTGACGATATTCCGTTACGTTTGACGGAAAACGGTACTTCTGACGGAAAACAGTACGTTTGACAGCGGTACGACAGCGGTACGTGATCGCAGATATCCTATAAGGATAATATCACATTTATTAATGTCCAACATTATAACAGGCAATTTAGGTACAAATTACCATTTTGCCCCTAGTTTCACTTATCAGCGAAATTTCGCCAAAGCTTCTCTACTTTGACTCTAATCTTCCCAAATTTTGACATATATCTTTCTCCAACATATTTTTGAAATAAATATCATATTTATCCCTAGAAAATGATATCTATACTAACTTGGAAGATTAAAGACTAAACTAGCATTTCTACAATAACTACCGAAAGAACTACTAAAGCTTAAGACTAGGGACCGAAGAAATTACCCAGAGCTTCGCTACTCCTTCTCCAGAGCTCTTCCTTCTCTCTACCTTCTCTCTAACTCTTCTAATTTCTCTTTGCAATGGTGTGAAAAATATGAAGAGAATGGATGGCTATTTATTGAAATAATGTGGGGCCAACTTGGTATTTTTCCCTTCAATATCAACCAGGGAAATTAGGGTTTTTGTGCATCTTCATTCTTGGCCACAAAAGGCCTTGGCCGAACTCCCCCTCCCCCAAAGTCAACAAAATGATGTCACTTGGTGTCTTCAATTCTTGCTTTTTGGTCTTGTACCGATAAAGTTCCCTGTTCGGTGTCCTAATCGCGTAATCTTAGAAAATCTAAAAAATCTGAGAACATAGCCCTGAAGGTCTATTCTTCCTCTTTAGAAATGTCTAGGTTAACTAAATTTTTTATCCCATTCAGAACATTTCGTTGCTTGCCGAACATTTTCGGATAAACGCCTTCGGTTACGGAAATCACTTCGGGTAACAACATCTTCGGGACAAAAATCCACTGATTCGTAATATGTCCAGATGTTAGGCAACTAGTTCAAGGATTTCAAGTTATGGCTTAGTTTCTATAGATTTTCATTTATCTGATTTGCTTTTTGGATATCTGATAGCTTCTTAGTCAGTTTAGTATAAATGAGCCATGAAAGCTGTAATACCCGGATAAATAAAATGGCTATTTTTGATAAGTGAATATGTGGTTTCAATTTCTGTGTTATAAATATCGTATTTATAAGGGAAAAATCTATTGGAAATTAGGGAAAAAGAATAAGGAGTCAAAATGACTAAAATGCCCTTGTGGAGCATATAATGACCTAAGGAAATTATGAAAAATCCTAGGAGGCAATAAAATAATTATTAAAATTAAGAGAGTATATTGTCTCTAATTTTGGTAATTTAATAAAATATAACCTTGGAAAAATAAAGGAGAAAAATAAAAAAGTATTATAATGACCAAAATGGCCCTGTAAATTTTAATATAATGCATGAGATATAAAATACTAATGTCAGTGTAAAAGATGTGAGGTAATGAGTTATTCTAATTAAGAAAATTATCAAAAATTAGTGGTTAATTAATTAAATAATTATTGGCTAATTAGTTGAGCTTAAACAAAGAAAAATCCAAAGATAACTATGTAAAACCCTATAATTAGTAGTTTATGGCTAAAATTAGCATAAAATATATTTGCTAATTAATTGGAAAATATGAAGAAAAATATGAAATATTAAGTAATTTTAAGCCTAAAAACATGTATGGACCAATAGGAAAATTTTGTAAAAAAAACAATTATATAAAAAAAGTATTAATTAATTATTTTATATAATATTAATTAATTAAATAATTAAAAAAACAGAAAATAAATAATAAAATAATAAAAGGACCGAAAATCTCAATGTGGATAAGGAGATAAGATTTTGAAGTTAAATGTCATACAACTTTGGTTAAGTAGTAATCAAGTTGTAAAAGCAAATAGGATAAATGACCACCGATAGAAACTAAATCCTATCTAGAAAACCATGAACAATGTTTCTAAAGTCAGAGTATATTAGAAACAAGTGAATTTTTATCTCGGAGTAGGCTGTCTCCGAAGTCATTTCCGTAACCGAAAAGGGTTATACTAGACTGACTATGAATCTATCTGATGTTCAAAAAGCAAATCAGATAAATGAAAACCTATAGAAACCAAGCCATAAATCAATATCTGGGAATGAGTTGGTAAACATCTGGGCATTTTATGAATCAGTGGATTTTTGTCCCGAAGTTGATGATTCCCAAGTTATTTTCGCAACCGAAGGTGAATATCCGAAATCTTCGATGAACCGGGAAGACCTGAAAGGGATCAAAAATTTATTTAACCCAGACATTTCTAATGAGTAAGAAAGGATCTTCAAAGTTATTATTCCGGATTTTTGAGATTTTGTAAGATTACGCGATTCGGACACCGATCGGGAACTTTATCGGGCTGGAGGCAAAAGCAACCTGTGACATCATCAAAGATGATGTCACTTTGTGCCACCTAAGGGCTTAAGGACGGTTTGGTGCATCTAAGGGTCCAAGATTTTCCATTTCAACCAAGTGCGATCCGACGGTCCAAAATCTGCCTGACAAATTGTGAATAGTAACCGAATTTTGCCTATAAATAGGACTTCACCCTCATTTGCATTCTTCACACCAACACCAAGAGCCAATGCCGAAATTGGAGCAGCAAGAGGAAGAGGAAGGAGTCGGGGGAAGTTTGCAGCGAAGCTCTGAGTAAGTTTTCAGGTCTTTAGTCTTCAGTTCTTTCGGTAGTTATAGTAGGAGTGTTAGATCTTTAGATTTCAAGTATGATTTAGATATCATGTTTTAGGGGTAGATATGATATTTATTTGAAAAATATGTTGGAGAAAGAGGTATGTTAAAATTTTGGAGAAATAGAGTTAAAGTAGCGAACGATTACGCCGTTAGGGAATAGGGGCAAAATGGTAATTTGTACCTAAAATGCCTGTCATTGTCAAATATCGATGTGATACTATTCCTATAGGAAATCTTTGATCACGAACCGCCGTCGTACCGCTGTCTGACGTGCCGCTGTCAACCCGCTGTTTCCGTCAAAAGTGCAGTTTTCGTCAAAACGTACCAGAAGTACCGTATATTGTCAACGGAGGTACGGACGCGTACTGTAACACTAATCCTGTGTTGCTTAAATACATATATGAAATAGATACGTTCATAGACCGAATATACAGACAGTCTTACATGGGTTATAGTCATAATAATGCCGTTATGTTTTCCTAGCGCTGAGGACATGAGTGGGTATCGTGGCACTGGTTTATGTGCAGGCTGTTGTTGTTGTTACCTTATGGGGCTTTACATACTGCTCTGTGCTTATGTTCTGTCGTCATTATGATCATGCATCTGCTGTATGCTTTTGTACTGATGTATTGTTGTATTGTCTTGAATGTTACTCCTTCGCTCCATTGCTCTACTCTGATTGAAAAAATATTCCGCTTTTAAAATGGGATGTTACATTTTTGGTATCAGAGCATTCATTCTGGCAAGAATTTGACTATGTTACCACGAACAGTTTGGTGCCGAAGGCAAGGCTAGTCTACGTGGGTGTGCCAATCAGTCGCCGTGAACTCGGTGAGGCCCCCATGGTAGGCACTTACCTGGCCATTCTGTTCGATTAACGGAGTTAGGTTCTTAAGCCTTTTGACTTTGAGCACATTTTGAAAATGAGTACTGATATGACCTTGTTGTAATGTGTAGAGATGGACAGGGATGATAACCCTTATACCCCTTATTACGAGAGGATGAGACGTACGGCAAGGAAGTCCGTGATACCGGAGATGGTTGGAATAAGATTGAATCCGGACCCTATCTACCCTCCGCCCGAACCCGAACCCCCGGTTGTTATAGCAAACCCTATCCAAGAGTACTACGTGGATCTCCTAAATAATCCTGATTTCTCCATAGAACATCTGAGTGATCTGGAGCCCGAATATCAGCGCCGAGTACCGACTATATGGAATACCACCCGGAACCAGATTACACCGACCCTGAGTACCCTGATTTCATTTATAATCCTGAGCCTATAAACATAGTAGTAGACCAACCTGAACCAGAAAGCCCTAACGGGTCAACCCACTCCTCCGTAGGAGATAATTTTGACTATCCTGAAATCCAAAACATAGACAATGAGGAAGCCGACCCCGATGAATACCGTTATGTCCTGAATGATAATGCGATTCTAACACAGTTGTTACAGTCGTATTACATGCAAGTCGAGGACTACACTGAAACTGTTAGGGGAAAATATCTGATGTTCCTGAGCTTAGTCAAAAACTACCAAGCCATTTATGGCCGTCATTCAGCCGGGGATTGGATCCGATCCATCCTGTACTACTTCCCTCGAACCCATTTCTGGGCAAGGTTCATAAATGAGATGCTGGATGAAGGGCCTATCTTAGCTATCCGTATCTATCTCCATTATCTGAAGTGTATGGTTCGTCAACACATGTAGCTGGGGATCAGCGGTTGAATAGAGCTGTGGAAGGACTAGTAGAAGCTAGTATAGTATAGTGTGTATCTAGAAACTCGATGGGTTGTGAAATACGTTTTGAATAAAAATATTGTAATATATGACTTGTATTAGGATATGACCAAATCGATACCTATTGTACAAACTTGATGCAATATATGAAAATATATATGTTTTAGTTCCAATTGTTGTGTTATTTTTCTAATATTTATATCTGTTATGATTAAATAAAGGAAAAATTAAAATATGGCCAACATAAGAGGTGCCGGTGCACCTAGAGGAAGAGGCCGAGGACGAGGCCGAGGTAGAAGAGGAGGCAGACAGCCTCAGATGAGAGCGATACCTGAAATTGGACGAGACCAAGAGGATCAACCCAAGCAAAATCAACTACTGAACCAACAGAACGATATACAGGAGATGAGACAAAATTTGCAAGAGCAGAGAGCTCTTATCGATGCACTTATGGCAGAAAGACAGGAAAGACAAAGACAACAGGAAGAGCAAAATGATGAGGACAACAACGAAGAAGAAGAAGAAGAGTATGATGACAATCAAAATGAGGAACATGCTGAGGAGTCTGAGGGGTCTGATAGATCCCAATCACCTCCACGACGAGGAAGAAGGGAAAGGACCACAGAAAGCTGGGTCAACCAATTCTGCAAGCTCAACCCACCTGGTTTCCGTGGAAAGAATGAATTAGCTGAGGATTGGCTTCTAAGTCTGGACAAGATTTTTGAAGTCATTGAATGCCCGAACAATCGGAAGGCTCAATTGGCAATCTATAAACTTGAACGCGATGCACACCGATGGTGGAAGAGCGTTTCCACAACCCTACAGAACCAGTATTGCCCTGTTACTTGGGAGACATTTCTGGAGAAATTCAACGAGCAATATTTCCCTCCCTCGATTCAGGTAATTAAGGAGGAGGAATTTCTTCACATACAACAAGGCAATGAAGAATCATTTGATGACTACTTCGCTCGATTCACCAACCTATCGCGATACTCTTCGTATTTGAAAAGCAATGACAATGAAAGCTGGAAGGCTAACAGGTTGGTGTATGGACTGAAGTATGACATAAGGGCCAGATTGGTGTCTCAGCAATTCCCTGACATGGCCAAAGCTGTGGAATCCTGCCGATTGGCAGAGCGCAACATGAAAGAACTGCGTAGATTCCAGAGTCTTGAGGGAAAAAATGCTGGTCGCGGTAGGTCTAACCGCGGAGGTTCCTCGCAGAAAAGGAAGGCGCCTTGGAACAATAACCGAGGTGGAAACAAGAGGCCTTATCAAGCAGGGCAACAAAACTATCCCAGACAGCCGGGATCCCAAACATGTCCAAAATGCAAGAAGTACCATCCAGGAGCCAACTGTGATGGGAAGCAAATCTGCTTCAGATGTCAGAAGCCTGGACATATCAGCCGGGATTGCCCTGAGAAGGCTGCAGAGGCAAGACTTCAGAGCGCCGGGTGGATCTTTGCACTAACTGATACAGAGGCCAGGAAGTCTCTGGAGATGGTCCAAGGTACTATTTACCTTAATGGGAATCTATTGCAGGCATTGTATGATTCGGGTGCTAGTCATTCGTTTATTTCCTATGATTGTGCAAATTGGTTAGGGATGCATGCCTATAGGTTACCAAATGATCTGGTAGTGTCTACACCCCTTGGTGTAAAATCTTTAGCTTCTGATGCATGTTTTGATTGTACTGCGAATGTGGATGGGCGAGTTTCAAAAGTAGACCTTATCCGATTACCACTTCATCGCATCGACGTCATTCTCGGTTTAAACTGGCTGACGGTAAATGGTGCAATGATCGACTGTGGCAGCAAGCGGATATCATTCCCTGATTCACCTAGCAGAGACAAGGTTGATGTGAGCCTGAACTTCCTCTCTGCTACAGAAGCTGATAGATGCATGAAGCAGGGATGCCAAGCGTATATGGTATTCTTTTCGGTAAAAGCAGAAGCCGATCTGTCACTTGAGGATATTCCTGTTGTGAAGGAGTTTCCTGATGTGTTTCCGGAGGATCTCATTGAGCTACCTCCTATCCAAGAAGTGGAGTTCACGATTGAATTGATGCCTGGTACAAGATCAATATCAAAAGCGCCGTATCGTATGGCACCGAACGACATGCAGGAGTTGAAGAAGCAACTAGAAGATTTCCTAGCTAAGGGGTTCATTCGACCCAGTGTATCACCATGGGGAGCCCCAGTGCTGTTCGTGAAAAAGAAAGACGGGAGCCTTCGACTCTGTATCGACTACCGTGAATTGAACAAAGTAACAGTCAAAAACAAATACCCACTTCCACGGATTGATGATCTTTTGGATCAGCTATCTGGTTCTACTGTCTTTTCAAAAATTGATCTGCGTTCGGGATACCATCAGTTGCGAGTTAAAGATGGTAATGTTCCCAAGACGGCTTTCAGGACCAAGTACGGGCATTACGAATTCCTTGTGATGCCTTTCGGATTAACAAATGCACCTGCGGTATTCATGAATTACATGTGTTCATGGACTATATGAATTCATGGACTATATGAACAGAATCTTTCAACAACACCTAGACAAATTTGTAGTGGTGTTTATTAACGATATTCTCGTCTATTCTAAGAACAGAGAAGAACACGAAGAACATCTGCGACAAGTATTGTGTATACTCCGTGAAAAGCAACTTTATGCTAAGCTGAGCAAATGCGAATTTTGGATGCTGGAAGTAAAATTTCTGGGCCATGTGATATCAAGTGGCGGAGTTGCAGTCGATCCAGGTAAGGTGGAAGCAGTTTTGGACTGGAAGCGGCCAGAAACAGTGACGGAGATACGTAGTTTTCTGGGTCTGGCAGGATACTACCGCAGATTCATACGGGATTTCTCGCGTCTAGCCTTACCATTGACAAAGCTTACGAGGAAGAACCAACCCTTTGTATGGGGAGACGACTGTGAGGAGAGCTTTCAGAGACTGAGGGAGAGGTTGACTACAGCACCGGTATTGATCATCCCAGATCCGAGTGAGACGTATGTTGTCTATAGTGATGCCAGTGGGCATGGGTTGGGATGTGTCCTAATGCAACAGGGCAGAGTGGTGGCTTATGCCTCTCGTCAGCTGAAGCCTCACGAGTTAAATTACCCTACACACGATTTAGAGCTTGCGGCTATCGTGTTCGCTTTGAAGATATGGAGGCATTATCTGTACGGTGTGACCGTAGAATTGTACTGCGACCACAAAAGCCTGAAGTACCTTTTCTATCAAAGAGAACTCAACATGAGACAACGTCGCTGGATGGAGCTGATTAAAGACTACAACCTGGAGATCAAGTATCATCCGGGTAAAGCAAACGTCGTTGTAGATGATCTTAGCCGGAAGACGGTGCAGGTGGCATACATGATGATTCAGGAGCAGAAATTACTTGAAGATTTCAGAGATCTGAATCTATCAAATCAAATCTGTGTGGGTCTCCACACACCAGCTAATGCCTATCTTGCAACTCTTATTGTGAGTCAAGGGGAGTATGATCTGAGGGATGAAGTTGACGAAGCTCAGAAGCAAGATGATTGGGCTATCGAGATGCGTGAGAAGATCTCTCCGGGTGAGACTCAAGACCATGACCTATCACCTAGTGTTTTGGTCAGGTACAAGAAGCGAATCTACGTACCGCCAGTTGATGGATTAAGGCGGAAGATACTGGATGAGGCTCATAAGAGTAAATACACTCTACATCCAGGCATGGTCAAGATGTACCAGAGTATGAAATATGAACTTTGGTGGTTCGAGTTGAAGAAAGATGTAGCCCAATACGTGGCCAGATGCTTGACTTGACAGAAAGTGAAGATTGAACACCGTCGACCCCCTGGTCTTTTGCAAGGACTAGAATTGCCGGAATGGAAATGGGAGAATATAACCATGGATTTTGTGGTGGGTTTTCCCAAGATCAGGAATCATGATACGATCTAGGTAGTTGTTGACCGATTAACCAAGTCAGCACACTTTATTCCCATCAGTATCTACTACTCTCCGGAACGATTGGCGGAGATTTATATCAAAGAGGTCGTGAGACTACACGGAGTCCCTAAGAGTATTATCTCTGACCGGGATACGTGGTTCCAATCCCGTTTAGGGCAAGCAATACACGAAGATATGGGTACAAAGCTGAGATTCAGTTCGGCTTATCATCCTCAGACCAACGGTCAATCTGAGAGAACAATACAAACGCTGGAGGATATGTTGCGAGCATGTGCCCTTGATTTCAAAGGAAGTTGGGATCGACATCTTTCGCTAGCAGAGTTTGCATATAACAACAGTTATCATGCAAATATACAGATGGCCCCGTTTGAGGCGTTGTATGGGCGGAAATGTCAATCACCTCTATGCTGGACAGAATCTTCTGAAAGGCAATTACTTGGGCCAGATATGCTAGAACAGACCTCCGAGCAGATCGCGTTGATCAAGAAAAGACTCCTGGCAGCACAAAGCAGACAGAAGAGCTATGCTGACAAAAGGAGAAGACCTCTGAAGTTCTATGTCAGCGACCATGTATTCCTAAAGTTATCCCCAGTAACCGGTGTCGGCAGAACGCTTAAGAGGAAGAAACTTAGTCCACGATATGTTGGACCATTCGAAATTTTGGCCGAGCGAGGACCAGTCGCTTATCAGATAGCCTTACCCACGAATTTGAGTAATCTCCACGACGTTTTCCACGAGTCACAGTTGAAGAAATACCAACCAGACCGAGATCATGTCATCGAGTACGAGGACGTTGAAGTACGGCATGATAATACCTTCGTAGTTGAACCGGAGCAAATTATCGGACATCAGGAGAAACGACTTAAAAACAAGACCATACCGATAGTGAAGGTAGTCTGGAAGGGTTTGTCACCTGAAGAGGCAACTTGGGAAACTGTGAGAGAGATGAAGGAGAAATATCCGGAGTTCATGGCCCGAAGTTTAGTTACGATAGAGTAAATTTCGGGGGCGAAATTTTGTTTAACGGGGGGAGAAATGTAATACCCGGATAAATAAAATGGCCGTTTTTTATAAGTGAATATGTAGGTTCAATTTCTGTGTCATAGATATCGTATTTATGAAGGAAAAATCTCTTGGAAATTAGGAAAAAATAATAATGTGCCAAAATTACTAAAATACCATTGTAAGGCATATAATGACCTAAGGGAATTATGAAAAATCCTAGGAGGCAGTAAAATAATTATTAAAATTAAGAGAGTATATTGTCTTTAATATTGGTAATTTAATAAAATATAACATTGGAAAAATAAAGGGGGAAAATCAAAAAGTATTATAATGACCAAAATGCCCCCGTAAATTTTAATATAATGCATGTGACATAAAATACTAATGTCAGTGCAAAAGTTGTGAGGTAATGAGTTACTCTAATTAAGAAAATTATCAACAATTAGTGGGTAATTAATTAAATAATTACTAGCTAATTATTTGGGCTTAAACAAAGGAAAATCCAAAGATAATTATGTAAAACCCTATAATTAGTGGTTTATGGCTAAAATTAGCATAAAATATATTTGCTAATTATTTGAAAAATGTTAAGAAAAATATATGAGATTAAGTAATTTTAAGCCTAAAAACAAGTATGGACCAATAGGAAAATGTTGTAAAAAATTATATTAAATAATTATTAAATAATTATTTTAAATAATATTAATTAATTAAATAAATTATAAAAACAAAAAATAAGTAATAAAATAATAAAAGGACCGAAAATCTCAATGTGGATAAGGAGATAAGATTTTGAAGTTAAATGTCATACAACTTTGGTTAAGTAGTAATCAAGTTGTAAAAGCAAATAGGATAAACGAGAACCGATGGAAATTAAATCCTATCTAGAAAACCATGAACAACGTTTCTAAAGTCAGAGTATATTAGAAACAAGTGAATTTTTATCTCGGAGTAGGCTGTCTCCAAAGTCATTTCCGTAACCGAAAAGGGTTATACTGGACTGACTTTAAATCTATCTGATGTTCAAAAAGCAAATCAGATAAATGAAAATCTATAGAAACGAAGCCATAACTCAATATCTGGGAATGAGTTGGTAAACATCTGGGCATTTTATGAATCAGTGGATTTTTGTCCCGAAGTTGATGATTCCAGAAGTTATTTCCGTAACCGACAGCGTTTTCCGTAAATCTTCGACAGGCCCGGGGAAGACCTGAAAGGGATCAAAAATTTATTTAACCCAGACATTTCTAATGAGTAAGAAAGGATCTTCAAAGTTATTATTCCGGATTTTTGAGATTTTGTAAGATTACGCGATTCGGACACCGATCGGGAACTTTATCGGGCTGGAGGCAAAAAGCAACCTGTGACATCATCAAAGATGATGTCACTTTGTGCCACCTAAGGGCTTAAGGACGGTTTGGTGCATCTAAGGGTCCAAGATTTTCCATTTCAACCAAGTGCGATCCGACGGTCCAAAATCTGCCTGACAAAGTGTGAATAGTAACCGAATTTTGCCTATAAATAGGACTTCACCCACATTTTCATTCTTCACACCAACACCAAGAGCCAAGGCCAAAATTGGAGCAGCAAGAGGAAGAGGAAGGAGTCCGGGGAAGTTTGCAGCGAAGCTCTGAGTAAGTTTTCGGTTCTTTAGTCTTAAGTTCTTTCGGTAATTATAGTAGGAGTGTTAGATATTTAGTTTTCAAGTATGATTTAGATATCATGTTTTAGGGGTAGATATGATATTTATTTCAAAAATATGTTGGAGAAAGAGGTATGTTAGAATTTTGGAGAAATAGAGTTAAAGTAGCGAAGCGCTGGCGAAATTACGGCAATTAGGGGAATAGGGGCAAAATGGTAATTTGTACCTAAAATGCCTGTTATGATGTCAAATATTGACAAATGTGATATTATTCCTATAGTAAATCTTTGATCACGAACCGCCGTCGTTCTGCTGTCTGACGTGCCGCTGTCAACCTGCTGTTTCCGTCAAAAAGTGCAGTTTTCGTCAAAACGTACCAGAAGTACTGTATATTGTCAACGGAGGTACGGACGCGTACTGTAACACTAATCCTGTGCTGCTTAAATACATATATGTGATAGATACGTTCATAGACCAAATATACAGACAGTCTTACATGGGTTATAGTCATAATAATGCCGTTATGTTTTCCTAGCGCTGAGGACACGAGTGGGTTTCGTGGCACTGTTTTATGTGCAGGTTGTTGTTGTTGTTACCTTATGGGGCTTTACATACTGCTCTGTGCTTATGTTCTGTCGTCATTATGATCATGCATCTGTTGTATGCTTATGTACTGATATACTGTTGTATTGTCTTGAATATCTGTTGTCTGTATACTGTATTGTTTGAGCATAAGGTTAACTGTTACCTGAGATCCAATGCGGTAAATTGGATCTCAGCTGTAGCTTCAGGGTCCGGAGGACCGAGAGTTGGAGACCGGGGGAAGCAGCACGATTAGGCCGCTGGCCGAAGAATTTTTATTCCGCTTTATGTACTTACTTTTGAAGCAGTAGGATGACTGTATTATCAATACTATATTACACTATTGTTTATATTTGAATATGTATCAGTTACTCTTTCGCTCCATTGCTCTACTCTGATTGAAAAAAAAAAATTCCGCTTTTAAAATGTGATGTTACAAAAGCATTATAAAACACTTAATCGAATTAAGTGTCAATTAGCAAATAATGGACAAATAGCTTGCAAATAATTAAGATGAATTGCATAATTCTTCTAATTAATTAGAGACAAAATAAAAGCATCAAAAGAGGGCTAATTATATTTGAAGATAATTAAGCCAAAGGGAATGAAATCATATTTGTCAAATAAGCACTAATTACGATGGTTAAGCTAACACAACAATTATGCAATGGCACATGTAATTAGTAGGCATTTAAACACTTGATTAGGAAATTAATTAAGTTTAACAAATCAGCCCTAAAAGTCATCAATGACATCATCAACTTGTCAAAGACGTAGGAGAAGCCTTGTTGAAGAAGGGAGAAAACTTGTTGAAGAAGGGAGACAACTTGTTGAGGAAGTAGAGACAACTTGTAAGGGAAGTAAGGACTTGGATTTTCCCTATAAAAAGAGAAGCTCTCCTCTTCACTCTTCACACCAAACTCAAACCAAATTGGTGAGTTTAAGATAAGGAGGAAGGAGAGGAGCAAGGAGGAAGAAGTAGCAAGGTTCTTCAAGAGGTAAGGTTCTCTAGTTCATAAGCTTTAGTCTTTAGCTTTTGTAGTTCTTGAAGTTCTAGTTTAAATTCATAGTTAATTTATGCTTTGATCTTAAATATTCAAGAGCAATTTTGTTATCATGTTTTTATGGTTAAAAATTTTATTATTTCGAAAATATGATGGAAAATATGGTAGAGCAAAGTTCTTGAAAATTGAAGATCAAAGTAGCGAACTTCTGACAAAGTGTACGGTTAGAAGTTTTCTGGAGTCAGCTTTGTTGAGGCTATTATTTTAGGTTTAAAATTATCTTCATAAATCATGATATTTTAAATTAATACAGTATACATGTAGGGCTTTCCAAATATATAAAATATGTATCATTTGGAGTTCTACATAAGGAGATACAAATCCTTGAAGTCAGGCTACGTTTTCTGGGAAAAATCTGGGCAGTGGTGAGTAAACATTAAACTGGGAATTATTCTTTGTGTTCTAGGTTCTTGGAGTATTTTTCATTGAAAATAGACATGTCAAGGGTCATTAGGAATTTTGCAGAACCTCAAAAGGATTTTCTTAGAATTAATTATGAGTTTTCAAAGTTGTTGCAAGATTCTGCCCAGAAATTACAGCAATTCGTTTTTAATAAAGTGTAAGGATAAAAGTGGAATAAATAATCCACTAAGGGTAAAAAGGTAAAAGGAGATGGAAGTAACCCTTTAGGATATTATTCTAAGAGATATGATATTAAGTGTAATATCATATAAGTTATGAAAAAGGAAATAATCTGACAATAATGTATAGGATATCCAGGATCAAGACCGGAGTCGGATTCCAAGGATGGACGTCTTGGTAATTACATGGTGAAAGGTACGTTCGCGTACTAGTAAATTTAACTCTGATGTGTCTTGTATGCTTATATGTGATAGATGATTTCATAGGATCATGGACAGAACTATGTCTTGGGTCATGTACCGTGGCTAAGACTCGGTCTTAGGTCACAATTTATATACATTCAGCTGTGTGCGGGTTATAGTCTTGATAACGCCGTAGTGATGTTTTCCTAGCGTTGAGGACACGAGAGGCCGTCGTGGCACTGGTTAGTGCAAACGTGGATAACATTACATGTGATATGTATTGTTGTGTTGTTAACATTACATCTGCTGTGTGGTTATGTATTGTTGTAACCTTGCATCTGCTGTATGCTATGTATTGGTTCAATGCTGTAATGTAAATGAACATCTGTCATGCATATACTGTTTATACTTTTCATATGAGGTTAATTGTTACCTGAGGTCCGATGGGTATTGGACCTTAGATCAGTCTATGGTTCAGGAAAGGAACCAGGACCGGAGAAGGCACCGGTAGATAGAGCCGTGAAAAGGCACCGGAGGACGGAGCCGTGAAGAGGCACCAGTCGAGACGAGAGCCGGAACAAGTTTAACAGAGCCTACTTTCTGTCATAGATCTAATGTAGTTACCTCAAACAGTTTGGTACCGAAGGCAGGGCTAGTCTATGTGGATCAGTCAATAAGTCGCCGTGAACTCGGTGAGACTCCCATGATAGAAACCAACCTGGCCAAGTTGTTTGATTAACTGAGTTAGGTTCATTACCCCAAGTCTCGCTATGGCTTGGTTAAAGATTGTATAGTTACCATAAAGATTTGTAATTATACATAGCTCTGTACTATTGTATCACATGAATATTCCTTCGGGATTTTCAATTTAACCAGCATATGTTAGGCATCATCATATGTCGGGGCATTTTATACCAGTTACTCATTGTCCAAATGTTAGTACATGCTCTCCGTTTCCGCATTACTCTGATAAAGCACCTCAAACTCTGTTGGTTTGTTTTTTTTCTAAATCTATGCTTTCTTAAACAATAATTGGTATGGAATTTGGGGTGTTACATAAAGAGTGTAGACAACAGTTTGAAACATCTTTATAATCTTGCTCATAGTCGTTTTTGTTCATTTGCTAGTCGTTTTTATTCATTTGCATGCCAACCTCGCACCTTATTGCTCAACAACTGCTCGTATATGTGCTCTCCTCTTCCATTGGTATCGACTTCGTCTGAATCGTCGCCTCTGAAGTCACACTATTCTTATATATTACTTATATAGCTAACATTGTGCAGTTATAGGTTCCCAATGATAGTGTAAATGATGTCACACTAGGTCATCATTGTTTTTTTCCTTTGGTATACACATAGAGGTGGGTAAGCATGCCTGCCGTTGATAGGGTTGGACCTAAAAAAGCCGAGTTTAAAAAGCCCGCTTTCACAAAATACACCTAAAAATGAAGCCCAACCCTTGAACTTATAGGCTTGGGCTTGACCTGTTGGCTTTAGACCCTTTTAGTTTTTTCAGTATATTTTTATTTATTTGAAAATTAATAAAATTAAAAGAAAGATTTCAGACTTTTTTTTTTATTCAAATTATAAATAATAGCAAATTAAAGTGTCAAACTAAATCCTAATAGCTACAACTAAATCAAACTGCTATCCCAAACTCTAATTGAAAAGTGATCTATAATCAAATAAATATCTTGATATTTTTGTATCATGATTGATCAGTTAATTTATAATAAAGGACTAAAACAATTTAAAATAAATATGAGAATAATAAAAAAATGAAAAATATAATTGCCAACATGACTAAAATATCTCAAAAGGAAAATATAGTGTTATACGAGCTTAAACAGGTCAACCCTTTACGAGTTCAAGTTTAAAAGGGTTAGGCCTAATTAGCCTAAAATCATATTTTTTTTTAACAGCCCGTCCCTTGATTTAAATGGGTTTAAAAGGCTCAGTTCATTTTCATAGCTCTACTAAAACATCATAGCAACAAAAAAACCATCATTGTGAAAACAAAATTATAACAGATAGGTAGGAAAACTTAACTTGAAAAGGTGGACAATATTATAAATATTTTATGAAATAAAGGGAAAGATGAGAAAAGAAAGGAAGAATGAATATAAAGTAAGAAATAGTAATTCTCAAATTCATTATTTAGTGTTGTTTGAATTACATAACGTATGCCTTCCATTTATAACCTCAACTCTCTAATCTACAATTAATGTGATTCCATTATCATAATAATCAATGGGTGAGAGTAGGAAACTATGGAGACTAGGAAATAATGAGAGATATGGACATCCACAAATATAATATTCATAACACTCCCCATTGGATGTTCATTATGAATGTGTCTCATTAACAATTGTAACTAGTAAAAACCCAGTGGGACAAAAATCTAGATAAAGAAAAGAGTAGATCATTCATTGATACACTATCCAGTGCTGCCTCATTAAAAACCCTTTCTAGGAAAACTCAGTAGGACAAAATTTAGATAAGGGAAAAATAATATCGCGTGTATTGACTCCCCCTCTTGATAACATCAGTTTTACTCCCCCTGATGACAACATTACTTCCAATGTCCTTATGATCATATCTTCCTCTTAGGCGCTAAACATTATATTGTTCGTTGTGGAACATTGAAAGAATTAAGATGAAAATCACTCAATCTTATTTTCATTATCCATTGTGTACCTGCAAGAACTAAAGTTTTACTAGTAAAATCATAATGAATACAATGATCTCTAAATATTATCATAAGGTACTAGAATATCAAATCATATATATTTTGCAAAAAAAAATAAAAAAAATCTTTGGATATGCTTTTGGCATTTTGGATCCTTTGAAGTTTATTTTGCAAGCTTCATAATTTAGTGAGCCATTTGCATAGGCTATATATAACAATATCTAGCAGACGCATAATTTTTATTTTATAACTTGCTGACTAATAACATAGACAAAATTATTGTATTCACCACAAAATTATATATCTCATCATAATCATACTAAACTTTGTGAAAATCATTATTTTCAGATAAACATTCATATATCCTAACTTGGACTATATGTTCTATTTATTATAACATACCTTTATATAATATTCTCATTTAATCACGTGATATCATTTTCACAATTGTTGTCGACAATTTTATCTTTTTGGTTCTATTTTTCCAGTTGTGACTTAACTTAATAAGATCTATATTACTTTTCAGGTACTTGAACGTCTCTTAAGGTTTTTACAATTAGTTATGCCTCGACACTCTTCTGGAGTATCTGCCTCCTTAATACGATCATCTTAATTATATGCTCCAATTTATCCAAAATATTCTATATAAAATATAAAATAGAAAAATTTAACATAAAGATAGCAATAATAAAAGTAAAATGGAAAATGAATTAAATGGTGATTAAATAAAATAAAGGGAAAATCATAGTGAGGTCCCAAGGTATGGAAATAATCACAAAAAAGTCTCATACCAAATTCCCCTCACAAAAGAGTTCCTAGGGACTTTTTTGTGATTAGTTGTGAATAAGCTACTGAATTCCCCTCACAAAAAAGTCTCATTGTCAAAATGTCTTTTCACATTGTTAAAATGTCCCTATGAAAATCTCGTTGTGAAAATGGCTTCTAATATTGTCAAAAGGGCTTTGCATGTTGTCAAAAATTCTTCGAGTTTTTCATACGTGTAGAATTTTAGAAATTTTTTGACAACATGAAAAGCCATTTAGACAACATTAGAAGCCATTTTTAGAACGAGATTTTCATATGCACATTTTAACAATATGAAAAAGCCCTTTTGACAACATAAAAAACCATTTTGACAACGAGACTTTTTTGTGAGGGGAATTCAATAGCTTATTCACTACTAATAGGGACTTTTTTATGAGGGGAATTTGGTATGAGACATTTTTGTGATTATTTCTGTACCTTGGAACCTCACTGTGATTTTTCCTAAAATAAATAAACAAATGAATTATATATCTATATATATATATATAAATATAGAAAACTAAAATAATAAAACATAAATAAAATGAACTAGTATAAAACATAATATAAAATAAAGAAATGAAAATAAAAATAAAAATAATCTCCAATCTTAGAATAAGAAAAGAAATTAATATGGCTTCTAGACATATTATATCAAAATAAGAAATTAAAGTGATATGACTTCTGGTCATATAATTTTAAAATAGAAATAAAGGGAATATGGCTTCTGGCCACATAATAGAAAATCAAATCAATATGAATTTTAGTCATATATGTTTTGAATAAGAAAGTAAAGCAGTATGGCTTCTAGCCATACTAAAATAACAATAACAATAATATAAAAGAACTCTTAAAGGAGATCAAACAGTAATAATCTCTAATCTTAGCTATGGAATCCGATATTTAAAACAATCGGTAAAAGTATTTCTTTAATTCTATATAGAGGCTCATACTATCCTAGATAGATAAAATAAACATATGATTAAAGAAGGTATATGAGATTGTTAAAGAGACGATGAGAGAATCATACCTTCGTTAGAGCTTTCATGTTGATAACTGTAATACCCGGATATTTATTTATCTGGAATAATATATGGAGATAAATAAATGGCTATTTTTGATAGGTGAATATATGGTCTCAAATATTGTGTCACATTTACCTTATTTTTCTAAGAAAAAATCTCTTGAAAATAGGAAGAATAATGTGCCAAAAATCCTTAAATGCACTTGTGGGACATAGAATACCTAAAGAATATTATAAAATATTATTAGAGGCAATTAAATAATTATTAAAAATTAGACAGTATGTTGTCTCTAATTTTGGCAATTTAATAAATTATTTCCTTTGGAAATAAAAGAGGAAAAATTAAATATTATTTTGAGGACCATAATTGACCCCATGATTTTTAATATAATGCATGGGTCACAAATTGCCAATTTCAGTGTAATAGTTGTGAGAAAATGATTAATCCTAATTAAGAAAATTATCAACAATTAGTAAGTATTAAATAAATAATTAATGGTTAATTATTTAAGCATGAATCAAAGGAAATGTCCAAAGTTAAATTGTGAACAACCCCTAATTAAAGATTAATGGCTAAGATTGAATCTCATAAAGTAAAATCAAAGGCTCACAATAATGCTAGCAATTTTAAATGTTTTAATCCATGTAATTGCTTAAGGACCAATGGGAGAATTTCTACCTAATTAATATAAGATAATTACATATAAATTAACTATATAATAAAATGTTAAAAAGAAAAAAAAATAGGGGAGGGGACTTTTTTCTAAGAAGAAAAAGGAAGAGAAGTGTGAAAAGGGTTGTGGATAGTTGAAAAAGGGAAAATATTATAATAATATAAGATATTTTGTAAAAAGCAAATAGGATAAATGAGAACTGATAGAAATTAAATCCTATATTGAAATCCTTGAATTGAGTAGTAAACATCTGGACATATTATGAATCAGTGAATTTTTGTCCCGAAGTTGGTGTTACCCGAAGTCATTTTCGTAACCGACGACGTTTGTCCTAAAATGATCAGCAGGCTAGGAAATACCCTTAATGGGACCAAAAATTTTGCTAACCCATATATTTCTAAAGAGGAAGCTTAGACCTTCAAGGATATGCTAAGGAAAATTTGAGATTATTTAGGATTATGCAATTAGAACACTGAACAGGGGATTTTATCGGTTCAATTTATAAGAGCACATGGGTGACATCACTTTGATGACATCACTTTTGGAAAGAGGGAGAGAGGGAGGACGGTTAGGAAGGAAGGGAGGGTGAGGATTTGATCTCAAATAAACCCTAGATCCAATGGCTTAGAATGAAGGAGAGTGAATTACCATTATGCCACCACACTTTTCTATAAATAGGCTCTCCCTTGCACTTCATTTCTCACCAATTCACTAAGCAAATCTAGAGAGAAATTAGAGAGAAGTGGGAGCAAGAAGGAGTAGCAAGGTTCTGGGTAATTTCTTCGGTCCCTAGTTTTAAGTTCTAGTTTATAGTTTGGTAGTTATAGTAGAAATGTTAGTTTGATCTTTAATCTTCCAAGTATGATTTTAATATCATCTTTTAGGGTTAAATATGATATTTATTTTGAAAATATGTTGGAGTAAGAGATATGACAAATTTTGGAAGATTAGAGTCAAAGTAGCGAAGCTCTGGCAAAATTTAGTCGATTAATAAAGCCAGGGGCAAAATGGTCATTTATGCCTAAAATGCCTGTTATGATGTTGATCATTAACAAATACGGTATTGTCCTTATAGGATATCTGTGATTTTGTACCGGCTGTCAAACATACCATATTTCGTCAGAAGTACCGAATTTCCGTCAAACGTACCGACTATTTGTCAACGAAGGTACGGACGCGTACTGTAACCCTAACTCTATGCTGCTCATATACATATATGTTATAGATAAGTTCATAGGCCGAGACTCTGTCTTGGGTCACCGTTTATACATACAGCTTTACACGGGTTATAGTATTGGTAATACCGTTTGAGTTTTCCTAGCGCTGAGGACACATGTTGTTATCGTGGCACTGGGTATGTGCAGACATTGTTGTGGGACTTTACATCTGCTATGTGCTTATGTTCTGTCATTGTATTGATCATGCATCTGCTGTGTGCTTATGTACTGATATGCTGTTGTATTGTTATGAATATTTTTCATCCATATACTGTCATATTTGAGCATGAGGTTAACCGTTATCTGAGGTCCAATGGGCATTGGACCTGAGCTGTAGCTTCAGGGTCTGGAGGGCCAAGGGTTGGAGATAGGGGCAAGCTGCACGAGTAGACTTCTAGTCGGAGATTTTCCTTTTGTTTTATGTATTACTTACGTTTTGAAACACTCGGATGAATGTACCATTATTATGTTACACTGTTGTAACATCCCATTTTTAAAGCGGAATTTTTTTTTTTCAATCAGAGTAGAGCATTGGAGCGAGTGAGTAACTGATTCATAATAAAACATTAACCATAGTGTAATATAATATGGATACAGTCATCCTAGTGTTCTCAAAAGTAAATACATAAACGATAGAGAAATCTCCGGCCGAGAGCCTCGTGCTGCTTGTCCCTATCTCCAATCCTTGGTCCTCCCGACCCTAAAGCTACAGCTGAGATCCAGTGCCCACCGGACCTCAGGTAACAGTTAACCTTATGCTCAAATAAAACAGTATATGGACAACTGATAATCATGACAATATAGCAGCATATCAAAACATAAGCATAGAGCAGATGCATGATCATAACAATGACAGAACATAAGCATAGAGCAGTATGTAAAGTCCCTCTAACATGTCTGCACATAACCAGTGCCACGATGTACGGTCGTGTCCTCAGCGCTAGGAAAACTCAAACGGCATTATTATGACTATAACCCGTGTAAAGCTGTGTATATAATCGGTGACCCTAAACAGAGCCTCAGTCTATGAACGTATCTATCACATATATGTATATGAGCAGCATTGAGTTAGTGTTACAGTACGCGAACGTACCTTCGTTGATGGTAGTCGGTACTTTTTGACGGAAAACGATGACGTTTGGGCGGCGATACGTCGACAATGAACGACAGATGTACGGCAATGGTGCGAGATTACAGATATCCTATAAGGATAATATCACATTTATTAACATTTGACATCATAACAAGCATTTTAGGTACAAATTACCATTTTGCCCCTATTCCCCTAATCGCCTAAATTTCGCCAGAGCTTCGCTACTTTGACTCTAATCTTCCAAAATTTTGATATATCTCTTTCTCCAACATATTTTTGAAATAAATATCATATTTATCCCTAAAACATGATATCTAAACTAACTTGGAAGATTTAAAGACTAAACTAGCATTCCTACTATAACTACCGAAAGAACTACTAAAGCTTAAGACTAAGGACCGAAGAACTTACTCAGGGCTTCGCTACAATTTTCTCCAGACTCTTCCTTCTCTTCTCCACTCCAAGATTTCGAAATTACTAAGCGGAGTTGGTGTGAGGATTATGAAGAGAACTCATGGCTATTTATAGGCAATTCCGGTGCACTATTCACACTTTACCAAACTGAACCTCAACCGTTGGATCAAAGCTCAATTGCATGGCATCTTCTTGGCCATTGAATGGCTTGGCCGACCTCCCCCATTGCTTTATGCATAAATTACATCATCAAAGATGATGTCACTTAGTTGCTTTATGAACTTGTACCGATAAAGTTCCCTGTTCGGTGTTCTAATGGCGTAATCTTAGAAAATCTCAAAAATTCCTAAGCAACTCCCTGAAGATCTAAACTTCCTCTTTAAGAATATTTGGTTTAATAAAATTTTTGATCCCATTCAGGGCATTTCCTTGCCTGCTGAACATTTTCGGATAACCGTCTTCGGTTACGGAAATCACTTCGGGTAACATCAACTTCGGGACAAAAATTCACTGATTCATAATATGTCTAGATGTTTGTTAATGGAGCTTGAATCACCAAGAGGGGGGTGAATTGGGGATTCTTAAAATTCTTTTCGAATACTCTGTTTTTCGGATATAAAGAAGAAGTAAGCAGAGTAAGGGAAGAATAGCAAGACACAAAGATTTATACTGGTTCGGTCCAATCGACCTACGTCCGCACCTAGACTCTTCCGGGATTTCTCACTAACAAGATTGATTACACACTCGCACTCAAGAGTAATTCTCTCTCTAGAACTTACTCCCCCTTACAAGTTGTAATCAATAACCCAATCTCCAAGTCCCCTTGACTTGAGATAACTCACAATAAGTGATTTACAATCAATGAACTCTCTTTCAGAGTAGATAAAATAAGCACTGAAGTACAAATGTATCAAAAGATACTTTACACATAAAAACTCAAATAATGAATGACTCTTTGAATGATTTTCGTTTTCTGTTAGATTGGTTGTTGAGAAGAATTGAATGCATCTCTATTTATAGGTAGAGATCATTAGATGACCGTTGAAATCCCGTTTATAACCTTTGGAGGTGATGGGAGATGTTTAAATGAAGTTCTGGTCTTCTTCTCTCACTAATCTCTGATTAATCCAGCTTTGCAGAAATTCAGAGTTGACTCTCTGACTATTGATCCGTTGGAAGAGCAGTTTGCTGGATGTAGAAGGCAAGCATTTACTTCTTGAAAACGTGTGGAGAATGCTTGTCCAAAAGTATGCAAGGTTTCGCACATTTCATTTAATGTGCTGACATGCTTTTGCTTTATGCTAAGTCTCCATTTAATCCTGTCTAAATCATCTGAAACTCACTAACAAACTGATTAAACATAGTTAAGAATAGTTGTGAGTGATTATACAAAGTATTGAGACTAAACATAAATATATAGCAAATCGATTCAGTTCGAAATTCAAATCCCGCCATGCAAACTCGAGTTGGTTCTTCGAAACACGAGTTTTCTCGTTCCAGTGAACTTCTATCAAAAGAGTGAAACTCGAGTTTTCAAACTAAACTCGAGTTTTCTCTTTACAGAGAAAAACATCGCGATTTGGCATTTTGGACATGTTAAGAGAATAGTGCCAAACTCGAGTCAATTAATGACTAACTCGAGTTTTGGACATTTTGATGAAGAATCATGTTTTAGTCCAAAAGCTTAAAACTGGAGTTTCCAAAACATAACTCGAGTTTTCAAATGTTCAAAATAGCCAGAGCTATCGGCCTGGCCAAAACTCGAGTTTACAAAACATAACTCGAGTTTTCTCATTTGTTGAAAACTTTGGAAACTTCTTTTCAAATACGAAACTCGAGTTTCAAAACCGAAACTCGAGTTTTCTCTTTAGTTGAGAAAACATTAAAAACCTTAGATCGATTCAATCATGGAAGTTTATTCAAGGTCAGAGATGAGCATTGTTCTCAGATAGTGAAAACTCGATTTTTCTAAACGAAACTCGAGTTTCCATAAACATTGGAAACTTAGAGAACTTACTGTATAACCCAAACTCGAGTTTCCAAATGGAACCTAGAGTTTTGGTTTCTTCGAAAAAAAACTTAGTTACTCTCTATCTTGTCAAAACTCGAGTTTTCTAAATCAAGCTCGAGTTTGCTTTGTTTGTGAAAAACTTTAATGCTCTCTGTATGACCAAAACTCGAGTTTTCAAATCCAAACTCGAGTTTGTCTTTCTTTATGAAAATCTGAGCATTTATTTGACAAGCCAAAACTCGAGTTTCCAAACCGAAACTCGAGTTTGTCTTTGACAGTAAGTTTTTCATCTTACAAAGACAAACTTCAACTGTGTTTACAATTGTCCGTTATCATCAAAACCAATAGAGAACTAACATTCTCCCCCTTTTTGATGATGACAACACTTGTAAACCATAATTTTTTATTTTCCAAAAGATTTGAGATTTGAGGAAAATTTTTCAAAGGATGATTTGAAGTATTTGTTATCAGTTCTGTATTTGATTTTATTTTATCACAGAGATATATCAGAAGTAAATCATAATCAAACCATTGCATTTAATTGAACTGAATGTACGTTCAAAACATGTAGAAATGCAGGATTACAAAAGATTCCAAATACAAACTGAATCTAAAACTCTTAAACTCTCCTTCCTTCAACTCAAGATTGCTCCTTTGGTTGAGTTTCTTTTTCTGGTTCTTCTCCCCCTTTGTCATCAACAACAGAGGATGGAGCTGAGATTGGAGGTTCAGTGGAAGGGGTTGAGAGCTTGACAGTGGTGGCAGGAGATGGAATTGGAATTGAAGAGACAATGGGGGTATGGAGGATTTCAGTGGTTGGGGAAGAGATAGGAACAGAGGAGGGGACTATGGGAGTGGTGAAAGTAAAAGAAGATGAAAAAGGCGGGGAAGTTGGTTCGGATGGCATGCCGGCAGGAGTCCCAAATCTAGAGGTAGATCCCATGTCAAACCTTTTCATTAGCTCACTCACTCGATTGTCCAACCGTTCTTGAGAAACTAGGAGAGTGGCCAAAGAAGCATCGTGATCGATCAAGTGATTCTTGATTCCATCCTGAATCGTAATCATAGCAAGATTGCTTTTCATCATTGAAGTGCACAATCGATTCACTTCATCTTGGATGCGAATGGTCATGTCTTCAAAAGCTTGATCTACAATGGCACGAACTCGGCATCAAAATCAGGAGGAATGGATGATAATGGAGGAGCAGAGTGAGCTTCCTGAGTTTTGGATCGAGGAGGAGCCCGAGATTCTCCTGATCCTTCTGCTTCAAAAGAGAGTCTCATCGATTGATCCGAGACTTTCCAAATACCGTGGGGAATTCATCGAATCTTGTGTTCCCACATACAGATTTTATGGTAAAAGAGAATTACGTAAACGAGAGAGGGAAAATGAATATATGAAGCTTTTCTAGATGAGAATCTAAAATTGACCATTCCTGGAAAAGCCAATGGCCTAGGTTGATGGGGACTTTGTTCACTAGGGTAGCAAACTTGGGATAGTCTTTGTTGGTAAAATGAGTGAAATTTCCACCCTTTTGAATCATGTTTCTAGAGTAGATATACCACAGAACACGATGAATAGGGGGCATAGACATAGGAGTGAAAGACAATTTGACTAGTTGATCGGCAGGGATAGGTTCATTTGGCCGAAGAATTTCAAAAATCTCTTTGTTGGAGTATTGAGCTGTAGGAGGAGGAGGAGGGGGATTGGAGATTTGAAGAATTGAGTTTATAATAGAGGCAGACAGGGTGAACTTGACTCCTCTAACTTCTGTGGAAACTCTTTCTTCGACTAATATATGATCCTGATCTTCTAAATTGTCCCATTCCATATTAAAATAAAGAGTAAATACCCTTTTTTGTCCCTGGAAAACACACGGATGCCCTTTTTGGTCCCTGAGTAAAGGAAATGTCGTTTTGGTCCTTTTTAGGGACAAAAAATGACCTTTTTGGGAATTTATGAGGGATTAAAATGTCCCAAAAAAATGTCCAAAAGGACCAAAATGGACCTTATTTTTCCATTTTAGGGACCAAAAAATGACTTCTTTTTTTTCAGGGACCAAAAAGGGCATCCGTGTGTTTTCCAGGGACCAAAAAGGGTATTTACTCTAAAATAAAAGACTTTGGTGACATTGGAACTATATTGGGCAGAGATAGATAAAAAGGATTCATAGGGTTTCAGCCAAGGGGAGAGATCTACATTGCAGGATTCCCTAAGCTTATCTAAGTCAACAGAAACTATAGGGCAAAAAGCTTTGTTTGAATATGAATCTTTGAATGATTCAGCCTTTTTACCAGAGAGAAGTTGACTTTCAGTTGCAAACTCCGGAGGTGCAGAATTATGGAGATAGATTTGTGAAAGAGCATCTGGAAGTATGGACGGCTCCTGAGGATCCCGAGGCGAGTTGGAAGTTGCCTTGGAAGATCCTTCTCCTCTCTTAGCACGAAGCTTTTTGCGAGGCTGAGTTGGTACACCCTCTGGCTGCTTTCCCTTTGGATCTTCGTGAACAGGTTCAGAAGCACGTTTAGATCCATCTTGGGATGGTTCTTGAATTGAGACTCCCTTGGATTGAGCCGAAGATGTTTGCATTGACGGAACCCCAGGGATTCGTTTATCGACTCCATAGTGGTATTTGTTTGGGAAGTGTTTTACCCTTGGAGGTCGAGTGAGAGGGGGTGATGGTGATTCGGTAGAGGCTTCGAAAGTGGCATCCTTTTTGGAAGTTTTTGTGCGAGCCATAGCGATTTGAGAGTGAGAGATTAGGGTTCGAAGATGAGAAATCGGAAGAGATGAAGAGACCATAGAAAACTCTTGGGCAAACTTGAGTTTTGGGGAAGGTTTATATAAACAATGAATAGTTAAACTTAAATAGGGCACGAATTCACTAACTTGGATTCAAAAGTGTTAAGTGAACTTTTGAAATTCCGCGACCTAAACTCGAGTTTCCACTTACTGACTCGAGTTTTGTGGATGCCTCAATAGGTGCGTTGCTCTATGTCTGCCCGAAACTCGAGTTTCCACTTCATGACTCGAGTTTCCAATTTGCGAAAACTTGGAGCTTGCTTTCTGGCTCTCCGAAACTCGAGTTATCACTTAACGACTCGAGTTTCCAATTTGCTTGAGAATCTCATTTTTCTTCTGGCCCCGACAAAACTCGAGTTTTGAAAGTAAAACTTGAGTTTGCGTCTTTTGACAGCAAACTTCAGGATTTCAAACATCCTGCATAAAACATTACTATGTACTCCGAAGCTTAAGTTAGTCTTAGATAATCATCAAAAAGCCTATAACTAACATTGTGTTAAGGTTTTTCTCAAAAACATTGGGATTCACCATTTTCATTTAAGCTTTTCTTTCAACTTGGTAATGTATCCCAATTTTCATGAATGATTTCAAAATTCATTTTGAAGTATATTCTAAGAGCATTGTATTTACCAAGAATTAATGGAAATCAATAGGTGAATATATCGTATGCTCCAGATTAAAGAGAAGTTGAACATTCCCCTTTGAAGAGATTTCATAATGGCAAGAGTCATGAAGATAGAGTGCTGAGGAAATATTCTTAGCACAACAGAAGTGTATAGTCATAATGGCCTTGCTATTGACCAGAAGATAATCTTGCATTTTTGAATTCGGAATTCATGAATGCTTAAGGCAAGATTATGAATATAGTTACTCAAAATAGGATGAAGGACAAATTCTGAGGTATTTGAGCAACTAAAGAATATTAGGATTCTTGAAAGATGTAACAACCCGACTTTTTAAAGCAGTAATTTTTTTTTTTTTTAAAACATCTTTTCAAACCATCAGAGTAGAGCATTTGAGCGGAAGAGTAACTGATATATAGATTCAAAAAGCCAACAGTAGTGTATCTGGCTGATTACAAAGGCGGTTCAATAACCGAGCGTTTTCAGAATAAAAGACAACATCAAAAGGAAGACTCCTGCCCGATCCACGAAATGAAGTCTTCAGTCAGGTTTTCTATGCAGGCTGCTTGCCTCCATCCTCGGTCCTTGGTCCCCCTGAACCTGACGCTATGTTAAGAGCTGAGATCCGCACCGGATCTCAGGTAAGGTTTAACCTCATGTTTATGTATACAGACAACAGACATTAACATCACTCTATCACAACCCATGCATATGTATTGCCCCCAGCTTGCAGACAATATTGCACCCAAAGATACGTATTGCAGATTGCACCCAAAGATACTGACGAGATTGCACCCAAAGCATACGAGACATATCCACTAACCACTATATGCACTCAAACAAGATAACACCTCTATACACACACACCACATATAAGCATACCATAAACATCAGAGTTAGTGTTACAGTACGCGAACGTACCTCCGTTGACGAACGTCGGCAATTTCGCGGCGAAACGGCACGACGGTAGGTAAAAACGGAATCGGGCTATCCTATCAACATAACAACGCATTTGTTAAGGATCTATCATTACGACGGACATTTTTAGTCAAAATGACCATTTTACCCTCGACCCCCAATTGGCGGAATTTCGCGGCGCTTCCGCTACATAGGCTATTTTCTTCCCAAAATTTCGCGTAACTTCGACGCCATCATGATTTTCGAAAATAAAGACTAAAATAGCCCTCCCATCTAATATCAAAACATAAAAATAAAGACTACTCTAGCCTTACTAACTAATGAACTAAAGACTAAAAACTAAAGACCGAAAGTCTTACCCGTTGAAGACTTCGCGTAACCTCCCCAGAGCTTCTCTCTCTACTTCTTCCTCTCTCTAATTTTCGGCCAAAGGGCTTGGAAAATGGTGTGAAGATTTCTCAAGGGCAAGGCATCTATTTATAGGGAAAAACAAGGGACATGTTTGGCAAAATATAAGGTTTTGTTTTGAATTCCAAGTTGTAATAACCCATTATTTGCAACTTGTTCAAGAAGCCAAAACTCCTCCTCACACACTCTTGGTCGACATCTTTGGGCTGTGTGGCAGCCCCTCATTGGTCCAAAAGTGGTGACTTAGCTCACTTTATGCCCGGTATAACCGTTTTTCCCGATCGGTACCCGATTCGCGTGATTTCGGAGAATTCACAAAATTCTGGATTTAAAACTCGAAGACATGTTCTCACTTAGTAGAAATGTCCAAGTTAACCTAAATTTCGATTCCATATAGGCCTCCAACTGTCCAGGTTGAAGTTTTCGAAAACGTGTCCGAACGCGTCCGTGTCGGAATTCAATTTCGGGACTACCAATCTCTTGGAAATAATTCACCGATTCCAAATATGTCTAAATAAATTCGAACCCATTTCTAAATGTTGAGTTAGAATTTATTTTCTTTATTTCCAAAATATGCCTATATGCATTTTTCCCTATTTCGTCTTATTAGGAAAATGCACCAACGGTCTCGGAATTAACTTAGGAAGAGTTTAACGGAAGATAAAAACCCACTGATTAATATTTTACCTTGACTTTGGAATTCCTATTCCTAGATCTCTAGATAGGATCCGTTTCCTAATTTTAAAATTACTATTCACAAATTTTGCTTTAATTAATTATAATATTAAAATAGCAAGTTGCCAACTTGCTTCCTATTTCATTTCTATTTTCTTTTTCTTTTTCTTTGGCCCAAAATTCTGGTCCTTTTTTATTTAATTTTCGTTTTTATTTAATTAATAATTAATTAATATTATATAAAATAATTATTTAATAATTATTTTTATATAATTTTTACAAAATTTCCCTATTGGTCCATACTTGTTTTTAGGCTTAAAAATAACCAAACTCAACTATTTTTCTCCAAAATTTCCAATTAATTAGTAAATACATTTTTACTAATATTCAACTAATTTCCACTAATTTTTGACCTTCCCATAATCATTACTGAATTTCCTTTGCTTATGCTTAAGTAATTAGCCCAATATTACTTAATTACTTAATTATCACAAGTTGATAATTTTCTTACTTAGAACACCTCATTATCTTCATATTCTTGTGTTAACATGAGAATTTCCATGCCTCTTACATTATCTCATAATTTACAAGGGTACTATGGTCTTTCCAATACTTTTTAAGCAATAATATTTAATTTCTCCAAGTTTGTAATTTTATCAAATTACCACAATTAGAGATAATATACTCTCTCAATTTTAACACTTATTTCCTTGCCCTTTAGGATTTTTCACAATTTTCCTAAGTTATTTATGTCCCTTAGGGGCATTTTCGTCATTTTTGGCACCTTGGCCCTTAATTTCTCTAATTTTCCAAGGGATTTTCCTTTTACTTCTCACATGAGTATCTTCCTTGGGAAAATAAACTAATTATCATAAAAAGCTTGAGACCACATATTCACCTTTTAAATATGTATTATTTACTTATTTATGATCTTTTCCCTAAATCAAATTTTAGGGTATTACATTTCTCCCCCCGTTAAACAAAATTTCGTCCTCAAAATTTGTATTCTACCCACTAAACTTTGTACTATCCTGATTTCGGACTATACGCGTCGGATCTTCGCTTTATTTGTCAGCTGCTCCTCCTGGTGATCGAGAATTCGCTTTGGTTTGACCATAAAGATCTTGTCATATTGTACTTTGATATATAGTGTCTCCCGAGGCGCCCATACACCGCGGTCAACACCACAAATACCAAAATGTCTCCATGGCGCCCATACATCATGACAACACAAGATATCATACATGTCACCATGGCGCCCATACACCATGGCAACACAAGATACCTCCTACTCAATGACATGATCACGGTCGAATCGTAATATCTAAGAAACATGGAATACATCACGGAGGTGGTTCTCGTATCGTATAAGTCAATCGAATAGCTAACACCTAGTTCATGCAATGCATAGAGAAAATTCCTTACTAAGAGAGATAGTACCTTGGACTCTCTCCGGAAGTTCTCTGTCCATTGTGTCGGTTAACGCGTACATTCGGCCCGGGTTTTGTGGCCTCATCTTCGCAGCTATCTCGTGACAATTCGGGGCAATGTGTCCTTGTTTCTGACATCTATAGCAAACTCGTCTCTCTACACTTTTCTCATCAGGACAGTTTGAAATGATGTGCCCCAGCTTCCGGCATCCGTAACAAACTGTCTACCACCACACTACCGAATGGTACTTCCCTTGATCGGGACACGGTCGGGTTCTTGGCATCCTCGGGTTGCTCTGTTGCTCATACTTGGAATGGTCTCTTGTTTTCCCTTTGCGAGTCCCTCCATGGTGCCTCTCTTTTCCGTGAGGAATTCCCACGGCTGACCTCGCTACGATCTGCATTGCTTGTGCTTAAGTGCCGGGGTTTACGCAGCTCCTTTCGGTTGCGCTCAATTAGTCGGCAAGATTCTACCGCTTGGGCTAGTTTAGGAAACCGCCGAGATACCACCTCTTCTTTATCTCATATTTTAGCCCGTGTGTCAACCTCGTTTGACTTCCAGGTTTCGTTATCATTACTCTTCAGATACGACGAGTATCGTGACAGATTGGTAAACCGAGTATAGTAATCGTCGAAGGATTCCTCAGAACCTTGTTGGATGCTAAGAAACTCCGCCTCCTTGATCACCTGTGTCGAGGGAGGAAAATATTGTTCATTGAATTCCTCCATGAACTTCTCCCATGTGACAGGCAATATCGGGTCCGCAACGTCGTGGCGACGCTCTTCCACCATCGATGCGCATCACCATCGAGCTTAAAGATCGCAAGTTGAGCTTTCCGATCATCCGGGCATTCCATAACTTCAAATATTTTCTCCGGACAACCAATCCTCAGCCAATTCGTTCTTCCCGTGGAAACAAGGTGGCTTGAGCTTACAAAATTGAGTGACCCAACTTTGTGTAGTCTGCATATCTCTCCCTCGTCGTGGGGGTGACTGGGACCTATCAGATCCCTCAGCTTCCTCATCGTGTTCATCACTCTGCTCGTTTTCTTCTTCTTCGAATGTTGTTCTTCCTCATGTCCGGCTGCCTTTCGGCTTGCCTTTCGGCCCGAAGTTCCTCTATCATCATTCTTTGTTCATCTAGCATCTCTCTTTGTTCACGCACTACGGCCACGGCCTCTTGCAAAGCAATCTGCTGGTTTGGTTCATGAATTGTCGCGCTCAGGATTTACTACTGGAATCGTCCGAGGTTGTCTACCTCGTCCTCGGCCCGCCTCGCCTCGGCCTCGGGAGCTCCGGCTCCTCTTAAATTCACCATGTTGTGTTCTTTTTCCTTTATTAAGGGAAACGTTAGATACAGGGAAGACATTTCGCATAACACGGACTTTATCACACTAGTCCCTAGACTCTTTCACGCTTTACATTGCACCCACCTTTATCATTCTATTATTCACACTTTGCTCCCACCTTTATCATACTCACAACAATTAAACTCTATTATACGTAGTATTCACACCGCGCGCAACATTTCCGTCGTCAGATTCTCGTTGGTTCTCTCTACCCAAAAACAGATGCGAAGAAAAGTGGATCAAATCCAGTTTTCCAGAAGAGTATGAAAATTCGTTACAGAAATTTCTCGATAGAAGTTCTCAACATGGGTCAAATACCGCATGTACTTATCTTTATTGGTCTCGGGTTTTCATCCGGCGTGGCCTATCATCGCATATAAGCTCGATGCTAGGAAAGAATCACCGTCCAGACCTGGCGGCGGTTATCGAGTGATGCACCGACCAAGGGTGGTACACGGTTCAAGATGGTATACCGGCTCAGAATGGTATACCGAAGTAAGGTAGTACACCGACCTTAGGCTATATCAGTACTCATTTTCAAAATATGCTCCAAGTTTAAAAGGCATTTTGAACATAACTCCGTTATCCGAACAGAATGGCCAGGTAAGTGTCTACCATGGGGGCCTCACCGACTTATACGGCGACTCAATGGCATACCCACGTAGACTAGCCTTGCCTTCGGCACCAAACTGTCCGTAATAACATAGCTAAATTCATGCCAGGACTATTGCTCTGATACCAAATGTAACAACCCTACTTTTTAAAGCAGTAAATTTTTTTTTTTTTTAAAACATCTTTTCAAACCATCAGAGTAGAGCATTTGAGCGGAAGAGTAACTGATATATAGATTCAAAAGCCAACAAGTAGTGTATCTGGCTGATTACAAAGGCGGTTCAATAACCGAGCGTTTTCAGAAATAAAGGACAACATCAAAAGGAAGACTCTGCCGATCCACGAAATGAAGTCTTGATCGGGTTTTCTATGCAGCCGCTTGCCTCCATCCTCGGTCCTTGGTCCCCCGAACTGGTAACGTTTAACCTCATGTTTATGTATACAGACAACAGACATTAACATCACTCTATCACAACCCATGCATATGTATTGCCCCCAGCTTGCAGACAATATTGCACCCAGCATACAGACAAATTGCACCCAGCATACAGACAGATTGCACCCAGCATACAGACATATCCACTAACCACTATATGCACTCAAACAGTATAACACCTCTATACACACACACCACATATAAGCATACCATAAACATCAGAGTTAGTGTTACAGTACGCGAACGTACCTCCGTTGACGAACGTCGGCAATTCTGGCGGAAAACGGCACGACAGTAGGTAAAAACGGAATCAGGGCTATCCTATCAACATAACAACGCATTTGTTAAGGATCTATCATTACGACGGACATTTTTAGTCAAAATGACCATTTTACCCCTGACCCCCCAATTGGCGGAATTTCGCCAGCGCTTCGCTACATAGGCTATTTTCTTCCCAAAATTTCGCCAGAACTTCGACGCCATCATGATTTTCGAAAATAAAGACTAAAATAGCCCTCCCATCTAATATCAAAACATAAAAATAAAGACTACTCTAGCCTTACTAACTAATGAACTAAAGACTAAAAACTAAAGACCGAAAGTCTTACCCGTTGAAGACTTCGGCAGAACTTCCCCCAGAGCTTCTCTCTCTACTTCTTCCTCTCTCTAATTTTCGGCCAAAGGGCTTGGAAAATGGTGTGAAGATTTCTCAAGGGCAAGGCATCTATTTATAGGGAAAACAAGGGACATGTTTGGCAAAATATAAGGTTTTGTTTTGAATTCCAAGTTGTAATAACCCATTATTTGCAACTTGTTCAAGAAGCAAAAACTCCTCCTCACACACTCTTGGTCGACATCTTTGGGCTGTGTTGCAGCCCCCCATTGGTCCAAAAGTGGTGACTTAGCTCACTTTATGCCCGGTATAACCGTTTTCCCCGATCGGTACCCGATTCGCGTGATTTCGGAGAATTCACAAAATTCTGGATTTACAACTCTGAAGACATGTTCTCACTTAGTAGAAATGTCCAAGTTAACCTAAATTTCGATTCCATATAGGCCTCCAACTGTCCGGTTGAAGTTTTCTCGAAAACGTGTCCGAACGCGTCCGGTGTCGAATTCGTTTCGGGACTACCAATCTCTTGGAAATAATTCACTGATTCCAAATATGTCTAAATAAATTCGAACCCATTTCTAAATGTTGAGTTAGAATTTATTTTCTTTATTTCCAAAAATATGCCTATATGCATTTTTCCCTATTTCGTCTTATTAGGAAAATGCACCAACGGTCTCGGAATTAACTTCCGGAAGAGTTTAACGGAAGATAAAAACCCACTGATTAATATTTTACCTTGACTTTGGAATTCCTATTCCTAGATCTCTAGATAGGATCCGTTTCCTAATTTTAAAATTACTATTCACAAAATTTGCTTTAATTAATTATAATATTAAAATATTATGCAAGTTGCCAACTTGCTTCCTATTTCATTTCTATTTTCTTTTTCTTTTTCTTTGGCCCAAAATTCTGGTCCTTTTTTATTTAATTTTCGTTTTTATTTAATTAATAATTAATTAATATTATATAAAATAATTATTTAATAATTATTTTTATATAATTTTTACAAAATTTCCCTATTGGTCCATACTTGTTTTTAGGCTTAAAAATACTCAAACTCAACTATTTTTCTCCAAAATTTCCAATTAATTAGTAAATACATTTTTACTAATATTCAACTAATTTCCACTAATTTTTGAGCTTCCCATAATCATTACTGAATTTCCTTTGCTTATGCTTAAGTAATTAGCCCAATATTAATTAATTACTTAATTATCACAAGTTGATAATTTTCTTACTTAGAACACCTCATTATCTTCATATTCTTGTGTTAACATGAGAATTTCCATGCCTCTTACATTATCTCATAATTTACAAGGGTACTATGGTCTTTCCAATACTTTTTAAGCAATAATATTTAATTTCTCCAAGTTTGTAATTTTATCAAATTACCACAATTAGAGATAATATACTCTCTCAATTTTAACACTTATTTCCTTGCCCTTTAGGATTTTTCACAATTTTCCTAAGTTATTTATGTCCCTTAGGGGCATTTTCGTCATTTTTGGCACCTTGGCCCTTAATTTCTCTAATTTTCCAAGGGATTTTCCCTTTTACTTCTCACAGTATCTTCCTTGGGAAAATAAACTAATTATCATAAAAAGCTTGAGACCACATATTCACCTTTTAAATATGTATTATTTACTTATTTATGATCTTTTCCCTAAATCAAATTTTAGGGTATTACAAAAGATGAAGCATAAACTCATTAATCCAAATGATTAGAGTTCCAGAATATTATCCTAGTAAGTTATTCGATTAATGGTTAATGCATTATCATTCAATACACTAATGAACATTCATAAAGCTTGGAATAACTTGGCCAAAGGAAATTTATGCAGTGGTCATAACAATTTTACAGATTGAATTCTTTTCTTGAAGATAGGCTTGAAACTCATATGTGAATATTAGCTAAGAAAGCCAACTAGTTCTCGAATGAAACTAGACAGTTCAAGTAACACAATGAATTCTAAAGATCAATCTGAGAGGAATGGAAAACATTCAACTTAAACGGGTTTGAAGCACATCTGTTATTCAAAATATTAGCTTCCAATTTTGAAACACTATTTGAGTGCAATCAAGGCATGAATAATATTTTTTTTTTTAAAAACGTTTGTATGCATTTTTCACAAAACAGGGTGAATCAAACTATTTTCAGAATTGTGCATTTCAAAAGCATGAAATCAGAAAGTACTGCACAATTTCATTCTTTAGATCATTTAGCAATTTGAAATTTATTTTGAAATAACATAGAAATATTGATTGCTAATGAAATGTAATATTGGACAAATGTTCATTACCCAAATATGAATCTCATATAAGCACATTATAGGGTAAAGTTTGGATATCACCATAATTCATTTTGTCCTTGCAAAAGCTTGCTTGATAGATGGATTGATGTATATGTACTCCTTTTATGATATTCATCATCAAGCATTGCTTCTTCATCTTCATCAAGAGTTGAATTTAGTTTTCTAAGTAGTTACTCTCTTGAGAAGCTCACACACACACACCTACAAAACAGAAGAGATTAAGTTTTTGGTACCCATTTTTTCTTGGGTCTTTGAGGTTAGTTCGGGCTTGAGGAACATAGGTTCCTTTAGGCACCCATTGATAGTTGCCTACTGGTTTATCTCTTCTATCTTTCTTATGAAAACAAGATGAGGTTGTGTGACCTTTTCGGTTACAATAGTTGCAGTGAGCAAATGGATTGGAAGAGTGTATAGTTTTTCGAAAGGAATTTAAATAAGATTTTCCACCACTCTTCTTCTTTCCTTTCTTTTTGTCAAACATGGGATTGTAGCCTAACCCTGAACGATCATTTGTAAATCTTTGTGCTTTTAAAATCACGTTAAGCATCTCACTGCCTTTTGTAAACTTTTCAAGAGTTTTAGTGAGATATGAATTATTTTCTTTAAATACGACACAATCATCACATATGAGATTTTCAGGAAAGGAAAGATTTTCTACTTGCTGTTCAAGAGTAATATTTTTCCTTTTCAAAGCAATATATTTCTCAGCAAGCTTTTCAAATTCTGATTGAACAATGGTATATTCAGTAAATAATTCATCATATGATGGTTTAGAATCATATACCTCATTGTTCTTTTCGTGTTGCTCTTCGATTCCAGCAATCAAGCAGATATTTGCTTTTTCCTCTTCTTCATCAGCTTCATCTTCATCAGATGAGCTATCTCCCCATATTGCTGAGACATAGGCTTTCTTTTTGAATTTGTTGAATTTGTTCTTGTCCTTGTCCTTGTTCTTCAGCTGGGGGCATTCTGACTTGATGTGGCCGGGCTTCTCACATTCATAGCAGATAATTGGCCTTTTTTTTCTCCATGCTGGAGCTGCCCTTGTTGAATCTCTTATATCCTTGGTCCTTTCTGTAAAATCTCTTGAATCTTCAGACCATCATGCCCAGCTCTCCATCTTCGTCATCTCCTTCTTCTTCGTCGTCATTGGATTGCTTAGCTTCATTTGCAGCCTTGAGAGCAATGCCTTTGTTTTTGCTACTTGTCTCATCAAGTCCCTTTTTGAACTTGAGTTTGCCTTCATACTCTGAAAGACTGCCAAATAATGCTGCTACAGAGCTCATTGATTCACCACGGGCTTCTTCAATGGCTGTAACCTTAACTTCCCACTCTTTGCTCAGAATATTTAGAATCTTTCTTACTTGAGTAGATTGTTCATATGTCTTGCCCAAGGCAGCAAGCTGATTGATCAGATGAGTGAATCTTAGTTGGAAGTCTATGATGGATTCACCAGGCTTCATCCGAAGAAGATCATATTCGGTCATTAGAGTGTTAACTCTATTTTCTTTGACTTCGGATGTTCCTTCATGGGCAATCTCCAATGCATCCCACATATCTTTTGCAGTTGGTAGAGTGCAGATGCGGAAGTACTCTTGTTGACTTAGAGCACTCTGGAGCATTAGAATGGCCTTGCTATTGAGAGTGACATTTCTTCTGTCATTCTCATCATATGCCTCTTCTGGATTAGGAACTCGAAGCTCATTCTCCAAGATAGTTGGATTGTAGTTACCTACTTCGAACACCCTCCATAGACCGTATTCATTGGCCATTACGAAAACTTTGAATTTGACCTTCCAGAAGGAGTAATGTTCTCCACTGAAGCCAGGAGGACGGTTGATCGAAGCTCCATCAGGTAGAATACCGTTCATGGTGATCCTTCTCGAGATGTTAAGCTCTTAAGAGAAGACCAGGCTCTGATACCAAATGTAAATAGAGCTTGAATCACCAAGAGGGCGTGAATTGGGGATTCTTAAAATTCTTTTCGAATACTCTGTTTTTCGGATATAAAGAAGAAGTAAGCAGAGTAAGGGAAGAATAGCAAGACACAAAGATTTATACTGGTTCGGTCCAATCCTGACCTACGTCCAGTACCCAGACTCTTCCGGGATTTCTCACTAACAAGATTGATTACACATTCTGCACTCAAGAGTAATTCTCTCTCTAGAACTTACTCCCCCTTACAAGTTGTAATCAATAACCCAATCTCCAAGTCCCCTTGACTTGAGATAACTCACAATAAGTGATTTACAATCAATGAACTCTCTTTCAGAGTAGATAAAATAAGCATCAAGTACAAATGTATCAAAAGATACTTTACACAGAAAAACTCAAATAATGAATGACTCGTTGAATGATTTTCGTTTTCTGTTAGATTGGTTGTTGAGAAGAATTGAATGCATCTCTATTTATAGGTAGAGATCATTAGATGACCGTTGAAATCCCGTTTATAACCGTTGGAGGTGATGGGAGATGTTTAAATGAAGTTCTGGTCTTCTTCTCTCACTAATCTCTGATAATCCAGCTTTGCAGAAATTCAGAGTTGACTCTCTGACTATTGATCCGTTGGAAGAGCAGTTCTTTGGATGTAGAAGGCAAGCATTTACTTCTTGAAAACGTGTGGAGAATGCTTGTCCAAAAGTATGCAAGGTTTCGCACATTTCATTTAATGTCTTGACATGCTTTTGCTTTATGCTAAGTCTCCATTTAATCATGTCTAAATCATCTGAAACTCACTAACAAACTGATTAAACATAGTTAAGAATAGTTGTGAGTGATGATACAAAGTATTGAGACTAAACATAAATATATAGCAAATCGATTCAGTTCGAAATTCAAATCCCGCGATGCAAACTCGAGTTGGTTCTTCGAAACTCGAGTTTTCTCGTTCCAGTGAACTTTTATCAAAAGAGTGAAACTCAAGTTTTCAAACTAAACTCGAGTTTTCTCTTTACAGAGAAAAACATCGCGATTTGGCATTTTGGACATGTTAAGAGAATAGTGCCAAACTCGAGTCAATTAATGACTAACTCGAGTTTTGGACATTTTGATGAAGAATCATGTTTTAGTCCAAAAGCTTAAAACTGGAGTTTCCAAACATAACTCGAGTTTTCAAAGGTTCAAAATAGCCAGAGCTCTCGGCCTGGCCAAAACTCGAGTTTACAAAACATAACTCGAGTTTTCTCATTTGTTGAAAACTTTGGAAACTTCTTTTCAAATACGAAACTCGAGTTTCAAAACCGAAACTCGAGTTTTCTCTTTAGTTGAGAAAACGTTGAAAACCTTAGATCGATTCAATCATGGAAGTTTATTCAAGGTCAGAGATGAGCATTGTTCTCAGATAGTGAAAACTCGAGTTTTCTAAACGAAACTCGAGTTTCCATAAACATTGGAAACTTAGAGAACTTACTGTATAACCCAAACTCGAGTTTCCAATTGGAACCTAGAGTTTTGGTTTCTTCGAAAAAAACTTAGTTACTCTCTGTCTTGTCAAAACTCGAGTTTTCTAAATCAAACTCGAGTTTGCTTTGTTTGTGAAAAACTTTAATGCTCTCTGTATGACCAAAACTCGAGTTTTCAAATCCAAACTCGAGTTTGTCTTTCTTTATGAAAATCTGAGCATTTCTTGGACAAGCCAAAACTCGAGTTGCCAAACCGAAACTCGAGTTTGTCTTTGACAGTAAGGTTGTCATCTTACAAAGACAAACTTCAACTGTGTTTACAATTGTCCGTTATCATCAAAACCAATAGAGAACTAACAATGTTCACCAACTAATCCAAGGATTTCAAGTTATGGCTTAGTTTCTATAGATTCTCGTTTATCTGATTTGCGTTTTGGATATCTGATAGCTTCTTAGCCAGTTTAGTATAACCCTTTTCTGTTACGGAAATAACTTCGGAGGTAACCCACTCCGAGCTAAAAATTCACTTGTTTATAATATGCCCTGATCCTAGAAACCTAGTTCATGGTTTTCTAGATAGGATTTAATTTCTATCGGTTCTCCTTTATCCTATTTTTTTTTTTTTACAAAAATCTCATTTTATAATAATATTATATTACAACTTGTACAAAAATATCATGATATTATTTTGCTCCATTTTTGCTCCAAAAAGTCTCCTTATTTCGGCTGCCCCCTTATTATTATTATTATTATTATTATTATTATTATTATTATTATTATTATTATTATTATTATTATTATTATTATTATTATTAATTAATTAATTAATTAATTAATAATATATTTAATTATCTAATACAATTTAGCAAAATTCTCCCATTGGTCCATTTTTAATTACATGGATTTAGACATTTTACTTTGTTAGAAATTCTTGTAGCCTTTGATCTTACCTTAATATATTCAATCTTAGCCATTGATTATTTGTTTAATTTGTAGAAAGTGATTAACAAGTTTAATTAGTGCCCTAATCACATGATTAGCAACTTTTTAGGATTTAGGGTTTTCATGTACTTAATCTCACCAATTTTTCTCAAAATTTTTCTAATTAATTAGCAAGTATGTTTTATGCTAATTTTAGCCATAAACATTTAATTAAAGGGTTTTACATAATTTACCTTGGATTTTCCCTTGTTCAAGCTTAAACAATTAGCCATTAATTACTTAATTAATCACCTACTAATTGTTGATAATTTTCTTATTTAGGATTAATAATTATCTCACAACTATTTTACTGACATTAGTATTTTATGCTCCATGCATTATATTAAAAATCATGGGGTCAATTATGGTCCTCCAAATACTTTTTGATTTTTCCCCTTTAATTTTTCCAAGGTTATAATTTAATAAATTTTCTAAATTAAGGACAATATTCTTCCCTATTTTTAATAAATATTTAATTACCCTTTTAGATTTATCATAATATTCTCAGGCTGTTTTATGACTCACAAATGCACTTTTGGCCTTTTGGCACTTTATTTCCTCTAATTTTGACAGAATTTACCTTAGAAAATAAGATAAATACCACACTAGTTTTGAGACCTCATATTCACCTATTTCCAATAGCTATTATCTACTAAAATATGTTACTTATCATAAGTGCGATTTTTAGGGTATTACATTTCTCCCCCCATTAAATAAAATTTCGCCCTCGAAATTTACTCCATACTATCTAGCCATATATTATGCTTTTAAAAATGGGATGTTACAATAACATGTTATAAAATAAAGGGAAAGATGAGAAGAGAAAGGAATAATGAATAGAAAGTAAGAAAGATTATTTCTCATTCACTATTTAGCGTTGTCTGAAATACATAACATATGTCTTTCATTTATAGGCACAACTCTCTAATTTACAATTAATGTGATTCTATAATCATAGTAATCAATGGGTGAGAATAGTAAATAATGAAAGATATAGACATCCAAAAATATAATATTCATAACAAAATATATATTATTAGATTTGAGGAAATTAAATCACATTCTATTTGATCTGTATAGTATACAAGAAAGTGTGGTTTGAAAGCATTTATGCTCAGAGAGTTAATCATAGATTCAATCTTATCCCGAACCTTATGATTTGCCTAAAGGACAAGGACAATGCAAATTTGAATTGGGACAACATACTCAATTGGAATAAAGTGTTTGAAGAAGAAAAGAAAAATTCCAAGAACAACAGATTAGATTCGTGAAGTTTTCTTTTTAAAATGTGATCTTATGGTGCTTCAATTCTGGTTTTTTTTTTTTTTTCCTTCTAAAAATTATATAGGTGTAATATAATTTTTGAGCTCCTCATAATTTATGAATACAATTTACTAATTTAAACTCCTTCTTTTCATAATTGAATCTGGCTCTTCCCTTCCTTTGAAATATGCATAAAAAGACAAACAAAATATTGAGCGATGTGTTTAACCATAATATTCTTGCTTCCCAGGGTATATATTTCATCAAAAAGTCAACTACACTATATTTATATTTGCGACAAAGACAAATTAGACTGATGGAGAATCGAATTAGGAAAGTGAGTCAATAATTTTAATTTGTTGAACCATCATATATTCTTTCTTCCAAGGGGAGTATAGTTAAATGAGATTCGATCTCTTAGTGAGACATGATCAAGCAGTGATACTGTCATACCGAAACAGTGATCTCTCTATATAAAGCAATTCATAGGGAAATGAATATAGAACATATCAGAACTCAATTATTTTTTGAATATTAGTGGAAGGTGTTTCCAAATCTCATCATAGTCTTCCAATATTGTGGCTCTACAATATTGGTTGACTGAGATGAAGTTTGAGAAGCTTGTTATCAACTAGTTGGCATCCATTTCAGATCAAATAAGCGAGAGAGAGAGAGAGAGAGTCAACATACTTCTATATATTGATTGTAGTTACATTCAAGTTTTCTACGTGAAAGAAATATCATTTTTTTAGCTTAACTATGACACTTCGTCTGGTCTTCTACTTTATATGATTTTATTTTAATTATTTGCTTGTTCCATTTTTTAAGGTGTCATTCAAACTGTCAACAACATTAATTATTTTCTTCCGCAAATCGCCCATATTCAGAAAACAAAAACACACCACACTCACATTTTTTCATAAACTTTATTATCAATGGAAAGTTTTAGTATTTTTGGAAAAAGTCGAACTTGTTTCTTTTAACTAAATTCCTTAATATGTTTGGTTTCTTAAAAAGTCTTTGTACAAAAACTTGAGGGAGTATCATATTATGGGAGGGTCAAAATACTTTTATACTCTCACCAATTACTTGCTGGATAAACCTATATTCTATATTACTATTTCCTTTCAGTTTAGGGGTTTTTAATATGATTATTATTGTGCTTAAATGCATATAGTATGAGTAATTGTGATTCCTAGCACACTCATCTTTCTCTCTCTCTCTTCCTTCACCTTCTTTATCTTCCACCCTCTTTTACCATGATTGCAACTGAGGATGCGTCTTGGAGGTTCCATGGAGGTCTTGTGTGGCCGAGGTTCATCTTCTCTTCTTGAGGATTGGTGGTGGTTGAGCTTGGTTCTTCATTAGGAGAGTCTACTTTATTTCCATTTATGTATTTCGGATGTCCCACAACGTGTTACTCAATGTATTTCACAATATGTCAACATGTTTCAACTCATAATGTTAGCCACGGGCCCCTGCTACTTATAAAATGGATGAGTGAGATATTTATGATGGGAAATATTTTCGAATATAACTTCTAATATATTAATTAAAACGAGATGTCTTGGATTTGAATAAGATCAGTTGTAATATGATCTTTACTCAATCAAACTTAATTACTTATTGATGATATAATTTAATACATCATTCAACTTTGTTTTTTTTGAATCTGGTGTGTCTTTTGAACTATATGTAATACTCATATATGCTAAACATTACCTCTAGCTTAATATAAGACCACAATCCACTTTGCCCCCATATTTATTATTTTACCGTTAAGCTATTGTAATACCCTAAAAATCGTATTTATGATAAATATCATAAATTAGGAAAAATTAATAATGTGTCAGAAATGACCAAAATGCCCTATGGAGCATATAATGACTTAGGAAAATTGTGAAAAATCCTAAAAGGTAGTGAAATAATTATTAAAATTGAGAGAATATATTGTCTCTAATTTTGGTAATTTAATAAATTATAAGCTTGGAAAAATTGTAAAATAACAATTATAAAGTATTTGGAGATCATAACTAACTCCATAATTATTGATATTTTACATGGGAGATAAAATAGCTATGTTAGCTCTGATTTTGAGAGGAAGTAATTAATTCTAGATAAGAAAGTTATCAACAAATAATAAGTGGTTGATTAAATAATTATTTGATAATGATTTAAGCTTGAACAATGAAATAATTGTGATAAATTATGTAGAACCCTATAATTAGTGGATTATGGCTAGAAAATTAGCATAAATATGTTTGCTAATTAATTGGAAAATATTGAGAAAAATAAATGAGATTGAGTAATTTTGAGCCTAAATACAAGTATGGACCAATAGGAAATTTTGTGAAAAAATATGTAAAAATAATTAAAATAATTAATTTTAAAATAAAATAAAAATATATAATAATAGGTGTGTGTGTGCCGACATGGTGTGATGAGTGGAAGAAGAAAAATAAGGTTGGATGAAAAATTGAAACTCTTAATTAATAATTAATTAAGTGTAAAAGTAGAAAAAGTAAATAAACTCCGATGGAGATCGGATCCTATCTAGAAAACCATGAATAGGATTTCTAAAGTCAAAATATAATATTGATGAGTGGACTTTTATCCTGAATTGAGCTGTACCTAGAATCGTTTCTGAGATCAGTAGAAGAAGTTAGTAATAAGACGAAATAGGGAAAATCTGATAAATAGGCAGATAGTCATAAAATTAGGATTTGAACAAAATAAATTATAACTCAACATTTGGAGATGAGTTGAGAATTTCCTGGACATATTTGGAATCAGTGAATTTTTGTCCAGAGGTTGATGATTCCGGAAATTGATTCCGTAACCGGCACGTTTTTCGAGAAACTTCAGCAGGACCGTTGGAACCCTGTATGGAGTCTGAAATTTATTTACCCCGGACATTTCTAATAAGTGAGAAAATGTCTTCAAAGTTGTAATTCCGAATTTTTGGGATTTTACGCGATTACGCGAATCGGACACCGATCGGGAAATTTATCGGTATAAGACTTCTAGAGCAAGGGAGTGACATCACCACCATGACATCATCTTTTTGTGCCACCTAAGGGATTGAGGTCAGCATGGTGAGGTGTAAGGCCAAGATCAAACCATCTTCTCCAAGTGCAATCCAATGGTTTAGAATTAATGTAGAAAGGTGCAATTTTGCCCTCCAAAAAGTCAATAAATAGGCATTCAAGCCTTTGGAGAATTCACACCAAATTGCAAGAGCAATTTTTGAGAGAAGTTAGAGAGAGGAGCTCTGGAGGAAAAAGCAGCGAAGCTCTGGGTAAGTTCTTCGGTACCGAGTCTTAAGCTTTCGTTAGTTTTAGTAGAATTGTTAGTTAGATCTAGGAAGTAGGAGATGAAATTCCTATTCTTGTTTTTAGGCCTTATTGCATCGAAAGATGTTTGACGAGGTAAAAACATAGTAGGGATTGAGTTTCTGAAAGTTGGGAGTTAAAGTAACGAAGTGCTGGCGAAATTCCGCCAATTAGGGGGTCAGGGGTAAAATAGTCATTTTGGACTAAAATGTGTCAAAAGTTAATAAATGTGATATTATCCTTATAGGATATCTGTGAGCACGTACCGCTGTCATAACGCTGTCAATTTTCCGTTTTCTGTCAGAAATACCGACGACCGTCAACGAAGGTACGTTCGCGTACTGTAACACTAACTCTGATGTTTATGTATGCATGTTTGTATGGGTGTTATGTAGAGTTGTTATACTGTTTGAATGCATATAGAGGTTAGAGAATATGTCCATATGCTGGGAGCAATATGTCTGTATGCTGGGAGCAATATGTCTGCATGCTGGGAGCAATACATATGCATTGGTTGTGATAGATCGGTTGTTTGTACTGTTGATATTGTGAGTACCTGTTGTCTGTATATGTGTATGTAAATATGAGGTTAACCGTTACCTGGGGTTCGATCCATGGACTCCAGCTCTTAACATAGCGTCAGGTTCTGGAGGACCAAGGACTGAGGAGAGAGATAAGCAGGCCGCATAGAAGTTCCGGCTGAAGACTTCCTTTCGTTTGTTCCGGCGGAAGCCTTTCTTTTGTTGTTATGTACTTTTGAAATACTCGGTTACTGTACCGCTGTTATAACCGGCCAGACTTATGGCATTTTGGAATCTAAATATCAGTTACTCTTTGCTCCGTTGCTCTACTCTGATAATTTGAAATGATGTTTCATGAAAAAAAATTTATACTGCTTCTGAAAAGTTGGGATGTTACAGCTATCATATTGATAGCACATGTTAAGGGAGTTTGTATAAAGAGGTAGTTTCAATACAAATGATTTAAGAGGTATTTTAGGAAAACCAACACATATTGTTTAGAAATAACTAATTTAACATACTTCATTAATCTACCCAAATTAGTTAAGTAAATTTTGTATTAAAGACCATAGGTAGTATAATATCTATATGCTAAATCAATTGGATTAAGTTCAAATTAACTAACTCATTTTAGAATCTACATGGTCTACAAATGGTTTTTTTATTGTTATACAATTCACGCACCCATTACCTACAGAGGGTTTGAAAGAAAGACTTAAAATAACCTTATGGACATATTTATCAACTTAGTTTGGTGTTGTTGTGCCACTAAGGCCTCGATGCCTACAAATGGGTATAAAATGCACCTATTGATCAACTTATCTATGGGCTAAGTGGGTGATGGAAAAATTACCTTATGGACAGATTTTTCCTTCCCAGCACTAGTTACTTTAACCCCCCCCCCCCACCCCCTGGGAAAAAAAACCCCTCTAAAACTTAATAACAAACCTCACTGAGCTTTTGAATTTTTGTGGTAGCCCCCAACTATCAATTATTCACCCCCTAAAATTTTTTGTGTCTGCATACAAACCCTCAAACTTTGATTATTACGTAAATAATTCTGATAAACTTTAAGCTGCGTGAATAAATAATGAATGTAATTAGTCTCATGAGAGTGATATGTATAGATTTTATAATTAAATATGTGTACATTTTAGGATATAATTAGCTGGATTCATTGATATTATATACCTATTTAATTATCTTATATATATTTTTCCATCATTGAATCAAATATAGGATCAAAGAATAAATCGACATAAAATCTACACATATCCTATTTTTATTGTGCAGGAGATATTATCATATATATATATGTGTGTGTGTGTGTGTGTGTGTAAAAGGATGAGATTTTGGAAGATTAACAACGTGGAACACAAGAAAAAAAAAAACTTGGGGCACAAGTTATATAACTAAAGATGAAAGAAAGATTTTGATCAGAGATGTTAATCTTGAGTGTGGGCCATGCGAATGAAAGAAAAGAAGAAAGGAATTCAATCAATTACAATGCAAACAGCCAAGTCATTAAATAAGGAAAGAATAAAACACGTTGACCCTACGGAAATGGAAGAAAGCAATATATATTAAATGATGGAAAAGCAATTGAAGGAGGAGCAGCAACCAAAAGGATTCGGACGAAGCATTGACGCACAAAAAAAAAAAAAGAGAAGTAGACGCACGGATAGGAAGGTGTAACATCCAATTTTCAAAAGCCGAACAAATTTTTTCTTTATTTAAAATCATCAGAGTAGAGCATCGGAGCAAGGGAGTAACTGATACTTATATTCAAAATGCCATAAGTCTAGCTATTTACAGTGATGGTACATTATTCCGAACGTCTAACTGAACGTAACTACATAAACAAAAGAGATCTTCAGCCGGGTCTCTACTCGGGCTGCTTGCCTTTGTCCTCGGTCCTCGGTCCTCCTGACCCTGAAGCTATGTGAAGAGCTGAGGTCCAACTCACCGGACCTCAGGTAACGGTTAACCTCATATTTACATATACAGCATATGGATTACAGACAATCACAACATAAACAGTATATGAGCATGCAACCAATGCAGATGTATCGCCCCTAGCATGCAAATGTATCGCCCTTAGCATGCACATGTGTTGCCTATAGCATGCAAACTATCGCCCTTAGTATGAACATGTATCACCCATAGCATGCATATGTATCGCCCATAGCATACACATAGTTATCTTCTATCATCTATATGCACTCAAACAACATACCAGTTATACGCATACAATAACCATCAGAGTTAGTGTTACTTTACGCGAACGTACCTTTAACCGTGAAATGGCCAAACATCCGGCCTTTTGAACCTGACTCCGGACCTCCCGGATATCCTAAAGGGTAATACCGTATCCATTAACTCATAAACAATATCCTAACGGATATCTTAGTCACAAATGACTATTTTACCCCTGACTTCGCTAACCGACGAAATTTCGCCAGAGCTTCGCTACTTTGACTATAATCTTCAAAATTGTTGCCATATCTCTTTCTCCATCATATTTTCGAAATAAATACCATATTTAACCATAAAACATTATATTACAGTACGCGAACGTACCTTCATTGACGGTAAACAGTACTTCGGTCGGAATACGGTACGACAGTTGATCAGAATGTAATCAGGGATATCCTATAAGGACAATAGCGTATTTGTTACTAATCAATCATCATAACAATCATTTTAGTCAAAAATGACCATTTTACCTCTGACTCCCCTAATTGGCGGAATTTCGCCAGAACTTCGTTACTTTGACTCCCAACTTTCAAAAACTTAATCCCTACTATGTTTTTACCTCGTCAGGCATCTTTCAATGCAATGAGGCTTAAAAACAAGAATAGGAATTTCATTTCCTACTTCCTAGATCTAACTAACATTTCTACTAAAACTACCGAACAAAAGACTAGAACTTAAAGCTAAGGACCGAAGAACTTACCCGTGCAGAACTTCGCCACAACTTCTCCAAGCTCTTCCTTCTCTCTAGCCTCTCTCTAAGTTTCGAAATATTGGAAAGGATTTGGTGCGAAGAATTGAAGAGAACTTGAAAGCTATTTATAGAAAAAGTGCGAGGGTATTTCGGTAATTCTCCAACCTTCAACTTCAATTTTAAACCATTCATTTGGAAACCTTAGCAAAAAAGTTTCTTCCTCCATTTTCCACCACAAAAACCATCCCCCTATGTCATCCTTTGTCACCAACATGATGTCATCCATGTGCTTTATGAGCTTCTACCGATAAAGTTCCCTGATCGGTGTTCTAATCGCGTAATCTTTGGAAATCTCAAAAATCCGGCAACATAGCCTCGAAGGTCTATTCTTCCTCTTTGTAAATGTCCGGGTCAACTAAATTTTTGATCCCATTCAGAACATTTCTTTGCCTGCCGAACATTTTCGGATAAACGTCTTCAGTTACGGAAATCATTTCGGGTAACAACATCTTCAGGACAAAAATCCACTGATTCATAATATGCCCAAATGTTTACCACCTCATCCCTGGATTTCAAGTTATGGCTTAGTTTCTATAGATTTTCATTTATCTGATTTGCTTTTTGAATATCGGATAGCTTCTTAGCCAGTCTAGTATAACCCTTTTCGGTTACGGAAATAACTTCGGAGGTAACCTACTTGAGCTAAAAATCACTTGTTTATAATAAGCCCTGACCTTAGAAACCTAGTTCATGGTTTTCTAGATAGGATTTAATTTCTATCAGTGGTCATTTATCCTATTTGCTTTTTCACAGAATATTCTTTTTCCTTATAATATTCTTCAAACCACAACCTTGTTCACACTACACATTCTTTTTCTTCCTTTTCTTTCTATTCTTTTTTTTGAAAATTGAAGGCTACTTCTTGGCTAAGTTTTTGACTTTTCAACTCTTTTTAATCACTTAGATTATGTCTTAATCATCTTAATTAGTAATTATCTTATTGCTTAATCCTTTGTTGGTTGATTAAGCCTTAAGAATTTTATGTAATTTACCTTATACACTCCTTAATTTTGCCAAATTACTTAACAATATTCTTTAATCTTGACCCTTCATTGATCATTAATCTCCAATTAGGGGTTGTATATAATTATCTTTGAATATCTCATTTTCTCATGCTTAAACAATTAGCCAATAATTATTTATTTAATCACTTACTAATTGTTGACAATTTTCTTAATTAGGATTAATCATTTCCTCACAACTATTGGACTGACATTGGTATTTTACGCTCCATGTAAAATATTAAAATCATTTGAGTCACTTATGTACCCCAAAATAATATTTATTTTTGCCTCATTATTTTCCATGGAAAATAATCCCAAAAATTCCCTAAATTAGAGACAACATACTCTCTAATTTTTAACAAATATTTTATTACCATTTAGTATTTATCATAATATTTTCAGGGCATTTTATGACCCATAATTGCATTTTAGGGATTTTGGCCCTTTATTTCTTCTATTTTTCTAGGGAAAATTGCCTAGAAATTCCCTATAAATTTGACACCACATATTCACATATTTCCAATAGGTATTATTTTACTAAATTATGATTCTTATCATAAGTCAGATTTTGAGGGTATTACACACACACACACACATACAACTCCCTTTTCTTTTTCCTCCACTACACTCACAACTCTCTCTTACACACACACACATACACACACACCAAAATATCTAAGTTGTACGTGCTTGGTAGAAAATTCTTGCACCAACTTTCAAGCTACAAAAATCGTCCCCCTCCCCTTTTATTATTTTAATTTTGTATTTCAACTTATCTAACATTATTTAGAATAAAATCTCCCATTAATTTAATAAATGGAGATTTAATTATTACTAATTGTTGACAATTTTATTTAATTGGATTAATTATTTTCTCACAACTTTTGAGTTTACTTTGGTCATTTATGCACCATGCATTATTTTAAAAATCATAGGGCAACTTATGGTCCCTAAAATAATATTGGATTTTTGCCTCTTTAAATTCCAAGGAAAATAAGCCAATAAATTACTAAAATTAGAGAATATGTTTTCCTATTTTAAATAGGTATTAATTGCCAAAATATAAATTTTATAATGAATATGAATTTTAGAGGAAAAATGACAGAGTATGATGTGCTACATATAGGTAATTAACACTTCCGCCCGTACAATGCTTGTAACACCCCAAATTTCATACCACTTATTGTTTAAGAAAACATAGTTTTAGAGGAAAATGACAGAGTTTGAGGTGCTACATCAGAGTAATGTGGAAACGGAGAGCATGCACAAACTTTTGGACAATGAGTAATTGATAAAGCCTGACATAAGCTGGTTAAATTGAAAATCCCGAAGGAATATTCATGTGATACATTAGTACAAAGCTTTGTATAATTACAAATCTTTACAGTAACTATACAATCTTCAACCAAGCTGTAGCTAGACTTGGGGCAATGAACCTAACTTAGTTAATCAAACAGATTTGCCAGGTAGGTGTCTATCATGGGAGTCTCACTGAGTTCACGACGACTTATTGACTGACCCACATAGACTGGCCCTGCCTTCGGCGCCAAAATGTTTGAGGTAACTTCATTAGATCCATGCCAGAAAATAGGCTCTGCTAAAATTCTTCCGGCTCTCGTCTCGACCAGTGCCTCCTCATGACTCCGTCCTTCGGTGCCTTTTTACGGCTCCATCTACCGGCGCCTTCTCTGATCCTGGTTCCTTTCCTGAACCTTAGACAGATCTGAGATCCAATACCCATCGGACCTCAGGTAACATTTAACCTCATGCTCAAGTAAAACAATATATGGCAGACAGATATTCATTTACATTACAACATTTCATACATAGCACACAGTACATGTAAGGTTACAATAATACATAAGCACACAACAGATGTAATGTTAACAACACAACAATATATATCACATGTAATTGTTGGGATCCGTACACGCAGCGGAATAAAAAAAACTTTTACGAATCCCTTAGGCGGATCGATCAACGACGTCTAAATCAAGGTTTAGGGTTTTCGAATCATACCTTTGCTGAACAATTTGAACTGGTGGGCTACCTTCTCGTGCTTCTTGATCACGTGGGCTAACGCCTTCTTGTTCGATCAGACAGGAGCAGACTACGCGTGTCCTCTCCCTCTACCGGTATCCACACGAACGTCCTTCAAGATCGACGGCAACGTGCTAGCGCCTCGTATTCTTGCGTCTCTCTATTTTTGCTCTAGGGTTTTTCGCGGCTTTCTAATACGCTCGACTAAAAGTCCCGTAGGTTTTTCTAAACCCAGCAGGCGTATTATATTCAAAACAAACTTTGAATCTGGATTAAAAAATATATTAATTAAATCTATCGATAGATCTAATCAAATCTATTTATTTAATCCGAATTAAAAGCCCTCTCGATTTAATTTATATTTATAAATTAAATCAAGATATGATATCGTTATATTTAATTTAAAATGAGATCCGATATCTCGGTTCAAATTAAATATGATATGCAATATCTTTATTCGAAAATTAAATCTGAGATACAATATCTCAATTTATTATAGTTATTTAATTTATCAAATAAATTAAATACTATATATAATAATATTATTATCAATAAATAATATCATTATTATTTTCGAATAATATATGTATATATGTAGATATATATATATATATATATATATATGTATGTATGTATGTATGTATGTATGTATGTATGTATGTATGTATGTATGTATGTATGTATGTATGTATGTATGTATGTATGTATGTATGTATGTATGTATGTATGTATGTATGTATGTATGTATGTGTATACACACACATCCTAATTTAAATAAGTATTCATTAAATCTTAAACACATTTAAGATTCAATGAATCTGGACACTCTTGCTCATGTTGGGCCATTCTTGTGTGCGACCCTGCAGGCCCACATGAGATTGGCAGTGGGCCAATACTATACCAGCCCACAAGTCGGAAGTGGCCTCTAGCAGAACATTGCGACTACTCAATTCATATGGGGATCGTTGATAAGTACAATGACTTGCCCCTAGGGCATAATTTCCAACAGACTCCCACTTGCACTAGGTGCAATCATTAATTACCTTAATTCCCATTGCCCTAACATGACGCTCATGTTTCACTTGTGCAAGCGGCTTAGTAAGAGGATCAACATCATTGTTTATGCGATATAACCTATTGTACAACCATGTCACGTCCCTTTTGTCACACGATAATTTGGTCAAGGATGAGGCATGGAAAATGTCAACTTCCTGTTCTTGACCATTACTTTCTCGATTCTTGAGTAGTCTAATAATTGAAATGGAAACTCCTTTCCATCATAGTATGGCCATACATTTCTTAGACTCACTCATCGAGGGGCCCTGTATTATCTCTCTACAAATGTGAGGGACAAATTCCATCTTAACCATTCACATTCCTCTGCATGAAAACCACTGATCCCGATCCAAGCCTTTATCATCACCCGGTCAAATGTGACTTTTGACTAGGTCAAAGACCAGCGACTCATCATGTAGGAATCCATGATGATCTCAGGTCATAGGGCGTTGTGACGCGATTATACATGAGATAAGCTTATGACTAAATCCATGCAACTTTCTCATAGTGGGTCGGTCCAGCACCTTGTACTCTTACAAGTGCCCATGACTTTGGCTCGCATCCCCATACTCATTAAATTCACAATGGTCTTATTTCATCTTCGCTCCCACGGAGATGACTGACCAGGGACATTTAGGATAATCTATTAGATATATCCAGGGATACAGTTATCACTATAAACATGCAAATGAAATGATAACTAAAGGAGAATACTTTAAATAACATTAATGTTTAAAGTACAATGACTTGCCCCTAGGGCATATATTTCCAACAGACTCCCACTTGCACTAGGTGCAATCATTAATTACCCTAATTCACATTGCCCTAACATGACGCTCATGTTTTACTTGTGCAAGCGGCTTAGTAAGAGGATCAGCGACATTGTTTTCTCCTAGTACTTTGCATAATTTTTTGTATCACCTTTATCATTGATTTCTCTGATAAGATGAAATCGCTTGAGTATATGGTTGGTCCTTTGATGTGACCTAGGCTCCTTGGTCTGCGCAATAGTGCTGCTATTGTCACAGAGCAAGTCTATTGGATTTGAGATGGTAGGAGCCACCCCTAGTTCATTAATGAACTTACTAATCCAAAAGGCCTCCTCAACTGCATTCGATGCTGCTCTATACTCAGCTTCTATTGCAGAATCAACTTCAGTGCTTGCTTAGAGCTCTTTTAGCTTACCGCACCACTATTCAAAATGAATAGATATCCTGATTGCGATCTTGAATCATCTTGGTCAGTTTGGAAACTCGCATCTGTGTAACCAGTCACACAGAGCTCATCTTCCAAGCCACCATATACCAAGAATAAGCCCTTAGTCCTTCTTAAGTACTTAAGGATATTCTTGACAGCAGTCCAGTGACCCTCATCGGGATCTTGTTGATATCTGCTGGTCATACTCAAGGCAAATGACACATCTGGTCGAGTACATAACATGTCATACATGATAGATCCAATGGCGGAGGCATATGGAATCTTACTCATGCGGTCTCTTTGATCCTGTGTACTAGGACACAGATTCTTACTGAGATGGATGCCATGAGACATGGGCATATTACCCCTTTTTGAATCCTGCATACTGAATCTATGCAGTATCTCGTCTATGTATGTGCTCTGACTTAGGCCTATCAGCCTATTAGATATATATCTATAGATCCTAATCCCAAGGATGTAAGTGGCTTCGTCTAAATCTTTCATTGAGAAAGACTTTCCTAACCAAGACTTGACACTCTGCAAGGTAGGAATGTCATTCCCAATGAGTAAGATGTCATCAACATAAAGCACTAGAAATACAATTGTGCTCCCACTAACCTTCTTGTAAACACAAGGTTCATCTATGTTTTGAATGAATCCAAACTCCTTGACTACTTCATCAAAACGATGATTCCAGCTCCGAGATGCTTGCTTCAATCCATAAATGGATCTTTGAAGCTTACAAACTTTACCAGAGTCCTCTGGACCCACAAAACCCTCAGGCTGTGTCATGTACACATCCTCAAGGAGCTTTCCGTTAAGGAAGGCTGTTTTGACGTCTATCTTCCATATTTCATAGTCATAATATGATGCAATGGCAAGAAGGATTCTAATTGATTGGGCCATTGCAATTGGGGAAAAGGTTTCATCATAGTCCACACCATGAGTTTGAGTGAATCCTTTTCCAACCAGTCGTGCCTTGAAGATATTTACTTTGCCATCCATGTCAGTTTTCTCTTTGAAAACCCACTTGTACCCAATGGTTTTTACACCTTCAGGTGGATCGACTAAGGCCCATACCTCATTGTCGTAGATGGATTGCATTTCAGACTTCATGGCACTAAGCCATCTTTCGGAGTTGGGTCCCACCATGGCCTCGCGATAGGTAGTTGGCTCATTGTGCTCAATGAGCAAAACATCACGGCTTTGAGTAATCAGAAATCCATATCTTTGAGGCTGTAGCCGTGTTCTATCGGACCTCCGTGGGTCTTGTGTTACGTGAGTAGGCTCAACAACTTGTTGTGAGTCTTCTCCGGTTTCCATCTGTGGTTCTACATTGTCCTGTGACTCTCGAACTTCTTCGAGGTTCACCTTATTCCCACTGGTTCTTTTAGAGATGAACTCTTTTTCCAAAAAGATACCATTCCGAATAACAAACACTTTGTGATCGGTAGGATTGTAGACATAGTATCCTTTAGTTTCCTTAGGATACCCCACAAAAAGGCATTTTGAGGATCTGAATGATAATTTATCAGAGGCTTGTTGTTTATAATAAACCTCACATCCCCAAATTTTTAAGAAATGACAAACTGGGCTTCTTCCCAGTCCATATCTCATATGGTGTCTTTTCAACTGCCTTTGACGGAACACGATTTAGTGTGAACGCAGCTATTTCTAGGATATGGCCCCAAAAAGAAAGTGGAAGATCTGTTTGACTCATCATAGATCGAACCATATCTAATAGAGTTCGATTCCTCCGCCGTCAAACACCATTCCATTGAGGTGTTCCTGGAGGAGTAAGTTGCGAGACGATCCCACAACTCCTAAGATGGTCAATGAACTATTGGCTCAAATATTCACTACCCCGATCAGATCGAAGTGTCTTAATTGTTTTGCCAAGTTGATTTTGCACTTCATTTTGGAATATTTTGAACATTTCAAAAGATTCAGACTTATGTTTCATTAGATAGATATACCCATATCTACTAAAATCGTCTATGAATGTAATGAAGTACAAATGACCCCCTCTGGCAGATGTATTCATTGGTCCACACACATCAGTATGTATGAGGCCCAATAAATCGGTGGCTCTCTCACTATGTCCAGTAAAAGGTGCATTTGTCATCTTTCCCAATAAACAAGACTCGCTTGTATCAAATGATTCAAAATCAAATGAGTTAAGAAATCCATCTTTATGGAGTTTCGAAATGCGTTTCTCATTTATATGGCCTAGACGACAATGCCATAGATAGGTCGGATTCAAATCATTTGACTTGATCCTCTTAGTAGTTATGTCATAGATTCGTCCATTCAATTTTCTACTGTCCTTGAGACTCTTGCATTTATTCAAATGTGAGATCCACATGTAGTATCCAATACCCATGTTGAGGAAGTAGAAAAGCGAATATCTATGACATACACACTTGAAGCGACATCCCCGCTATCCTTCTTGTTCTTCTCCAGATCTTCGAGGTAGAGTTTGCAATTCCTTTCAAATGACCAAGTTCATTGTAAAAGAAGCAGACTCTATCCTTCGGAGGTTTTTCCTTCTTGGCTTTCGGTTTCATACCCCTTCCTTTTTGAACGGACAAAACAGAACCGGGCCTCTCTAAGGCTCAGCTTAGCAGTTTTGAGCATCCCATGCAGTTTAGAAATTGATTCCTCCATGTTGTTCATGTTGTAATCCATGACAAAGTTATCATAACTTCCTGGGAGTGAGTTCGAGATCACATCTCTAGCTAACTCCTAGGACATGGGGAATCCAAGCCTCTCAAGCCTTGCACATCACATGGAACATTTCCGTAGGATGAACAATCATCTCAAAAGCCTCCACATGTTCTAGATCTTTATCGAGGTCTAGAAGCATAGTGGCAAGCATCAGGCATCCTGCATCCACAGAGTCATCTTTATGCTTTGTATAAGCATCAGTTTGAGCTCTTGGATCGGCAGCTGAAGGCTCGTCAAGAATGAGTTGATTGATGAGATACTCTTTTCTTTCGTGTTTAGGATCAAGCTTAAGTTCCCAAACATGTCAAGAGAGTTTGTCTCATCGAGTTCGTCCTTCTCAAGGACTAATCGCATTGATGATGTTGAAGTATTACTAGACTACATGATTCTACAACTAAAGATATGCAAAGTTTAAGCAGTAACCTCCCACTGAATTAACAACTCTCATTATAATTAGTGGGCTAAGACCCATATTTGGCTTAAAATTAAGTCCGCTTTGGCAGGACGCTTAAATTTAAGTTATTTAGGTAGGCAAACATTTTCCAATTACATCACATGTAATTCTTAGATCTTTATGGGATTCGATCATTATATGACCGGCACGTTTAATCCCATCTAATGCCTTGAGATCCAAAACCGTTTTGATGATCTCAATTAAGTCAAGACAATTAATGAATATTGAGTATCACCATTACTTACTCTCGTCTCACCAAGATAACTCAGATGCATCCACTTTGGTGGAACATACAAATGGGCGATCTAGGTTTTGACAAGTATTCATTTATTGATGGCACTATTACTTAAGATTTTATTTAGAGGGTATAATTTAATTAATCCTATTAATTCTACTTATATGAATGCAATCACTATTGTATCTCATATAATATCTAAATTAATTATGAGTCATCTAATCAAAACATAATTAAAACTCTAAATTTATTATGAGTGATCTAATCAAATCATAATTAAAATTCTAAGTTGATTATGAGTTATCTAATCAAATCATAATTAAAACTCTAAATTAATCATGCAATGATCAAATCAAGACATAATTAAAATTGTGACACAACATGGCTCAACCTTAACTTAAAATCCTCTCAAGCCAATGAGAGGACTTCTCTAAAAACAAAAAGAAATACATCAGGAGAAACCTCGTTTCAACATACGAGAGGAGGGGATGAGAAAAGAATGTACATCAAGAGTATTTAGAGAGAGAGGCATGACTCGCAGGCCATATTTGAAATTTACAACAATTGTAAAACTCTAGAGCCATGTTGTTCACCATACCCAAACAACTTTTGAAAGGTAAATCACAACATACATTAATTCATACAATTATGAAATAAAATATTATGATTAATCTTATCATGATTTAAATTCTCTAATTTAAATTATATTATATAATATATATAATATAATATCATGATTAAATTCTCTAATTTATATTATATTATAAATATAATGTAATATCATGATTTAAATTCTCTAATTTAAATTATATTATATACTATATATAATATAATATCATGATTTAATTCTCTAATTTATATTATATTATAAATATAATATAATATCATGATTTAATTCTCGCGCTACGAACAATCAGCCGGATCCCTACGGCGTTAGCTTTTTTTCAAAACGTGTCCGTCGGCCGTTTTCAGAATGTTCGATCTGAACTCTTCAGAACTACATGAAACGGCTGCGAGATCCAACTAGCTATCCGTAGAAACCCTAATGTAAGTTTTTGATTTAAACACATAATAGGATTCGATTTTAGTATATATGTATCTCATACATAAAAGCATCTAAAATTAACCCAATTTAAACGCTCTGTTGAGTTGGCTTTGATACCACTGTTGGGATCCGTACACGCAGCGGAATAAAAAAACTTTTATGAATCCCTTAGGCGGATCGCTCAACGACGTCTAAATCAAGGTTTACGGTTTTTGAATCATACCTTTGCCGAACAATTTGAACTAGTGGGCTACCTTCTCGTGATTCTTGATCACGTGGGCTAACGCCTTCTTGTTCGATCAGACAGGAGCAGACTACGCGTGTCCTCTCCCTCTACCGGTATCCACACGAACGGCCTTCAACACTGACGGCAGCGTGCTAGCGCCTCGGTATTCTTGCGTCTCTATTTTTCGCTCTAGGGTTTTTCGCGGCTTTCTAATACACTCGACTAAAAGTCCCGTCGGTTTTTCTAAACCCAGCGCAGCGTATTATATTCAAAACAAACTTTGAATCTGGATTAAAAATATATTAATTAAATCTATCGATAGATCTAATCAAATCTATTTATTTAATCCGAATTAAAAGCCCTCTGATGTAATTTATATTTATAAATTAAATCAAGATATGATATCGTTATATTTAATTTAAAATGAGATCCGATATCTCAGTTCAAATTAAATCTGATATGCAATATCTTTATTCGAAAATTAAATCTGAGATACAATATCTCAATTTATTATAGTTATTTAATTTATCAAATAAATTAAATATTATATATAATAATATTATTATCAATAAATAATATCATTATTATTTTCGAATAATATATTTATATATGTATGTATGTATCTATATATATATATATATGTGTGTGTGTGTGTGTGTGTGTGTGTGTGTGTGTGTGTGTGTGTGTGTGTGTGTGTGTGTGTGTGTGTGTGTATACACACACATCCTATATTAAATAAGTATTCATTAAATCTTAAACACATTTAAGATTCAATGAATCTGGACACTCTTGCTCGTGTTGGGCCATTCTTATGTGCGACCCTGCAGGCCCACATGAGATTGGCAGCGAGCCAATACTGTACCAGCCCACAAGTCGCAAGCGGCCTCTAGCAAGACATTGCGACTACGCAATTCATATGGGGATCGTTGATAAGTACAATGACTTGCCCCTAGGGCATAATTTCCAACAGTAATGTTATCCACGTTTGCACTAACCAGTGCCACGATAGCTCCTCGTGTCCTCAGCGCTAGGAAGACAATCTCACGGCGTTATCAAGACTATAACCCGTATAAAGCTGAATGTACAAACAGTGACCTAAGACCGTGTCTTAGCCACGGTACATGATCCAAGACATAGTGTTGTTCATGACCCTATGAAATCATCTATCACATATAAGCATACAAGACACATCAGAGTTAAAGTTACAAGTACGCGAACGTACCTTTCACCGTGTATTTACCAAAACGCCCATCCTTTGAATCAGACTCCGGACTTGATCCCGGATATCCTATACGTTATCGTCGGATTAATTCCTTTTCCATAACTTATATGATTTTACACTTAATATCATATCACTTAGAATAATATCCTAAAGGTACAATTTACCTGTCTACCCTTGGTGGATTAATTATTCCATTTTTGCCCTTACACTTTATTAAAAACGAATTAATGGATTTTCTGGGCAGATTTTCCAGCAACTTTGAAAACCCATAATTAATTCTAAAAAAATAATTTTTGAGTGATTTAAAATTCCTCATGACCCTTGACATGTCTATTTTCAATGAAAAATATTCCCAGAACCTAGAACATCAAGTATCATTCCCAGGGTTTAAGTTTCTCAAAGCTTCCCAGATTTTAGCCCAGAAAAATAGCTTAACTTCAAGGATTTTTATCTCCTTGTACAGAACTCAAAACCATACATATTTTATATATTTGGAAAGCCATACATGTATAATTTATTCATGTAAAATTTCAATATTTTTAAATCTCATTTTAAACATAAAATAATAGCCTTAGTTTCGCTGACTTTAACAGGATTTTAAACCGAAAATTCTACAATTTTCACAATCTTGATCTATAACTTTCCAAAACTTATTCTCTCACATGTTTTTACCTCATTATGAATTTTTCAATGCAAGGAGGCATAAAAACAAGTAAAGGAATTTTCCTAACAATTTCCTAGATTAAACTACAATTTATACTGAGAACTAAAAAGCTAAAGACTAGGAAACTCAAGAACTTACCTCTTGAAGCTCAACTCCTTCATCCTTCTTGCTCCTGTCCTCCAAAAAGAACTCACATCTCACTCCCTATCCCTAAGGATTCGAAGTGATTGTGTTTGGTGTGAATAATTGTGAAGGGAGGAGCTCTCTATTTATAGAGAAACTTCAAGGACCCAAATGGCAATTAAATTTGCCCAACTTTCACCTTAACCATTGGATTAAAGATGCACTTTATGAAACTTAATCCTCACCTCTCAATCTTGGTCGACATACCTCTCCTATTTAACCATTAAATATGCTTTTTCATTTAGCAAAATATCCCTTGGTCCATTGCTCCCGTTGGCTATTGACATCTTTGACTTTTCAAAGCTAACTTTATGCTTTATTCATCTCTTATTTTCCTTCATTATAGCTGCACGTTTTTTTTTAATATTTTTGGGCAGAATAAGCAACTCAATTTATGCCCTTAATCAAGTGTTTATATGCCCACTAATTACATGTGTCAACATGGGATTTATTGGTTAGCTAATCATGGCAATTAATGCTTTATTAGACAAGCTTAATTCTTCATCTTTGACCCCTAAATTTTCTTCAATAATTAGCCCTCTTTTATTTAAAAAATGATTACTTTAATTTTCCCATAATTAAATTGAAGAATTATGCCACTAATCTCAATTAGTGCAAAGCTTATTTGCCTATTATTTGCTAATCAACACTTAAATTTGATTAAGTGTTTAATAATTCTTTCATGGCTTATTTCTCTTAAAATAGCCACTATTTTATGTGACTCTAAGTCACTTATGTTAACCAATTTAATATGGTAACATATTCCAAAAATACAGGGTTTTCGGTAAGTCGAAAGATCAGGTATTACAATGCTTCAAACAGAGCCATTTGTATGCTCTCATGATAGCTGTTGTTGTACACGAATTCTGCTAATGGAAGATGTCGATCCCAACTTCCTTTAAAGTCCAATACACACGCTCTCAGCATGTCTTCCAGCGTCTGTATCGTCCTTTCTGATTGACCGTCGGTTTGAGGGTGGTAAGCCGTACTGAATTTCAGCTTAGTACCCAACGCTTCATGCAATGCTTGCCAAAATCGAGATGTAAATTGTGTGTCCCGGTCAGAGAAAATGCTTTTAGGTACGCCATGGAGTCTCACAATTTCTTTGATATAAATATCCGCCAATCGTTCCGGAGAATAGTTGACACTGATGGGGATAAAATGTGACGACTTAGTTAATCGGTCAACAATTACCCAGATCGCATCGTGATTCCTGATCTTGGGTAAACCCACAACCAAATCCATGGTTATGTTTTCCCATTTCCATTCCGGAATTTCTAGTCCTTGAAGAGGACCAGGGGGTCACCGATGTTCGATCTTCACCTTTTGGCAAGTCAAGCATCTGGCCACATACTAGGTTACATCTTTCTTCAACTCAGGCCACCAGGTTTCAGACTTTAAATTCTGGTACATCTTAACCATTCCTGGATGTAGAGTATACTTACTCTTGTGAGCCTCATCCAGTATCTTCCGCCTTAATTCATCAACCGGCGGTATATAAATCTGCTTCTTGTATCTGACCAATCCACTAAGTGATAGGTCATGATCTTGACTCCCGTATTGCAATAGCCCAATCATCTTACCTTTGAGCTTCCTTGACTTCATCCCTCAGATCATATTCTCCTTGACTAACAATAAGAGTCGCAAGGTAGGCTTCATTTGGCGCGTTGAGACTCACGCAAATTTGATTTGATAGGTTCAAATCCTTGAAATCTTCAAGGAATCTCTGCTCTTGGATCATCATGTATGCTACTTGCACCACATTTCTGCTTAGAGCATCTGCAACGACATTGGCTTTACCCGGATGATACTTGATCTCCAGGTCATAATCTTTTAGCAACTCCATCCAGCGACGCTGTCTCATATTGAGCTCTTTTTGATCGAACATATATTTCAAACTTTTGTGGTCGCAGTATAATTCTACGGCCGCACCGTACAAGTAATGCCTCCATATCTTCAAAGAAAACACGGTAGCTGCAAGCTCTAAATCATGCGTAGGATAGTTCGACTCGTGGGCTTCAACTGACGAGAGGTGTAAGCCACCACTTTGCCCTGCTGCATCAAGACACATCCCAATCCATGCCCACTGGCATCACTATAGACTACATAAGTCTCACTCAGATCTGGGATAATCAACACCGGTGCTGTAGTCAACCTCTCCCTCAAATCATGGAACCTCCTCTCACAGTCATCATCCCATACAAACGATTGATTTTTCCTCGTGAGCTTTGTCAATGGTAAGGAAAGACACGATAAATTTTGTATAAATCTGCGGTAGTATCCCGCCAGACCCAGAAAACTACGTATCTCCGTTACTAGCTCTGGCCTCTTCCAGTCCATAACTGCATCCACTTTGCTGGGATCAACAGCAACTCCGTCACGTGATATGACATGGCTCAGAAATCTCACTTCTGGTAGCCAAAACTCACATTTGCTTAACTTAGCAAAGAGTCGCTTTTCCCTTAGTACACTCAGTACTAGTCGCAAATGTTCTTCGTGCTCTTCCCTACTCTTTGAATAGATTACGATGTTGTCAATAAACACCACTACAAATTTGTCTAGGTGTTGACGAAATATTCGGTTCATATAGTCCATGAACACGGCAGGCGCATTTGTCAAACCGAAAGGCATCACCAAGAATTCGTAATGTCCATATCTGGTCCTAAAGGCTTTCTTCGGAACATCACTAGCTTTGACCCGCAACTGGTGGTATCCGAGCACAAATCGATCTTTGAAAAGACACAGGAACCAGATAATTGATCGAGTAGATCATCGATCCTGGGGAGTGGATACTTGTTCTTGACGGTCACCTTGTTCAACTCTCGATAGTCGATACAAAGTCGTAAGCTCCCGTCTTTCTTCTTCACGAACAACACTGGGGCTCCCCATCGTGACACACTAGGTCGGATAAACCCTTTTTCCAGTAGTTCTTCATGCTGCTTCTTCAGCTCTTGCATCTCGTTCGGTGCCATACGATATGGCGCTTTTGATATTGATCCTGTTTCAGGCATCAATTCAATGGTGAACTCGACTTCCCTTTCTGGAGGTAATTCCGTGAGATCCTCTGGGAACACATCAGGGAATTCATTCACAACCGAAATGTCTTTGAATGAAGGTTCGGCTTACGCCTTGATTGAGAAGAAAACCATATACGCTTGGCATCCATGCTTCACGCATCTTTCAGCTTCCACAGCAGAGAGAAAATTCAGGCTCACGCCAATCTTATCTCTGCTTGGTGAATGAGGGAACAATATTTTCTTATTACCACAGTCGATCATCGTATTGTTTGCCGTCAGCCAATTAAGACCGAGAATGACGTCGATGTCATGAAGTGGTAATCGAATAAGGTCTATGTTAGACTCACGTCCATTCACACTCGTAAAATAATTCAGGCATGCATCAGAAGCTAAAGATTTCACGCCAAGTGGTGTAGATACTATCATATCATAAGGTAATCTATAGGCATGCATTCCTAAGCGATTTGCACAATTGTAATAAATAAATGAATGACTGGCACCCGAATCATACAATACCTGAAGTAGGTTCCCATTAAGAGAGATAGTACCTTGGACCATCTCTAGAGATTTTTTGGCCTCTGCCTTGGTCAGCGCAAAAATCCGGCCTGAGTTTTGCGGTCTTATCTCTGCAGCTTTCTCAGGACAGTTCCAGCTTATGTGTCCTGGCTTCTGGCATTTGAAGCAAATTTTTTTCCCATCGCAGTTAACCCCTGGATGGTTCTTCCCGCACTTTAATTTGGACATGGTCGGGATCCCGTCAATCTTGGATAATTTCGTTGCCCAGACTGAAATGGTCTCTTGTTCCCGCCTCGGTGGTTACTCCAAGGTGCTTTCCTCTTCTGTGAGGAACTTTTGCCGCTAAACCCGCCACGACTTGCACTGCTACTGTTGAAATTTCAGGATCTACGCAGCTCCTTTAAATTACGCTCAATTAACCGGCAAGATTCCACCGCTTGAATTAATTCTGGAAACTGCTGAGATACATGCCTTTCCCTTATCTCGTACTTTAGCCCGTATATCATCATATTTGCCTTCCAGCTTTCGTCATCGTTACGCTTCAGATATAATGAATATTGTGACAGGTTGGTAAATCAGGCAAAGTAGTCATCGAATGACTCCTCGTGACCTTGTCGGATGTGGAGGAATTCCGACTCCTTGATCACTTGTGTTGAGGGAGGAAAGTACTGCTCATTGAACTTTCCCAGAAATTTCTCCCAAGTAAGGGGACAATAACGTGTCCGCAATGTCACATCAACGCTTCTCCACTATCTATCCGCATCTCCTTCCAGCTTGTAGATTGCAAGTTGAGCTTTTCGATTCCTCAGACATTCCATGACCTCGAAGATCTTGTCCAGTCTCATTAGTCAATCCTCAGCTAAATCGTGCTTACGACGAAAAGCTGGTGGCTTTAGCTTGCAGAATTGGGTGACCCAGTACTGTGTGGTCTCCACCACTCTGTTGGGTTGGGGCAACATCGCCATTGCTCTTTCCAGTCGAGGAGGTGACTGAGATCTATCTGACTCCTCAGCTTCATCAGTACGTTCATCATCTTGTTCGTCTCCTTCTTCTTCCTCAGCATTTTGTTGTTCTCCCTCAGCTTGTCGATCTTCTAATCGTGTTTCAACTCGTCTTTCCAGCCTGTCTTCAAGAAGTTCGTCAATAAGAGCTCTTTGTTCTTGCAGCGTTCTCCTCATTTCCTGCAACTCATTCTGCTCTGGTTGATTAGGTACCTGATTTTGTTCAGGTTCTGGTATTGGTCTCATTCGAGGTTGTCTGCCTCTTCCTCTACCCCTACCTCTACCCCTACCTCTGCCTCTAGGAGCTCCAGCTCCTCTTATGTTTGCCATACTTATTTTGCCTTTACTTAATAACAACAGGTACAAATATTAGAAAGAGAACAATAATTGGCACATAAACATACATATATTCATTGTATAGTTAATATTTTACAGTAGATGTCAAACTAGTTGATATTTTACAGTAGTTGTTACATCCTAATTCTTTTGTCAAACAAGTTAATATGTCACAGCCCCCCTTATCTAAAAGGTATTTTACATCCCCTCAGGGTTTTTAGAGAGGTTTTTTTTTTTTTACATACAACTATTATACATTACTATTATTATATAGCTTCTACTACTTTTCTCCACAGCTTCCTTCAACTGGTACTGAGTCTTGCTCCCATTCCTCGTTTACATGTTCTGATGTACCAGGCATTTAAGACGCCAGAGGTAAACATGAATATCTTGGACAAGTCCTTCATCGAGAAGCTTGTTCACCTTTCTTACCCAAAAGTGGGTTTGGGGAAAATGATGTAGGGCGGATCTGATCCAATCCCCAGGAGGATAAGGGATTTGAAAACAGAAGTTCATTGCATAATAGTCCCTAACTCGGCTTAGGTACAAAAGGTATCTCTCCCTGGTGGTCTTCGTGGTCTGCTCCGCGTGCATGTAATCTAACAGCAACGCCTATGTCAGTACCGTATTATCATCCAAAATGTATTGCAGGTCATCAGAGTCGGCATTTTCCTCGTCCAGATTCCTTATCTCAGGGTAATCGAAATTGTCTCCCACAGAGGAATGGTGTGACCCCGCAGGGCTTCCCGGTACTTGGGCTGTGTAAATTATGTTTAATGGACTAGCATAAACAGGCTCTGGGTCGTATATGTTGTCGTCAGAATATTCCGGTCCAGGATGGTACTCGGGTTCCGGGTCATTTAGATGTGCAACAGGGTAATTTGGATTATATACTGGTTCAATATTATATTCAGGAGCAGGGTATACCGGAACAAGTTGAGGTTCAGGTTCAGGTGGAGGGTAGATTGGATCGGGGTTTAGTCTAAGTCCTACCATTTCCGGGACTTCAGATCTCCGTGCAGTACGTCTAATTCTCCCATGGTAGAGGATATAAGGGTTTTCATCTCTGTCCATCTCTACAACATCACACCAGGGTTATATTAGTACTCATTTTCAAAACATGCTCAAAGTTTAAAGGCTTTATAACCTAACTTAGTTAATCAAACAGATTGGCCAGGTAGGTGTCTATCGTGGGAGTCTCACCGAGTTCACAGCCATAAACTAGCCCTGCCTTCCGCACCAAACTGTTTGAGATAACTTCGTTAAATCCGTGCCAGAATGAATGCTTTGATACAAAAATGTAACATCGCATTTTCAAAAGCGGATTTTTTGTTGTTGTCAGAGTAGAGTATCGGAGCAAGTGAGTAACTGATACATATATAAAATGTCAACTATAGTGTGTCTGACTAATTATAATAGCGGTACAATTATTTGAGTGTTTCAAAAGTAGTACATAACAAAATGAAAGTCTTCGGACGGAACTCTAAGCGTGCTGCTTGCCCTTATCTTCAACCCTCGGTCCTCCTGACCCTGAAGCTATGGTAAGAGCTGAGGTCCAATGCCCACCAGACCTCAGGTAACGGTTAACCTCATGCTCAAATATGATAGTATATGGATAACAGATATTCATATCATTACAACAGTATATCAATACATAAGCACATAGCAGATGTAAAGTCTCAACATGTCTGCACTATCCAGTGCCACGATAGCAACTCGTGTCCTCAGCGCTAGGAAAACTTAACGGTATTATCAAAACTATAACCCGTGTAAAGCTGAATGTATAAATAGTGATCCAAGATAGAGCCTCAGTCTATGAAATTATCTATCACATATAAGCATACAAGAAACATTAGAGTTAGTGTTACAGTACGCGTCTGTACTTGAGTTGGTGATAGCGGTACGTACGTCGGTCGGTATGCGTTCTCGGATAGCCTATAATAGTAATATCACTTTATTAATCCATAAATAATATCTAAGTGATATTTTGGCCACTAATGGCTATTTTACCCCTGGTGAATTTATTTTCATTTAATATCCCCTTATTTTGTAAAAATGCTGGTTTATCACTTCTGGCCAGATTTTTCCATAACTTTGAAAAATCATAGTTAATTCTAAAAAAATAGAAACGAGGTTCCGTAAAATTCCTTGGAATCCGTATCATGTCTACTTTTGAGGAAATATACTTTTTTACCCAGATTTATTCCCATTTTAATATTCTTCAACCTCTGCCCAGAATTTTCCAGAAAAACGTAGCCTAAATTTAGAAATTTTTATCTCCTTGTACAAAACTAATATTGCTACATATTTTATATATTTAAAAATTCCTAGACGTATAATTTGTTCATGAAAAATTTCATGATTTTTAAAGGTCATTTCAAACATAAATTGATAACCTCAACGAAGCTGACTCCAGAAATCGCCTAACCGAAAAAATTCGCCAGAACTTCATTACTTTGATGTTTCTCTTCCAAAAATTTTACTCTATCACTTTCTTCATAATTTTACTTTATCATCCATCACGTATAAGCATACAATAAGCATCAGAGTTAGTGTTACAGTACGCGAACGTACCTTCGTTGACAAATACGGTACGTCTGTCGGTCAGAACGTGATCACAGATATCCTATAAGGATAATATCGTATTTATTAATTAATAAAAAATATCCTAACAGATATTTTAGTCATAAATGACTATTTTACCCCTGACTTCCAAAAATCGCTAACCGATAAAATTTCGCCACAACTTCGCTACTCTGACTCCCAACTTTCAAAAACTTACTTCCTACCATGTTTTTACCTTGTCATGCATCTTTCAATGCAATGAGGCTTAAAAAAATAATAGGAATTAAGTTTCCTACTTCCTAGATCTAACTAGCATTTATACTAAGAACTACTAAACAAAAGACTAGAACTTAAAAGCTAAGGACCGAAGAACTTACCCTTGAAGAACTTCCTCCTCCTTCTTGCTCCCACTTATCTCTAACTCTTTTAGAATGAGTTTTGGTATGAGAATTCAAGTGAAAGGAGGGCCCTATTTATAGGGTTTGGTGTGGCAACATGGTAATTCTTTTGAACTTTCTCTACTCAAATCTAGACCATTGGATCTAGGGTTTTCTTGAGCTCTCATCTCCACCCTTCATTGCCTCCCAACCGTCCCTCTCTACTCTCTCTTCCCTATCCTCTTCCACTTTATCATGAAATCTTATCCTTTAGAGATTTCCTCTTACCGATTAATTCCCCTACTTAGTGTTCTACTTGCATATGCTTATAAATCTCAAATACTTTTAGAGGTAAACATTGAAGTTTATGTAGCCTCTTGAGAAGTATTTGGAATAATGTAATACCCGGATAATTATTTATCTTAAATATTATATTTTGATAAATAATACCTATTCTTAATTGGTGAATATGTGGTCTCAAATCTTGTAGTGTATTTAGTTTGTTTTTAGGGAAATTTCTCTTGGAGTTAAAATGAACAAAGAGCCAAAATCCCTAAATACATTTATGGATTATAAAATACCCTAAGATCAAGTATGATCTTAATTATATCTTAAGAGGAAATTAAATACCTATTAAAAATAGGAAAGTATGTTGTCTCTAATTTTAGGAATTTATTTGATTATTTTCCTCGGAATTAAAGAGACAAAAACCTAATTTTATTTTGGGGAACATAAGTTGCCCTATGATTTTTAAAATAATGCATGGTGCATAAATTGAAAGCTGGAATATTACCAAGAGGGGGGTGAATTGGTATTATAAAATTTTCTTGTTAGTATGGAAAAACAAAAGAGTCAAGGGAAGAAGAAGGAAATGGACACAAGGCAATTTATACTGGTTCGGTCCCAATCCTTGACCTACGTCCGGTCCCAGACACACTCAGGATTTCACTAACTTTAGTTCAAATGATTACACACTCTGTAACACTCGGAGCAATTCCTCTCTTTTGAATTACACTCCCCCTTACAAGTTGTAATCACATAACCCAATCCCAGAGTCCCACTACTCGGGATTCTTACAAGGAAATGATAATTGAAGAATAACTCTCTGTAAGAGCAGGTAACTCTAAGCACTGAAGTATATGATTTTACAAGATATCAATCGAAAGTATTGCAGAGCATTGGTATTCGAAAGTATCTGACAAGAGTATAGCGGAACTAGACTCTTGCAAGTATCTTTCTGTTTCTCTTTATGCGTTTTCTCTGTAGTGTGTTGTGCATTGAGAGCAGGTGGTGCTTCCTCTATTTATAGTGCTCTGAAGATGATCATTGCAGATGCTGCATATTGAATTCCATTAATGCTCATATTCTGATCCGATGCTCTTTGCGATTTTCATAATGATATTGCCGTTTGGAGCATCTTGATTGTCCAGGATTCTTGTCTGTGTATCATGATTGGGGTTGACTGTCCGTTTGAAGGAGATCTCCCTGATTTGATGTCTTTATTTCAGAATCATGGAGATTACGAAATCATGAGCATATTGTTTTGTATCTTGTCCTTTTTGAATATCTGTGACTCACTAGTAACTGGAGTCGTGTTTCATCTTTGAACCATTATTGAGATATGTTCTAAACTCGAGTCATTAAGTACAAACTCGAGTTTGGCACTGTTGTAATAAAAAATCATTTTTAAGCTCAAACCTTGAAACTGGAGTTTCTAAATCAAAACTGGAGTTTGGAAAGGTTTCAAAAGTGAGCATAGCTCTCTGTCTGGCGTAAACTTGAGTTGCAACCCCAAACTCGAGTTTCCACACTTTCTAAGAAAATGGAAACTTTGCCATGAGTTCTAAACTGGAGTCTGTAATCCTTAACTGGAGTTTGAAAATGATTAGAAAAGATCAAAGCTCTCTGCTTTGTCTAAACTCGAGTTTTAGATCCTAAACTCGAGTTTGCCTTGTATCTGAAAAACTTGGAAGCTCTCTGTAAGATGTAAACTCGAGTTTACAAACCTAAACTCGAGTTTGCCTTAAGTTGTGAAAATCTGAGCTTCTTACTGTTAGATCAAAACTCGAGTTTGCAAACCCAAACTCGAGTTTGCCTTTGACAGTAAGTTTTTTCAACTTACAAAGACAAACTTTATCTTGTGTTTACAATTGTCAGTTATCATCAAAACATCTAGAGAACTAACATTCTCCCCCTTTTTGATGATGACAACACTTGTAAACCAGATTTTAAAGGATTTGAAAGAATTTGGCATTTTTGATATAGATCAGATTTGAAATACCAGAGTTTTGCAGAAATCAGAATATCAAGAGTCTGCATTGCATATTACATTAGATATACTCAATCAGCAGAAGCAAATGATAAAGTTATTTTGCAGTAAACATAAATCAGTTAAGTGAAGATAATATTCAGTTTATACATAGTTAACTGAGACTATCTATATGATCACAAAATGCAACATAAAGCATATAGATTCTAAAAATTCTTAAAATCAAAAACTCCTCAATTCTCTTTAGCTTGTTCTGGTTTCTCTCCCCCTTTGTCATCCTCAAAAGGGGATGGAGCTGAGATTACTTCACTGGAAGTTGGATCAACCAGAGGTTTAGTAGGAGGTGAATCGATTTTGATTGTAGAGGTGGGAGATGATGGTGAGGAAGGGATATGAAGGATTTCAGTGGTAGGAGTAGAGGTAGGAACTGGAGAGGAGATCTCAGGTGAGTTTGAAGGAATCTGAGGGGATTTGAAGGTGAAGGAAGGTGAGGTAGAAGGAGAGGATAGTTCGGTGTCAGGATTAGGAGGAGGGACAGCAGGAGACATTATCTTCAGTACCTTGTCCACCTTATCACTCAGCCGTTCATGAGACACAGTCAGATTGGAAATCCTTGCAGCCTGATCAAGCATATGTCCAGATAGATTTGCCACACTTTGCTTGATTGCTTCACGGACATCCACATTGGCATTGTGATCTTGAGTTGCTTCTTCTTTCATACGTCCAACCTCAAGTTCAATCTTCTTCCCCAAATCAACTATGGCACAGTCGATCATGGCTTGAATTCGGCCTCAAAATCAAATGGCATAGATGAGGGAGGTGGTCTTTGGAGTAGACCGAGCTTCTGAGCTCTTGAAGTAGATACTACGGAATAAGAAGGAGCTCTTGATTCTCCCGATCCTTCACTGGAAAAGAGACCCTCATCATATTCAATTGAGCTTTTCCAAAGACAGAGGAGACTTCATAGTGTCGGGAGCGCCAACATACCATATTTTGTGATAGAAAAGGATTACGATACTAAGGATGGGAATGGTATATGGGAGGTCTTTCTGGATGAGAATCTGAACTTTGTAATCTCATTGAAGATCCAGTGACCAAGGTTCAAAGGTACTTTCTTAACTAGAGTGGCAAACTGAGGGTAGTCAGGTTGAGAGAAGTGGGTATAATTTCCTCCTTTTTGAGTCATATTTCTGGAGTAAATATACCACAATATTCGGTGAATGGGTGGCATTGATGAAGGAGAAAAAGACAAATGAGTTAATTGATTTTCAAGAACAGGTTCATTTGGTCTTAGGATATGGAAAATCTCCTGATTTGAGTATTGGGTCGAAGGAGGAGGAGGTGAATTATCAATTTTCAGAATGGAGTTTATGATTAGAAATTGAAAGGAAGGACTTATAAGGTGATAACCAAGGTGAGAGGTCTACATTACATTCATCCTTAAGCTTGTTGAAATCAACTGAAACAACAGGAAAAAATCCCTTTTGCATAAAGGTTTCTTTAAACTTAGCTGAATCCTCAGGAGAAAGATGGGAATTTTCACAAGCAAAGCCTTCAGGGGCACTGGTATGGAGGTTTATTTCGAGATAGCTTCGGGAAAAATCTCGGTTCCTCGAAGGGCGATTAACAGATGGTGTTTCTTCGGAGAAGCTTGTCTCGACTCTTTTCCTTAGACTTGGTCGTCAATTTCTTTCTCATAGGAGGCTTAGAGGATTCCCCGACTTTCCTTTTTCCCTTTTCTGCAGCAGACGTAGTCTCAGGTTGTTTCGACTGAGCATCCTTGCTGGGTTCTTCAAAGGAGACTCCTTTGGACTTAGAAGGTGAAGGTCGACGAAATAAGGGAATACCAGGGATATGCTTGTCGACCCCATAAGAAAATCTTTGAGGAGTACTCTTCATTCGTCAGGGTCGAGTGAGAGGCGGAGGTGGAGGTGGAGCTGAGCCTTCTTCATTGGCATGAGAGGTCATTTTCGGAGTATGAATGGAAGAAGATGAAGGGACGAGAGAGAGAGAGAGGCTAGGGCAAACTGGAGTTTTGAGGAGAGTTGAAAAGAACAAGGAGCAGTCTCAAGTTTCGTTTATATAGGGAGTGAAATACTAACCTGGATTTCAAGGATGTGCTGAGAACCCTTGAAATTTTCACGACGCAGACTCGAGTTTACAGTTTTCTTAAACAGGTGGGCTAGTCTCTGCCTAATGTAAACTCGAGTCAGTCACTTAATGACTCGAGTTTGGGCATTTCAAGAACACTCATGTTGGTTTCTGTCCCCGATAAACTCGAGTTTGGATTTCCAAACTCGAGTTTTCTTCTTTTATCAGCAAACTTCAGATGTGTTAATCGAGCATCCTGCAAAAGAAATAGCTACACACTCCGATGCCTAAGTTAGTATCAAAACATAACTAACATTAGATTGACATACTTACAGCTCATTGGGATTTACCATTCCCAATTCTCTTCTAATGAAATTAAATTGTTCTTTGGCCAATGGTTTGGTGAAGATATCTGCAAGCTGAAGGTGTGTTGGGATGAACATTACTTTGACATCCTTCTTTTGCACATGGTCTCTGATGAAGTGGTGCCTCACATCAATATGCTTGGTTCTTGTATGTTGCACTTTGGATTCTTTGCCAAGCTTATTGTGCTTGTGTTGTCACAAAGAATTGGAATTTCTTTGAGATGGACTCCCAAGTCGATAGTTGTTGTTTTAGCCAAAGGACTTGTGCACAACAACTTGAGGCAGCAACATACTCGAAACTTACGTGGAGGATACGGCTACGTGGTCTGTTTCTTACTAAACCATGACACAAGTGACCCTCAAAAGAACTCACATTGCCCACTTGTGCTTTTTCTGTCAGTTTTGTAGCCGGCATGATCAGAATCTGAGTAGGCTACTAAGAACTCTTGTTGCCCTTTTGGAAACCACAATCCAAGCTCCTTTGTATCTGATAGGTAACGAAAGATTCTCTTAACATGTTCAGCATGAGACTCTTTGGGGGCAGATTGAAATCTTGCACACATTCCCACACTAAACTGAATGTCAGGGCGACTTGCTGTAAGGTAGAGCAATGATCCAATCATTCCTCTATATTTTTAATATTGAAGTCCTTGCCCTTTTCTTCATCGGCATCCAAAGATGCCGTTGAACTCATCGGGGTGTCGGCACCATTGCAATGTTCCAATCCAAACTTCTTGAGTAGATCACGAAGGTACTTGGTTTGTGATATGAAGATTCCATCCTTTCTTTGTTTGATTTGCAGACCAAGAAAGTACTTCAACTCACCCATCATTGACATTTCAAATTCATTACGCATTATCTTTGAAAAGTCTTTACATAAAGCATCATTAGTAGAACCAAAGATAATATCATCAACATAAATTTGAACAATCAAAATTTCATTTAACTTGTTAGTTTTGATGAATAATGTTGTATCCGCCTTGCCTCTAATAAACCCTTGATCTAATAGAAATTTGCTTAGTCTTTCATACCAAGCTCTAGGAGCTTGTTTAAGACCATATAAGGCTTTCTTTAATCGATAGACATGGTTTGGATGATGTTCATTTTCGAAACCGGAGGTTGTTCAACATAAACTTCTTCCTGAATAAATCCATTTAGAAAAGCACTTTTGACATCCATTTGATAGAGTTTGAAATCTTTAACACAGGCAAAGGCTAGAAGAACTCTTATAGCTTCCAGTCTAGCTACTGGAGCAAAGGTTTCTTCATAGTCAATTCCTTCTTCTTGATTGTAACCTTTAGCCACTAATCTAGCTTTGTTACGAACAATTATTGCAGATTCATCTCGTTTGTTCTTGAATACCCATTTGGTGCCAATGAGCGGATGGTCCTTAGGCCTAGGTACCAAATCCCAAACTTGATTCCTATCAAACTGATGTAACTCCTCTTGCATTGGTATCACCCAATCATTGTCTGAAAGGGCTTCATCAATTTTAGAGGGTTCGATTTGAGAAATAAAAGCAGAGAAGGTGACTTCATTTAAGGTACTTTTTATTGTTCTTACTCCTTGATTCACATCGCCTATTACTTGATCTAAAGGATGATTTCTAATGAATTTCCAGGCTTTAGGCTGTGATGAGCTAGAATTTTCACAATCAGTTTGAGGTTCAGTTTCAAAAACATTTTCAGGATTTTCAATTGTAGCAGGAGTAGTTTTTGAAAAGAACTGATTTTTGAAATCATTTTCTCCATCATCATCCAGAGCCATCTTAGTTTTAGATTCACAAAATACAACATGCATAGATTCTTCAACAACACGGGTACGAGTTGTTGGTTTTGATTAGTTTTGATGATGTCCTATATAGATGTCATTCTTAAGAGCAAAAAGGTTGCATACTACATTTATCTTCTACTTTGACTAATTCTTATATTTAATGTAGATGCAAAGTTTAAAACAGAAGTTGGAATGAAGCTTCATCATATTTAAGCTACAATGGAGTATACTTGAATGATGGAGAATTATCAAGAATGTTGATTGAAGAAAGAAGCTCTTGCACAATATAATGGGAATATCATAAAATCAAGAAAGCAAGAAGTTATCAAATGATTTTGGGGGATAATCTAGAAGAAGAAAAGAAATTGAAGAAGGAAGAACTTGCAATGCAATAGAATATCTTTATTCAAGTTCTTATATTGATGCTAGAAGTCTCCAAGATCATGTGGAAGCTGGAATGGATCAATTCAGAGTTAAAACATGCAAAAAATCAATTCCAGGATGAGCAAACTCAAGTTCAGATCTCCAAACTTGAGTTCGTAATGTCTTTAGCAACTCTGGCATCTCTGGACAAGCCAAACTCAAGTTTATAAGTACAAACTCGAGTTTACAGCGTCTTCAGCATTTCAGGAACTCTGTTCCACATTCAGCTTGGGCGAGGTCTGGTAATTCGATGATATCTCCCAAACCAGACATCGGATTGAAGTGAAACCAGTGGCATATGAAACTAGACTGCCAATGCGTCATTTTGATATATAATTAAAGTCAAAAGGAGTTCATATGAAGGATCTATGAATTTATAAAGTTGACAGTGATATTCACGTCCCACAGAAAACCAAGATTCTATGTTTTGAGTATATCTCATGAATTACAAGTCCGATTGAGATGAAATCGGTGGCATATGAAAGAAGACTCAAAGGGCTTTCTGTCAAGCTTTGAACGGACCAAAACGGAGTTCACACCAGGGATATATGTCCCTCGAAAGTTGACTGTTTATTCACAATGTTGCTCCAGATTTGGGTCAGAACATCAAAGAAATCAAGATCTATCAAAAGTGTGAAGATGAACTTTGCTGCACATTTTCAGAAATCGGAAAGATGACATATTTGAATTTGCTTTAAAGTCAAATAAAGTAAGTTGATGACATCCTGGAAAGAATCAAAAGCATAATCTTACGCGTCAAATAGAGGATTAGTCAAAATGATGAATTCCCTCATTTAGAAACAATTGCTACAACTTTTACTCAGAATGATTTGTTGCACAAATCAAATAAAAGGCATTCAATGATCTTCAATGCAGAGCAATCATCGGATAATCAAGAAACATTATGACCCAACGGCTATATTCCACAACAACTAGAATTTTGAATGAAGACAATGCAGAATTGAGAAGCAACGGTCATATGAAGGTTTACCGCTATATATAGAGCTGCATACAAGTCTTCAAACAGAGACACAACAAGCAGAGAAACAAGCCTACCTCTTCAACATGATATTACTCTAATCTGCTTATCATTTACTCTCTGATTTTCAATGTCTATATATCATAGAGAGTGAAATGTTTTGTATTGTACTTCAGTGTTTATCCATACACTTCTGAGAGAGAATAACCATTGTAAACATCCTATCATTATATCGTGAGTTACTCAAGATTGGGTGATCTTGAGTGGGAAACACATTGTGTTGATTACAGCTTGTAAGAGGAGTGAGTCCTAGGGAAAGGATCATCTTCGAGTACAAAGTGTGTAATCAAACAGTGTATTGATTATAGTTTGTAAGGGGAGTAAGTCCTAGTGAGAGGATTACTTGAGTACAAAACGTGTAATCAAGTTGAAAGAAGATAGTGGATTGAAAATCTCAAGTGGAGCTTGGGAGCTGGACGTAGGTCAAGGATTGGGCCGAACCAGTATAAATCACAGTTTGCATATTCTCTTCCCTTATCTCTTACATTCCAGCATATATGTTTGAATGATTGCTTATCACTTTATAAATTATTATTGTCATTCAAACTACTTTCAATAAGTTGCAGAAAGTTCTTAAAGTTCTAATGTTTTAATCAAACACCCAATTCACCCCCCTCTTGGGTGATAGCCAAGTCTTTCATTTGGTATCAGAGCTAGGCTCTTGTTTAAAGGACTTAACAGTCTCAAGAGTTTTCAAATGGCTGATTTTGGGTGTTGCTTGTTTTCAGAAGGTTTCGATTATACCATTCCACCGTTTTTCAAAGATATTGATTTTTGGTTTTGGAAAGCTAGAATGACCAGCTTTATTAAAGCGTTTGATTTTGATATGTGGAATGTTTTTATAAATGACTTTGATTTCAAACCAAGAAAGGATTGGACAGAAAACGAAAAGAAAATGTTTTCGTTGAACATTAGAGCAATGAAAATTTTATATAGTGCTTTGTGAAAATGATTTCGAGAAAATAAAATGTTGCTCTAGTGCTAAAGAAATTTGGGATACTCTTGATTCTATTTATACTTCTAACAATTGTGTTGAAGTTGAAAGTGTTGACAGTTCATCTAAGACTATATGTTGTACATCTATGGTGATGAACAACTCGGAGAATGAAGAAGGAGAAATCATTGAATTCAGCGAACACTTCCATGATCCGGACAACACGAAAGAACAAGAGAATGAGGATTCCCAAGAAGAGCTCATTGTGCACAATTGTGATCAATCATTATCCGGAGCTCAAGATGCACATGTGGTAAACAATTCCAATTCTTCTTGTGTAGTTAAAAATGATTCGAACATCGCATAAAATTGTTCTGCAACCATTTACTGATTCTATTTTGAAAAACAAACATGTTTTCGAAAATCATGCTGGAAAATCATGTGGGAAGAAAGAATATACAGATATGGGTCATTTGACATTGCATCCTCTAGACCAGCACATTTCTTGCAAAACTGTTTATAATAAGCATCATTCTATTGTTTGCAATTATTGTGGTAAATCTGGACATATTTCTCATACATGCTGTATTAGGAGAAATTATAATGTGAGAAATAAATTTGTTTGGGTTCCTAAAGGACAAGTAAGGTCCACTACTAACAGTCAAGGACCCAAGTATAAGTGGGTACCAAAGTGTCCATCTAGTGCTCTATGTGTGCGGGATAATTTGAAATTCGGTGGACATAAAGGTATTAAGAGGATTAAGAAGAATCCAACTCATGAGCCTAAAAGGAGACTCACATCAAGAAAGAGAACTCTCGAGCATCCATTGTTGGAATTACGAATCAAATCGTAAGAAGCAATGGACACCTATAAGAAGAATACATTACGCCTCAAGAAGAAACTACAATGAAGTACCATTCAACTATCTTGAGGAAAATAAGAAAAGAAGGATCTCTCGTGCACAAAGGAAAAGATTTTTGCTGTCTATGTCTTTTGAGAAAACTTTGCCCACACCCATAAGAAAACATATGAAGAACCAATGGGTAAGCAAAGGAAATACTCCAAGTACCTAAGGTAAAGGTATACAATGGTAAAACCTCCTTTCCTATCATTTTAAATATTCATTGAGGTTTAAAACTTTGTATCCTTAGGAATGAGCATTGTAAACTATCTTTGAAATTGGGCTTTCACATCCTAATTTACTTTTCTAAGGAATTGCAGTGTTCAACAATCTAGTTCTTTATGCATACATGATAATTTGAAAAGAGAACATCTTTTTATGCATAAAGTCATGTTTAATTCATTGTGCTCAATTATTCTGAATTGAGTGTATTCTTTAGAGCATGTGAATCTTATTTCTACAAGCTAACAATGATTGGATCCAAGGAAGGTTGGATACCAAGGAAGAAAAAGATTTATACAGTTTTGTAGGATCAATGAAAGCTTCTCAAGAATGCAACATAGAGAAATGATCAAGTCTTGAGAAAGCTAAACAAGCTGCTGGATGCTGATGGTGAACATTGGAAAAGGAGTTATCTAAGTTTGGACACAACTTGATATTCAAAGATTTTCCCACTCAAAGCCAAACTCGAGTTTGGGTATTGAAACTCGAGTTTAGGAGTTATGGTTTACCACTCAATATTTCTAAGTTTTGCAAACTCCAGTTTTAACTTACAAACTCCAGTTTTGATCATACAGAGAAGTTTTCCATTTTTCAAAGAAATGTGGAAACTCGAGTTTAGGATTGCAAACTCGAGTTTTGACCAAACAGAGAGCTTTACTCTTTTTCAACTTTTCTAAACTCCAGTTTAGGATTGAACACTCCAGTTTAGAACTCATGACAAAGTTTCCATTTTTCATAGAATATGTGGAAACTCGAGTTTCAGTATGTAACCTCGAGTTTACACCAGGCAGAGAGCTATGCTCTATTTGAAACTCTGCGAACTCCAGTTTGTCTTTCCAAACTCCAGTTTGAGTCAACCATGTTTTTGAAATGATCTTGCTCGAAATTTGTGAAATCTTACTATTTGATCTATATATTCCATATCATCAATCACTAATATTCCTAACTTGATTTAATCAATTTGTTAAGTGATTCGTTGATGATCAAACAAGTGAAATTTGTGCATAACAAGTGATTTGTTATTGTTTTCAAGCATGTTTCAAAAGTGAACTCTTTCATTCATCCAAATTTTGATCTTGCTTTATCATGATTTGAAATAACATTCAAGATTTGAAACTATCTGCATATATCATTATCATTCTTGAAAAATATGATCTCATTCATGAAATGTGAATTGATAAATGCTTATCTTTATAGATAAATTTTTCAATGCTCATTGATCAAACTTACATGCATTTTATCAATGACATCTTTTCTACATAAGGTGTATTTACAAATTGTCATTGAGAAATAAATGTATTGGTATCATATAGTTATTATCCTTTATGACTCATTGGATTGGATTTATTCAATTGGGTAAAACTATAGCTTGGTCTTCACTTACTATACTCTTTGCTCAAGCTTCATATGATTTAATTGTATAAAAGCATAAGAGTTGTTACCCCTAGTCATGCATTCATTAAGAGGGAGCTTCACATTCTCATGTGTTTTATATCTTAAAAGCTCATCTCCTTATTTGAAGAAAATCCCTTTAAACATTCTCATCTGCATTCACTATGTTGTATTAGTTTTGATGATGAATCATATTCTTCCCTTCATTATCTTTATTTGAATATTTCATTTAGAAATGGATATTTTGATATCATGCTGCACTAACAAATCTCTTGGCAAAGAAAGTGTTCAATTTGTAGCAGGAGATTCTGTTATATGCTAGGACATTCCTCAACATACTACAAGGAGAAACTATTACATTGAGGAAAGATGTCTCAATCCCACTGAAGTTGTGATATGCTCTACAAAGAAGAAGAAAACTTCTTGAAGTCAGCTGAGAATGTATTGCAGAAGATCTTTATGAAGAAAACAAAAAGGATGTCATGCAACAAGAAAGCAAGCAAATGGACCTCATTGATTAATCATCAATTTGCAAAATCAACATGAGCATTTCTAATCTCTATCTTTTATATTCAGTAGAAACTTTGCACATGTTTGGTATTTATATGTTTTAATTGTGAATGATGTTTTGAAAACCTCTCCAAATTCTCTCAAACTTGTTTTCATAAAAACATTCCAAATTGCATCATATTAAGAATGAAAACAATCTCAAATTGGGGAGAGAAAATCAATTCTTTGACTCATTCTAATTTGATTTCATATATGTCTCTCTACAAATATCTCTTCCTTAAACTCAACTTTTTGCTAATGACAAATAAGGGGGAGAGAATGGCAAGAAAAATATGATGGGTTTATTAGTTTTTCATATTCATACATATTTTTCTTAAAGTATTTGCCATCATCAAAAAGGGGGAGAATGTTGGTTTTGATTAGTTTTGTTGATGTCCTATATAGATGTCATTCTTAAGAGCAAAAAGGTTGCATACTACATTTATCTTCTACTTTGACTAATTCTTATATTTAATGTAGATGCAAAGTTTAAAACAAGTTGGAATGAAGCTTCATCATATTTAAGCTACAATGGAGTATACTTGAATGATGGAGAATTATCAAGAATGTTGATTGAAGAAAGAAGCTCTTGCACAATATAATGGGAATATCATAAAATCAAGAAAGCAAGAAGTTATCAAATGATTTTGGGGGATAATCTAGAAGAAGAAAAGAAATTGAAGAAGGAAGAACTTGCAATGCAATAGAATATCTTTATTCAAGTTATTATATTGATGCTAGAAGTTGTTCCACGTTCAGCTTGGGCGAGGTCTGGTAATTCGATGATATCTCCCAAACCAGACATCGGATTGAAGTGAAACCAGTGGCATATGAAACTAGACTCCCAATGCGTCATTTTGATATATAGATAAAGTCCAAAAGAGTTCAGATGAAGGATCCATGAATTTATAAAGTTGACAGTGATATTCACATCCCACAGAAAACCAAGATTCTATGTTTTGAGTATATCTCATGAATTACAAGTCCGATTGAGATGAAATCGGTGGAATATGAAAGAATACTCAAAGGGATTTCTGTCAAGATTTGAACAGACCAAAACGGAGTTCACACCAGGGAGATATGTCCCTCGAAAGTTGACTGTTTATTCACAATGTTGCTCAGTTTGCTATCAAATGAAGCAAACTCGAGTCATTAAGTTGGAACTCGAGTTTGTCGGGGACAGAGAGCAAAATCTGATTTCTGGGAAAGACCTAAACTCGAGTCATTAAGTTGGAAACTCGAGTTTCCATCACACGAGAGCAACCAACGTCGAGCATCTTCAAAACAGATGATTAAAACGAAGGATTAGAAGCAAATCTCAAAATCTCAGATTTGGGTCAGAACATCAAAGAAATCAAGATCTATCAAAAGTGTGAAGATGAACTTTGCTACACATTTTCAGAAATGGGAAAGATGACATATTTGAATTTGCTTTAAAGTCAAATAAAGTAAATTGATGACAGCCTGGAAAGAATCAAAAGCATTAATCTTACGCGTCAAATAGAGGATCAGTCAAAATGATGAATTCCCTCATTTAGAAACAATTGCTACAACTTTAACTCATAATGATTTGTTGCACAAATCAAATAAAAGGCATTCAATGATCTTCAATGCAGAGCAATCATCGGATAATCAAGAAACATTATGACCCAACGGCTATATTCCACAACAGCTAGAATTTCGAATGAAGACAATGAAGAATTGAGAAGCAACGGTCATATGAAGGTTTACCGCTATATATAGAGCTGCATACAAGTCTTCAAACAGAGACACAACAAGCAGAGAAACAAGCCTACCTCTTCAACATGATATTACTCTGATCTGCTTATCATTTACTCTCTGATTTTCAATGTCTATATATCATAGAGAGTGAAATGTTTTGTATTGTACTTCAGTGTTTATCCATACACTTCTGAGAGAGAATAACCATTGTAAACATCCTATCATTATATCTGTGAGTTACTCAAGATTGGGTGATCTTGAGTGGGAAACACATTGTGTTGATTACAACTTGTAAGGGGAGTGAGTCCTAGGGAAAGGATCATCTTCGAGTACAAAGTGTGTAATCAAACAGGTGTATTGATTACAGTTTGTAAGGGGAGTAAGTCCTAGTGAGAGGATTACTTCGAGTACAAAACGTGTAATCAAGTTGAAAGAAGATAGTGGATTGAAAATCTCAAGTGGAGCTTGGGACCTGGACGTAGGTCAAGGATTGGGCCGAACCAAGATAAATCACGGTTTGCATATTCTCTTCCCTTATCTCTTACATTCCAGCATATATGTTTGAATGATTGCTTATCACTTTATAAATTATTATTGTCATTCAAACTACTTTCAATAAGTTGCAGAAAGTTCTTAAAGTTCTAAGTTTTTAATCAAACACCCAATTCACCCCCCTCTTGGGTGATAGCCAAGTCTTTCACGAGTATTAAAGACTCTATAGGCTTTACTTCTGTTAGAATAACCTAGAAATATGCCTTCATCAGATTTAGAATCAAGCTTACCCAGATTGTCCTTACCATTATTATGTACAAAACACTTACAGCCAAAGATGCGCAGATGAGACAAATTTGGTTTTCTTCCTTTGTAGAGCTCATAAGGTGTTTTGTTCAACTTATTTCTCATATATGCTCGGTTTGATACATAACTGGCCGTGCTCATTGCATCTGCCCAAAAGACCTATGATGTTTGATTTTCGTTTAACATGGTGCGGGCCATTTCTGTAAGTACACGATTCTTTCTTTCAACCACACCATTTTGTTGTGGTGTTCTTGGAGCTAAGAAGTTATGATCAATTCCATGAGCATCACAAAATTCCTGAAAAGCTTGATTTTCAAACTCACCTCCATGGTCAGTTCGAATAGCTGAAATACACATACCTTTCTCATTTTGCACCTTTTTGGCAAACATAATAAAAAAATCAAAAGTTTCATCCTTTGAAGATAAGAAAATAGTCCAAGTAAATCGAGAAAAATCATCAACAATGACTAACGTATATAAGTTTCCACCAAGACTTTTGACTCTATTTGGACCAACTAAATCCATATGAAGTAGTTGAAGAGGTCGTTTTGTAGAAATTTCAATTTTGTTTTTGAAAGATGATTTAGTTTGTTTACCCTTTTGTGAGCATCACAAATCATGTCATTTTTAAATTGTAATTTAGGTAGGCCAATAACTAAATCTTTTCTCAACAGTTTGTCTAATTGAAGCATGTTAACATGAGATAGACGTTTATGCCATAGCCAACTTTCGTCCAGGTTGCTTACAAAACATTTTTCAGAAGTAATTTTAGGTAAATCTAATGTATAGCAATTACCTTCTCTAGGAGCTATAAACAGTATTTTGAGTTTACCTTTGTCAATAGGAAGCTCATCTTTCTTGACAATGAGACATTCTTCTGAGTCAAAGATAATCCAATTATTTTTGTCAGCACTTTGACTTACACTTAGGAGATTGTGGTTGAGACCTTCTACCAAACAGACATCTTTGATCATGGGTCCTTCTTTTGTGCCAATTTCACCAATTCCAGTAATTTTTCCTGATTGGTTGCCTCCAAAAGTGACCTTACCACCATCCTTTGATTTCATTGCTACAAATTTGGCTTGATCTCCTGTCATATGTCTGGAGCATCCACTGTCAATATACCACTTGTTGATTCTTGATGCTCTCAAATAAATCTGCAAAAACAAATTTAAGTTTTAGGTACCCATCTTTTCTTGGGTCCTTTGGGGTTAGTTTGAGTTAAAGGAACATAGGTTCCTTTTGGGACCCATTGATAATTTCCAACAGGTTTATTTCTTCCATCCTTTTTGTGAAAGCAAGAGGAGGTATTGTGTCCCTTTACATTGCAGTAATTACGGTGAGCAAAAGGGTTTGAACTATGAATCATTTTCGAAAGTATTTCAAGTAAGATTTTCCTCCTGTTTTCTTCTTACCTTTCTTTTTGTCAAAAATAGGATTATCTCCTAGAATAACATTTAGCATATCACTACCTTTAGTGAATTTCTCAAGGGTTTTCATAAGACATTCATTCTTCTTTTCTAAAGTGATGCATTCATCGCATATGAGTTTTTCAGGAAAAGAGAGATTTTCTATTTGTTGTTCGAGAATTGTATTTTTCTTTTTCAAGGTAAAATATTTATCAGCAAGTTTTTCAAATTTATTTTGAACAAGATTATACTCAGCAAGTAATTCATCGTAGGTAGGTTCAGAGTTAAATACCTCTTATTCATTTTCTTGTTGCTCTTCTTCTTCTTCTGCCACTAAGCAAATAGTTGCCATTTCTTCTTTCTCCTCATCTTCTTCATCTGAAGAAAGTTGTCTCCCATATGGCGAAACATAGGCCTTCTTTTTGAATCGTGAAATTCTTCTTTTTGTCTTTCAACTCGGACATTCGATTTGAAATGTCACGGTTTCTCACATTCGTAATGAGATGATTTGAGCTTTATCACCTTTATTGCTCGAATTTCCTTTCTGGATTTTATTTCTGAAGCCTTGATCCTTTTTGTAGAATTTCTTGAATCTTCGTACGAACATGGCTATTTCCTCATCATCATCATCATCATCTTCGGTTTTGGCTTCCTTGGCTTTTACAGAATTTAGGGCAATACCTTTGCTTTTGCTGTTGTTAGCCTCGCCCAAGTCTTTCTTGAATTTCAGCTTACTTTCGTATTCAAACAGACTCCCAAACAAGGCTGCAACTGAAGTCATTGATTCTCCACGAGCCTCTTCTATTGCTGTTACTTTTGCTTCCCAATCTTTTGTTATAACATTTAGAATTTTTCTGACCTGAGGACCTTGATCATATATTTTTCCCAAGGCTGCCAGTTGATTGGTTAGGTGTGTGTAGCGAAGTTGGAACTCAGCAATGGTCTCCCCAGACTTCATTTGTAGTAAGTCATACTCAGTGGTCAGAGTATTGATGCGATTTTCTTTGATCCCAGAAGTTCCTTCATATGCTATTTCTAAAGCTTTCCACATCTCTTTTGCAGTAGGCAAGTTGCATACCCGGAAGTACTCCTTTTGACTGAGAGCGCTTTGCAGCATCAAGATAGCTTTACCGTTGAGAGTGATATTTTTCTTGTCGGTCTCGTTGAATTCATCTTCTGTTTTGGGAGTGGCGGTTTCTCCTTCAATCTTTGTGGGAATGTAGTCTCCTTTTTCAAATACACGCGAGTCCATATTCGAAGCTAGCACGTACACCTTGAACTTTGATTTCCGAATGAGTAATGTTCTCCGTTGAATCACGGAGGCCGATTGATTGAAGCACCATCTGGCAATATTCCTTCCATGATCTTATCTCGGGATGTTAAGCCCAACTGAGACAACCTGGCTCTGATACCAAATGAAAGCTGGAATATTACCAAGAGGGGGGGTGAATTGGTATTATAAAATTTTCTTGTTAGTATGGAAAAACAAAAGAGTAAAGGGAAGAAGAAGGAAATGGACACAAGGAAATTTATACTGGTTCGGTCCCAATCCTTGACCTACGTCCAGTCCCCAGACACACTCCGGGATTTCACTAACTTTAGTTCAAATGATTACACACTCTGTAACACTCGGAGCAATTCCTCTCTTTTGAATTACACTCCCCCTTACAAGTTGTAATCACATAACCCAATCCCAAAGTCCCACTACTCTGGGATTCTTACAAGGAAATGATAATTGAAGAATAACTCTCTGTAAGAGCAGGTAACTCTAAGCATTGAAGTATATGATTTTACAAGATATCAATCGAAAGTATTGCGAGCATTGGTATTCGAAAGTATCGACAAGAGTATAGCGGAACTAGACTCTTGCAAGTATCTTCTGTTTCTCTTTATGCGTTTTCTCTGTAGTGTGTTGTGCATTGAGAGCAGGTGGTGCTTCCTCTATTTATAGTGCTCTGAAGATGATCATTGCAGATGCTGCATATTGAATTCCATTAATGCCCATATTCTGATCCGATGCTCTTTTTTTTGAATATCTGTGACTCACTAGTAACTGGGTTTAAAAGCCATAAAGAATAATAGTGAATGATGATAAGAAATATTCAAAATAAGCTTTAATGCGAGTAACTGATTTCCTGTATCTGCGATGTAAACTCGAGTTTTGTAACCAAAACTAGAGTTTGCATATTTCATTAATGTCTAAACTCGAGTTTGTAAATGGAAACTCGAGTTTCCTTTGTCCAGAGGAAAAAATTCGTGTTTCATCTTTGAACCATTATTGAGATATGTTCTAAACTCGAGTCATTAAGTACAAACTCGAGTTTGGCACTGTTGTAATAAAAAAATCATTTTTAAGCTCAAACCTTGAAACTGGAGTTTCTAAATCAAAACTGGAGTTTGGAAAGGTTTCAAAAGTGAGCATAGCTCTCTGTCTGGCGTAAACTCGAGTTTGCAATCCCAAACTCGAGTTTCCAAACTTTCTAAGAAAATGGAAACTTTGCCATGAGTTCTAAACTGGAGTGTGTAATCCGTAACTGGAGTTTGAAAATGAATAGAAAAGAACAAAGCTCTCTGCTTTGTCTAAACTCGAGTTTCAGATCCTAAACTCGAGTTTGCCTTGTATTTGAAAAACTTGGAAGCTCTCTGTATGATGTAAACTCGAGTTTACAAGCCTAAACTCGAGTTTGCCTTAAGTTGTGAAAATCTGAGCTTCTTACTGTTAGATCCAAACTCGAGTTTGCAAACCCAAACTCGAGTTTGCCTTTGACAGTAAGTTTTTTCAACTTACAAAGACAAACTTTATCTTGTGTTTACAATTGTCAGTTATCATCAAAACATCTAGAGAACTAACATAAATGACCAATGTAAACGTAAAAGTTGTGAGAAAATAATTAATCCAATTTAATAAAATTGTCAACAATTAGTAGGTGATTAAATAAATAATTAATTGCTAATTGTTTAGGCATGAGTAAAGGAAATATCCAAAGTTAACTATATAAAAACCCTAATTAAAGATTTGTGACCAATAAAGGGTCAAGATAAAGATAATTGTTAATTAATTAGAAATGATTAAGAAAATGTATAAGATTAAATACATGAAATCCCTAAAGCCCAATTAACCAACATAGGATATGTTAAAGATTAGTAAACATAAGTTTAAGACACTAATCAACTTTGACAAGTCAAACCTAAATCAATGGTTAGGATTAAAACTACATAAAGCTAGATCTAAGGGTTCTAAATTAAACATAAAGTTAATCCTTGTGAAATGAAAAGAACCAATGGGATAATTAACTATAAGATATATGAAAGCATAAACTAATTAAAATCAAAGTTGAAAAAGTCAAAAAGGGGGGGGGAGCCGAATGTGTGTGTATGTGAGAGTGTATGTGTGAGTGTGTGTATGTGCAATTGGATTAAGGAAAGAGAAAAAAGAGAAAAGAAGATATTTAGGTGAAAAGCAAATAGGATAAATGAGAACCGATAGAAATTAAATTGTATCTTGAAATATGTGAACTAACTATTGTTAGTTCTCTATGTGTTTTGATGATTAATAACAATTGTAAACAAGTACGAATGCTTTTAAAATGACAAAAAAGTCAAAATCACTCTGTCACCTCAAAACTCGAGCCTAACTAAGCAAACTCGAGTTTTCTGCAAACAGAGCTCATCGGGATATTTACAAGATAACGAACTCGAGCACGAGTAAATAGACTCGAGCCTAAACCCTCATGATATAATAATAAAGAGTTTACAAACAAGTAAACTCGAGCCTGTATAGACAAGCTCGAGTTTTCCCATGGCGGGAAGTTTTCTAATTAAATTGTATCTCTTTAAACTCAGAGTTTATTCTTTTTGAGTAGAGTTCACTTGTTTCTATGGCTATAATTTAATGAACACTCGAGCCCAAGTATATGGACTCAAGCCTAATGCATTTGTGTAGAGTTTACTCTATGGTTTGACAAACGAAGAAGAGTTTACAAAATAGGTAAACTCGAGCCTGTTATTACAAGCTCGAGTTTTCCCTTGGCAGAGTTCCCAAGTTTTTCCTTCTTTTCAAACTCCAGAGTTTAAGCTCAAACCTCCAGTTCACTTCAATAAGTCATGGAATAAATTAAGCTGAACTCGAGCCTAAGAATAATGAACTCGAGCCCTTCATCTGAAGAAAGAAAAGCAAGTGTACAAACTCCGAGTTTGTACTCGTGCTCTACCACTCTAATCGAGCAACCAAAACTCTTAGGCATGAATAGTGTTAAACTCGAGCCTAATCACTAATGGACTCGAGCACGCTTATCTTGTGAGATATTACTCCAGTGTTCATTCGACAAAAGCTTAGAGAGTATTCGAACTCGAGCCTACCTTCGTGAACTCGAGTTCACATGGTGAAACAAAATACAAACTCCGAGTTTACATCAAACTCCGAGTTTGCTCTCACGAAGATAAACCAGATACTCTAAAAGCCTTACGAACTCGAGCCCGACTTGGAGAACTCGAGTTTACGACGGAAGCAAATATGATCGTTCTCGATTTCCTCCTGATTCTTTTAAGCGCAAAACTTACCATGTTTATACGAATTGATTGCATTCATTTAGTATATTCAAACGTATTTAACTACTCTATATTGAGAATGTTTCGTATTAAATTGGATCAAACGAATCATTGAATAAACGCGAAGAATCGAAGGCGTAATGATTTCACGCGTCCGTGAATTGAATCGGCCGAAATTCGGGACCCAACGGCTATAATCCTCATCAAACTGAATTTCAAATGAAGAACATGCTAAGTTGAGAAGTAACGGTCACATAGCAACTCACCACTATATAAGGAGCTGATTACAAACTTGAAAGATACAAAAGATTAAGAAGAAACGAAAAGCAAGCTCAAGAGTTCTTATACATTCAGTTTTCTTTACGTATTGTATTTTGATATACAAAGAGCCTCGGTGTTTATCATTATCTTCTCTCGTGAGAGAGATTTTATTCAAATTATTCATTCATTGTAAAAGATCTCAAGTCAAGGGGACTTGGAGATTGGGATTTGATTACAACTTGTAAGGGGAGTGTATCCTAGAGAGGATAATCCTTGAGTACGAGTGTGTATCGAGTTAAGTGATAGTAGAAAACCCGGAGAGTGCTGGGACTGGACGTAGGTCAAGAATTTAGACCGAACCAGGATAAACTTTCTGTGTCAAGCTCTTCTTCCCTATCTCTTTACGTTTAGCTTGACTTGGGTGCAAAGTTATTATAAAAGTTTTAAAATCCCCAATTCACCCCCCTCTTGGTGATTTCCTTTCGTTTTCATTTGGTATCAGAGCCTAGTTGTCAATTTGAAGGATTAACATCCTAGACACAAAGATCCAATGGAAGGAATTCTACCAGATGGAGCCTCAATCAACCGACCCCCGTGTTTCAATGGAGAACACTACTCATTCGGAAGGCTAAGTTCGGGGTCTATGTAATGGCCTCGAGTTTGGTTTGTGGAGGGTCTTTGAAAAGGAAACTATGTTCCTTCCTCGGTTGTAGCCGACATCGAACTCCCAAGAAAGAAGAAGAGTACGATGACAATGATAAGAAATAAGTCACTCTCAACATGAAGGCAATTCATATGCTCCAAAGTGCTCTTGGCCAAAAGAGTATTTCAGAATCTGCACTTTGCCATCTGCTAAGCAAATGTGGGATGCTCTTGAAATAGCTCATGAAGGAACAATTGCGATCAAAGAAAATCGTATCAATACTCTCATGACTGAATACGATCTATTGCAGATGAAGACCGGAGAATCTATTGGTGAATTTCAACTCAGATTCACTCATCTGATCAATCAACTCATTGCCTTGGGAAAAGAATATGAACAACCTGCCCAAGTGAGGAAAATACTAAATATTCTCACCAAGGAATGGGAAGCCAAGGTCACTGCAATTGAAGAATCTCGAGGCGAATCAATGGCCTCTGTGGCAGCACTATCTGCCATCCTTTCTGAATATGAGGGGAAGATCAAATTCAAAAAGGGACTAAATGATATCAATGTCAAGAACAAGGGAATAGCTCTTAAAACCATCAAAGAAGTTAAATCAGATGAAGATGAAGATGGTGAGCTAGGAATGATGGTCCGAAGATTCAAGAAATTCTACAAAAAGGACCAATCTCACAGAAGGTTTCACAAAGGAAATTCTAGCACAGAAACTAAGAAACCAATTATATGCTATGAATGTGAGAAACCAGGCCACATCAAATCAGAATGTCCGGTGAAAAACAAAGAAAAGAAATTCAATAAGTTCAAGAAAAGAGCTTATGTATCGGCTATATGGGACAACGGCTCATCGATGAAGATGAGGCGTAAGAGGAACAAAGTGCCAATCTCTCGCCTTGTGGCTCAAGAGGAATCGAGACAACGAAGAGGTAAGTAATTACGATTTACCTTATAATGAATTATCTTCAACATATGATTCTCTTTATACCGAATTTAAGAAAAGCGCAAAGAGCTCTTATTTTCAAAAAGAAAAATCAAACTATTAGAAGAACAAGTTCAAACGATTTCTACGCCTATCTCTGCTTGTGAAAAGGATGCAAAACCAACTTATAATAAATTGTTTACTGAATACGAACTTGTTCAAAATGAATTTGAGGAACTTGCTGAAAAATATTCTGTTTTAAAAAGGAAGAATACAACACTTGAACAACAAGTAGAAAATCTTTCAGTTCTGAAAATATCATATGTGATGAATGTTCTATTCGAAAAAGAAAAATGAATACCTTACAAAGACTCTTGAAAAATTCACTAGAGGAAGTGAAATGCTTGAGGTAATTTTAAACAAAGAAAGATTTACAAATGACAAATCGGAATTGGTTACAAGCCTGATTATGACAAAAAGAAAGGCAAAAAGAAACATGGACAAAGATCCTACATGAATTATTTACAAAAATCTGTTCATACCTCAAATCCTTTTGCACATTGCAACTATTGTAATAGAAAAGGTCATACTACTTCTTCATGTTTTCATAAGAAAGATAGATCGATTAAACATATAGGAAATTATCAATGGGTGCCTAAGGGATCCTATATGACTCCTAAGACACAAACTAACCCAAAAGGACCCAAAGAATATTGGGTACCTAAAAGATAATATCTCTTCTTATGCAGATTTGTCTTAGAGCATCAAATCCCAATAAGTGGTACATAGACAGTGGATGCTCAAGACATATGACCGGAGACCTGGCATTGGCAAAATTGGAAATAGCAATGGACCTCAAATCAAAGATGTTTATCTTGTGGATGGGTTATGTCACAACCTCCTCAGTGTGAGTCAAAGCACGGACAAAGGAAACCTAGTCATCTTTGATTCAGAAGAATGCTTGATTGTAAGTAAGGATGCTCTCTCTTTAGATAGTATTAAATCCAAAGCATTATTCAGAGCTCCAAGAGAAGGTAATTGTTATACTCTTAATCTGTCTAAAAACAATTCAACTAAATCATCTTTCAAGTCGAAAACGGAATTATCAACTAATAGACCTCTCCAATTACTCCATATGGACTTAGTTGGACCAGCTAGAGTAAAGAGCCTTGGCGGCAATCTTTATACATTGGTCATAGTAGATGATTTCTCAAGATTCACATGGGTCATTCTTTTATCATCAAAAGATAAAACATTTGATCAATTTATTGTGTTTGCCAAGAAGGTCCAAAACGAGAAAGGATTCTCTATTGCGTGTATTCGTACGCATCATGGTGGAGAATTTGAGAATCATGCCTTTGGAGAATTTCGTGATAGTATGGGAATTAATCATAACTTCTCGGCCCAAGAACCCCACAACAAAATGGAGTTGTTGAAAGAAAGAATAGAGTGCTTACTTGAAATGGCAAGATCAATGCTAAATGAGAACCAAACATCTCAAGTGTTTTGGGTCGATGCTATGAGCACCGCTTGTTACATATCAAACAGGCATATCTCCAGGAAGAAGTTGAACAAAACTCCCTATGAACTCTACAAAGGAAGAAAACCCAACTTAGCTCACTTGCATATCTTTGGATGTAAGTGCTTCATCCACAATAATGGTAAGAGATGACTTGGGAAAATTTGATTCCAAAGTCGATGAAGGTATATTCTTGGGTTATTCAAGTAGAAGTAAAGCATATAGAGTTTATAATACTCGTAATCACACTGTTGAAGAATCTATGCATATTGTTTTCGTGAAACCAAATCTAATAAGTCCTTGGATGATGATGATGATTTTCCTGTGACAAACCAAACTTCTGTTTCAACAAATACGGAAAAAGATTTGCAAGATGATTCTGAAACTGAAAAACATTGTGAAAATGCTTATGAAACACTAGTGGAAAAAAGGCTTTTAAGACCGGACAAAAAAGGTACATTAGGACCGGACCCGCGAGCAGTCTTGTTCCAGGCGGTATTAAAAGTCGACCTTTAAGACCGGACTTTTACACGGTCTTAAAGATTTTCTTTAAGACCGGACATTTTAAACCTTCGGTCTTAAAAGTCGTACTAAATAAATCTGAAATATTTTTGGTTCGGTCCTAAAACTCAAACTTTAAGACCGGATGAAAGTCGACCGCTCTTAAAAGATCCAAATATTAAGACCGGACAAATATCAATCCGGTCCTAAAGATAGCGGACTCTAAGACCGGAGGAATAATTACCCGGTCTTAAAAGACTCGACTTTCAAGACCGGATTGTTTCAATGGACCGGTCTTAAAGACCAACTTTTAAGACCGGCTTAACACCTTTAAGAGCGGTGTTATATATACATCCGGTCTTAATATTTGAACATTTAAGACCGTATTTTTATTTGCAATCTAAATTTTCCGTATTTTTCCCTTTTTTGTTCTTCCCGATCAATATATATACACAAATCCACCATACAAAACAAGCACATAAAAGTCGATATACTTTAAGCTACAAGCTATGAACATGAATAAATTGAATTGGGAAAAAGAATACAAATATTATCCACCATGAGTTATATGGCCTCTTAATTAAGTCTAAAACAACTAAAGTAATTTATAAAATAAGCTAACATATAACTAATTACAAAGGCAATGAGTTACAATACATGCAAAGCACGTAATTCAACATACAAATGTAGTCCAATATATTATTCACCATGCCTTCATTTGATTCCCACCCAACAACGTAACATGCATCCTCTTTTATAACATGCCCCTTTGAAACGGATCCTGCCATAAAAACAAAACAAGAACAAATTCATATTCAATAATGACATTGTTTAATTAAGAACATAGACAAACATATAATAATTGTTAAAACCTTAAAGTTTTCTAAGAATCTGCATATGAATATTAATTACCTTATGAATTGACACTTTTATAAAGTGATATCCTCCCATATCCCTTCTTGATGATCATTTCTTATGCCGGGTTCATTATCCGCTTCATCTTCTTCGTTCATGTCCTAGACCCCTTGTAAAGGAGTACTCTCAGGAAGATCACCATAATTTGAATGACTTTCCTCATCAATATCAATGACCCTCTTTCCTTGGAGAGCTACAGACCACATTTTATTTTCTTGATCGGTGATATAGAACACTTGTTTTGCATGATCTGCCATAATAAAAGGTTCATCTCCAAAACTTCTACTATTGACATCGACCTGTGCTCCTATCATCTAGGGACTTCGTGTAAAATGTATAACCATTGATCACATACGAATTCCAACTTATGACATCAAACTCAGGACCACGTGCTAACCATTTCATTGTCTCAAAAACACATTCAGATCCCTCGACCTTTTGTTTGAACCAGTTTGCAAAAGTTCATTTATGCTCCCTAATCAACCTTTGTTCGGTCATTCGATGGTTCTCTTTCCTTACGACCTCTTTATGTGCAGATATGCTGGCTTGAACTTCATCAACATTATTCAAGATGTATAAGTGGACTTGTGACAATTCATCACGATCCACACTCTTTACCGAAGCCCCACGTCTACCCCCTTCACAAGATGCCGACGTTTTGGAAGCCCAATATGTCTTACTTTGGACAAATAATTTTGACAAAATTCCATGGCCTCTTCGAAACATATTTCGAACAATTGATGCTTCAGCCGGCACGCGTTCTTCACATACCCTTTTAGGAATTTCATAGATCTTTCAATAGGGTACATCCACCGTAAATGGATAGGGCCGCACAACTTTATCTCCTCACTAGATGAACAATGAGATGAACCATGATGTCAAAAATGAAGGAACAAAAAGCTTTTCAAGGTGGCACAAGATAAGATATCCTTCATTCTCCAATTCATCCAACTTTTCAATCTTGAAAACTTTACTACAAACCGCATTGAAGAAGAAACAAAGTCTAGTCAAAACGACCCGAAGATCATATTCGGCGATCCCTCGAATAGCTACTGGGAGTAGCTGTTGCATCAAGACATGACAGTCATGAGACTTTTGGCCTACTAATTTCAAGTCCTTCATCGAGACAAGCCTCTAAAGTGTCTCACATCAAGATTGCGCCAATAGGGAAGATCAAAGAATACAGATCTCTTCTTCCATATATTTGTTTCTTTTCTACTCTTTCCATGCTTACCGAAGATGACACCGATATTTTTAACCTTTTCATACACTTGCTCCCAGTCAATGCCACCGGAGCTTCTTCATACTCTTGGCCACCAAAAAAGGCCTTCTTTAATCGACGATATGGGTGGCCCCGTCTAAGAAATCTCCTATGTCCAAGATACACCGTCTTTCTTCCATGTTGAAGTTGATGGTAGCATGTGCCTTCTTCACAAACCGGACATGCTTTATGGCCTTTTACACTATACCTACGACAAGTTCCCATATCTTTGGGAAGTCGTTTATAGTACAAAATATCATGGCTCTCATTCTAAAGACCTCCTTCTTGAAAGAGTCAAAAACATCGACACCTTCTTCCCACAACTCCTTCAAGTCTTCGATCAAGGGCTCTAGGTAAACATCTATGTCATTTCCGGGTTGTTTTGGTCCCGAAATCAACATAGACTGGCATGATGTACTTTCGTTTCATGCATAACATAGGAGATAAGTTGTAAACAATCGGGACTACGGGCCATGAGCTATGTATACTGCTAAGGCTTCCATAGGGATTCATTCCATCCGTGCTAAGAGCAAGCCTGAGGTTCCTAGGTTCTTCGCCGAAGTTCGGAAATAATTGATCGATCTTCTTCCATTGAGAAGAATCGGCCGGATGTCGAAGCTGTCCATCCGAAATCCTCTCATCTGCATGCCACCTCAGATTTTTGCATCATTTTCATTCGCAAACAACCGCTTGAACCTTGGTATGATTGGAAGATACCACAACACTTTTGCAGCCCCTTATCCGACTTGTACCGTGGGGTTTCACACATCGGACAACTCGCTTCTCTTCAAACTCTTTTCTATATAATACACAATCATTCGGGCATGCATGGATCTTTTTGTACTCCATCCCCAGTGGACAAAGTATCTTCTTAGCATCATAGTAGCGATGCGGCAACACGTTATCATCCGGAAGCATGTCCTTCAAAGCCTCAAGCAATTCGAAAAACTCTTGTCGCTCCATCCATGACGTGCCTTCAAGCTTACCAATTTCAATACGGCGTTCAACAATTGGTATTTTTACACCCACGGTATAGCGTGTGTCTCGCATCACTTGCACATATTACCATATGCATGTGATCGCTCAAAAGCCTCTTCTCCTACATCACGGATAATGTCCTCTATGCGATCATCCATATCCGTGTCATTATCATCAAAGGCCACTTCCCATGTTGTTTCCCACTTGATGGCACTTGTTCACCATGCCATACCCATACCGTATAAGTCTTACAAAATCCGTGACAAATTAAATGTGTGCGTATAACTTCGGGACATAGTCGACACTCATTCAAACATTTTACACAAGGGCAATAATACTTCCCCCATCATCATGGGCATTTTTTTAGCAAATTCTATAAATTCCCTAACCCCATTTCTGATATTCAATACTCGTTCGTAAAGCATCTATCCAACTGTGATCCATAGTAGAATTCCTATATATTATTTAGACGAATTAAGAATTACATTTGGTCATAAATGCATCACGGTGAATCGAAGAACCAAAATAAATGCAAGACGAGGAAATTAAATGCGGGGATGAAGGTCTTGTGGACTAACTCGTAGCATATGCGTTTGCCGAGTCGTCTTACTTCTCCGCTCACGAACGTTGATGTTGCGAGACAAGACAGCAAGAGTAACCTAAAAACACTTGTTGGTCGGTTGGGTAGGTCTAAAGTGCAAATATAATCTTCAAAAAACAATATTCGTTAACAACAGAGAATACCCATAACAACATTACACCGATTTCGTTAAACCCATGAAAAACCAATAACGATAAGCTGGAAAGTAATAAAGTTTTAACCGAAACATCCCTTACAGCTTCGTCTATAGACGTTTAGCTAAGGAACCAGAGAGTGATTGTCGAGAAATGTACGCGAAGCAGCGACGAAGCTGAGAGGGAAATTTCGAGTCGGAACCTGAGTATTCACTTTCGGCGCGACAAGAGTTCAGAGAGGGAAATTTAATTTTTCCGCGCGACAAAGATACCTTATTTAGCTTTTTGGATTTTATTAATACCGGTTATTAATTAAATGTCCGGTCCTAAAGATACAACTAACATTTTAAGACCAGGAGTTTTAAAATTATCCGGTCCTAAAATTTTATTAGATTTTTAATTTTTAAGACCGGAGGTTTATAAAACATCCGGTCCTAAAATTCAAATTATCTTTAGATCCGTTACTTATAAAATAAAATGTCCGGTCTTAATGGCCTTCGTGATTGGTATATTAAATCAATAAAATAAATGATATTTTTTGGACAAAAAATAAAGCAAAATTGGAGAATAAGTTTCTTTAATGAATTACTGGAGAAGAGCCAAAAATTCATACAAGTGTTCTTAATGTTTCTTACATTACTTCGAATATATACACAACAACAAAAACACAAATGAAAAACAAGCTGAATATTATCATCCACAAGAATCGATGAACAACCTCGGCGATTTCGGCGTGAAGAGCATTAATTTCCCACGGAGATCAGCAAGTTGTTGTCTTATTCTCTCCACCCGCAATATGAATGGATCATTACGGGAGAGCGGAGAGGGGTCGAGGTAGGCGCGCTGGGGCCAACAGGTTGGAGGAAAGGATCGGCAGAAGGATCGAGGGGGGTGCGGCATGAGCAATCTCTTCATCATCCGAAGAAATAACAATGGGTCCAACGACCCGAGAGTCTTCGGAAACAATACGACCGCACCGTCGCCGGAGGAGGCGCACCATATAATGATCTAGCCATGGCACGAGAGTGAGGCGTGTATGCACCCCTACGAGCGGCTTGCTTGTATCTAACCATGGTTTGAGGATTTTGAGAAGTTGGGGCGAGAGCTAGGAAGTGAGGAGTTAACAAGGACAAAGAGGAGGTAGTGTGTGGAGTATATAAAGACAGATGGCGGGAGAGATAAACGTCGATGATGAATTCGTCAAATTACTTTTATACAAACTTTTAAGACCGGACTTTTATCTTATATCCGGTCCTAATTTTAATTCAATTACTTTTAAGACCGTCCTTTTATCAAATATCCGGTCCTAAAACTCATTTAAGACCGATATATTACTTGGTATCCGGTCCTAAAACTAATTTTTAATTCAATTACTTTTAAGACCGTCCTTTTATCAAATATCCGGTCCTAAAACTCATTGTTGAAATGAAAGTTCATTCTTTTCAAGAGTCCCTTCCCCATTGTTGAAATGAATTGAGTCTCTTCGGCTTCCACATAAACTTCCCAACTAGGCGTCTCCTCGTATTACGAGCAAATATGCGTCTCCTCGTTAATGTTTAGGCGTTTCACATTCTTCAGATGGGTTCTCTATTTAAACCCGTTGTTACTTTCTTAACATTCATCTCCATCTCCTCCTAGAACCTCCACCGTAATGGCTTCTCCACCACGACGAGGTCCTCCTTCAGGCGAAATCCCGAGGCACCTCCATATCCTCCTCCGTTGCCTCCGAAACCGAACTTCCGGAATCTTTGGAGCACTGATAGCCGCGTCGATCATATAGACCGAAGCTTGGGCAAGCTGTTCAGTCTATCACGCCGTCAACAACAAGCCTAGCGGTACTCGACGCCAATGACGTTGAGTACCATACCTCGATGACGACGTCTCCGACCATTCCCTCCCCTCCGACAACGATGGGGAGGATTAGAATTTTTAAGTTTTTTTGTACTTTGCCTTATGAGGCGGCGAGAAAAAAAAATTATTAAATAAAATTTTTATTTCCCAATCGCCTTCCTTGTTTGTCTTTAACTTTATGTTCTTTTTCTCCGACAACAAGAACAAACAAAACATTGTCCTATTCGTGGTGATCAATCTTAAAAATTTGAGAATAAAGTTAACAGTTGCGACCATACAAAACAAAACAAAAACATTATTTACCTTTTTTCGAATAAAAACAAACGAGTGACGACTATTCTCAAGTTTGGACCATCGTTGTCTTCCCCTCTACTTTTCCGGATGTGATGAAAATTTTCGGTGTCGTTTCGTTATCTTCTTTCTTTTCCGACAAAAGAAAAGGGACACCGATGACGTTCTTCACATCAGAAAAGTAGAAACGAAGAACAACGAAGCACAAAACTTGAGAAGAACGCCAGAAGCATGGTTGCCTTGAACCCTAACGATATGTCGAAAATCGAGTCACCAACTCTATTTAAATGAAGAATATTAGGACCGGACGTATAAAATTCCTCAGTCCTAAAAATTAAGCTTTATTTTAAAATTTAAAGTTAGGAGCGGACAACTAACAAATATACGGTCCTAAAGGTTTCGGCAATCTATTAAATAAAATGAAGACTTTTAAGACGACTACTAACAAATAAACGGTCCTAATAATTTAGCCGTATATTTTCTATACTTTTAGGACCGTACTTTTAACAAATATAAGGTCCTAAAAGTCTCTACCCAAATTTTTAGAATTAGACGAAGACTTTTAGGACCGGATATTTGTTAAATATACGGTCTTAAAATGGACGAGACCTTTAGGACCGTACTTTTAACAAATATACGGTCCTAAAAGTCTCTACCCAAATTTTTAGAATTAGACGAAGACTTTTAGGACCGGATATTTGTTAAATATACGGTCTTAAAATGGACGAAGACCTTTAGGACCGCACTTTTAAAAATATACGGTCCTAAAAGTCGCGAATACTTTTCGAGCCTCATCGGCTCATTTTCAACATCCGCTTTGTACCTCAAATTTCAAGCACTAAATAGCTTTATCCACCATCCCATTCATTCGAAACCCAAAATGGACACACACAAATTGTTCGAAAAAATAAACAAATTTATTATTGAATTACATTGCTATATTTACAAATGAATTAATTAGCTAGTCGAAAAAATAAACATATGTACGAAGGCTATTGTTGCTACGACATCATATATTATTTACAAATGAATTAATTTAGGACATTAATTATTGTCCCGACTTGGATTTTCTAAGACTAGTTTATACGAGATATTCACAAAAACCTCGCGTATGTGCTCGATTTCATCATCATCAAATGGCTCTTCACGGGCAAACCTACGTAACATCAAAGACAAAACAAAATTAACATATTATGTGCATATTTCATATGTAACATTAAGCCATCGTTGGTCGAATTCAGCCATAACATCTTACCCTTAAAGTGACTTTAGTGTTTCCCTTCGTCACAATATCATATAAGTGTTTCATGACGTACGGGCCACATAAGTTCGATCGTTCAGGTTGCCGACGGGTCTAAAAATAACAATAAATATATATAAGAGCATATATAGCTTCTTGACCAACTTCGAAGGCAATTATGTCATGTCCAATTATGTACTAACCTTAATTTTGTGCCATTTAGGATCGTGAGTGAGCACCACGCTTTTTTACATCAACACGGAAGGTCTTCATGGCACTATCATCAAAATCAGAAATTTATCGGTAATGTTCACCGAAAATTCTAACAGAGATTTGAGACAAGACGATCAAAATGACATTCTTACTTGTTGATCATCACCGCAACGTAGTCGATGGATCATTGTGAGTGGAGCATAAGAAGATAACATAATGCAACTCCATGTTCATGATGACCAAGCGCCGGTGGTTGCTGAAAATTCACAAAGAGGTAAAGTACTCAGTGATATATATATATGTAGCATAATTATATTAAGTGAATTGCGGACAAGTATATATGTATACCCGAGCCAGTGTGGAAACAAGTACACCTTTCTTTGCACTTTACACAACCTATTTGATATGTACTCTGTCTCAATTCCAGAGGTAGTGTTGTGCTTGCATACACCTGGGCACAAGAATCCAAAATCCGAAATTCGCCTCTTGAACCGGTTTCTCGTGCATGCACCTACAAGAATGACATCGATGAGGGAATTAGTATATATGTATATATGTGTGTCTAAACGGTGCATTTCAATTATGTAATCAAGGAAGAAGATACTTACTTCATAAATAGTTGAACACATGCACTAGTAACCTCGGCTCAGAGGAAGCGGCATGGACTCTACATCTTCATTATCAACTAAAAGCGGTTGAGGATGAGGAGGCCTACTACTTCATTGACAGGCCACGATTTATCTTTAAACCATTTTTTGGCTACCAAATCTTTAATTTTTCCTTGGCCGTCAAGTTAGCGGTAGGGGATGGAACTTGAGGAGGGTGGAGCTTGAGGAGGGGGTGGAGCTTGAGGAGGGTGGAGCTTGAGGAGGAGTAGAGACATCTACAAGCTTCACCGGCCAAGAGATGAAGGTTCCCTTGACATCACTCACAACCTTCACTCATCGGTTGGGAGAGGGACAGTGCATCAAAGATCACCTCTTCAAGCTGACACTCGACTTCATCATCGGCCATTTGTTCGTGGTGTACAGTTGATCCCAAATTGTGGGCAGTCCCTTTAGCAACCAATTGTCTATGACCATCACGATCCTCCACATACGAGATGACAAGGTTGCTCGACTCGGCGTCCAACAATGCAGCTCCCTCTAGTGCTCTGCTGCTGCATAGGTTGTTGAAGGTGTCAAGGGATCCACACTGGTCTCGGCCGAGAGCTCGGGAGGAACTTCATTTTCTCCATCTCCTCCTTCATCTTGCTCATCTCGATTGAAACATCCTCAATGTAGCATCTTTCGCCGCGATTCCTCACTTAATTTGGCCGGCGTCGATCCATCTCCTCCCGGGTAACCATACTTTGTCGTGGCCTTTGGATTTACCAAAGTATTGCTTTAGGCCTACCCGTCCTCCAATCCCCCTTACACGCCCGCGTGATCTGGTTTCCGGTCGCGGCGGTCGAACATCATTCCTCCCGTCCGACGCAAAGATCCTCTGCCTCCTTCTTTTTAAGATCTTCTGTAAGATACGAGATAACGAGAAGCTTAGTGATGAAACATGTTTAGTAAGTAAAAATAACAATATCAATACTTACAATTCGTTCGGCAACTACACGAGTTTTTCACTCGTGTAGGTGCCGCTTGGCTTTTGCCGAATATACAACAGAGCTCCTCACGACGTATTGGAGATGGCGGTGGTCAACTACCGTAGAAGGATTGGATTCAACTTCATCTTCCAATCTCTTCCGTTTGTTTGCCATCAAATCTTTTCGGCCTTTTCATATCCGCCGCGAGAAGCCCTGTGTGGGCAATCATTCTTTCTCCCAATCTCCCGATATTTTTCCCTTATTTTACGTGAATCGAGATTGAAAACAACTATATATCAATTATGAATTCCAGCCATGTCACTAACAGAAATTAGAGAACTTCGCTTGATATGAACGTCAAACATTAGTCAAATTCACTTCATCAAGTTTCAACATTTTACTTAAGGAAGATGTAGCATTGTAGAAGAAATTGGGAAAACCAAAGGAAAGGGAGTTGCGAAATGCTGCCAACTCGGTCAATTCATTCATTCATCATAAATGGTTCCTACACATATTAGAATAACTAACTAACTAACAAACAACGTCTAACCATGGCCATTACACGGTTTACATATCAAACTTGCATGGAACTAGGACATGCTCCTCTCATGCAGGACAAAGGCAGCAAATGTATACTTAGCACAATAAGACAATGTTGAGTCTTTGAACTTCTCAGACTCAGGGACGGTGAATGTAAGCCGGATAGTGTCCCACATAGGATCCTTTATTGTTTTTGGTCCACATTTTTCCACTCATCGGTCAAAATGCTAACCTTGCTGCGTACTAGAACGCCGACAAAACTAGTATATGTGCTTTTATTAGGACCGAAAGGTTGCAAATTTTCATCAAAATGAATCTCGATCTTCGTCCCAGTATTCCGACTAAGGGATACTTCCATCATTCGTGTGCCGCTTCTACCACGGCGTGCACGGCGCTGAGGAGGCTCAATGTGAGATGAAGAGGGTTCGTTTGTCCGACCCTCCCTTGTCAAACCAGTATCTGGAGTTTCAAGAACACGAGTGGAATCGTTTTCACCGTTCATTTTCAAGACAGTAAGAGAGGAATGCACGAGAAAATGAGGGAGTAACAGAGGCTAACAGACGCGGGGCGAGGAAGAGAGGTAATGGAACAGGAAGGGTTTCGCAACGTGAACAGGGGTTCTTCGGAGAGTATGAGAGTGACAATGTGAGAGTGACAAAAGCTTCCGCGTGAAGTTAACGTTTGGCGCTTCACGGTCTTAAAATTAATTAATTTTTTATTCAAACTTTAGTACCGGCCAAATTTTTGGTCCGTTCTTAAAAGTCGAACTTTTAAGACCGGTCATTCTGTAACTATGGTCTTAACATTTATTACTTTTTTATTTAAACTTTAGTACCGGACAAATTTTAAGTTCGGTCTTAAAAATCAAAGTTTTAAGACCGGCTTTTATATAAGTTCGGTCTTAAAACTTTAATACCTTTATATTTATATTTTTCCGTATTATTTTGGAGTGTAGAAAATATAAGTCGCCTTGATGAGATTTCTACATAAAAGTATTTGATATTTCAATTTTTTTATTAACATTTTTAAGGCCGGTTGTTATTTTAACAGTGCGGATAAGATCTATGAAAAATTGATCGTAATAAGAAGTTCTTTATATTTACAAATATGCCACCGGTCACATATTTAGGACCGGTCGATAATTAGTCCGGTCTTAATGAGGCGTCCTTCATTGTGTAAGAAGTTCTTTTTATTTACAAACTGCCACCGGTCACACCATTAAGACCGGTGCTTCGTTTATCCGCTCTAAATGAGGCGGTCTTATAGCCCTTCATTGTTTAAGAAGTTCTTTTTATTTACAAAACTGCCACCGGTCACACCTTTAAGACCGGTGCGTCGATTATCCGCTCCAAATGAGGCAGTCTTAAAGCCCTTTTTTGCACTAGTGAAAACAGTGTTCAAACTCAACCAAAATCATGGAGATACAGTAGGAGTCATCCTCTGGATCAAGTGATAGGTGATGCAAATCAAGGAGTAAGAACCAGAAAAAGCACTTTGAATGAACTTACTTTTTCAGCTTTCATTTCGAAAATTGAACCCTCTAAGATTGATGAAGCCCTTTCGGACAATGATTGGGTTATAGCAATGCAAGAGGAATTACATCAATTTGAAAGAAACCAAGTTTGGGACTTGGTGCCTGGACCTAAAGACCATCCCGGTCATTGGTACTAAATGGGTATTCAAAAATAAATGTGATGAATCCGCCATAATCATTCGAAATAAAGCAAGGCTAGTTGCAAAAGGCTATAATCAAGAAGAAGGAATTGATTATGAAGAAACTTATGCTCCAGTAGTAAGATTGGAAGCTATAAGAGTTCTTCTAGCCTTTGCTTGTGTTAAAGGATTCAAACTTTTTCAAATGGATGTAAAATCCGCCTTTTTAAATGGTTTTATACAGAGGAAGTTTATGTTGAACAACCTCCGTGTTTTCAAAATGAACATCATCCGGATCATGTTTATCACCTCAAGAAAGCCTTTTATGGTCTTAAGCAAGCTCCTAGAGCTTGGTATGAGAGGTTAAGCACTTTCCTTCTTGATCAAGGATTTGTTAGAGGAAAAGCAGATACAACTCTCTTTATAAAGAAGAATAAACTTGGTGATGTTTTAATAGCTCAAATTTATGTTGATGATATTATTTTTGGTGCTACTAATGATACTATGTGTGAAGAATTTGCCAAGACAATGCGGGGAGAATTTGAAATGTCCATGATGGGAGAACTTAATTACTTCCTTGGACTTCAAATCATGCAACGCCATGATGGAATCTTCATTTCCCAGGACCAAGTATCCGAAAGATCTATTAAAAAAATATGGTCTAGCTGATTGTAATGGAGCGAGATACTCCAATGAGTTCAACCGCAACTCGGATGCTGATGAAAAGGGGACTAACTTCAACATCACTAAGTATAGAGGAATGATTGGATCATTACTCTATCTTACTACAAGCCGTCCAGACATTCAATTCGGTGTTGGAATGTGTGCTAGATTCCAATCTGCCCCATGGAGTCCCATGCTGAACATGTTAAAAGAATTTTTAGATATCTTGCTGATACAAAGACTCTTGGATTATGGTTTCCCAAAGATCAACATGAACACTTAGTAGCCTATACTGATTCAGATCATGCAAGATACAAGACTGACAGAAAAAGCACAAGTGGTCAATGTGAGTTCTTTGGAGGATCATTAGTGTCTTGGTTCAGCAAAAAGCGAGACCACGGTGGGTGTGTCATCCACTTGAAGCCGAGTATGTTGCTTTGCCTCAAGTTGTTGTGCTCAAGTTCTTTGGCTCAAACAACAATTGTGTGATTTGGGAGTTCATCTCAAAGAAATCCCAATTCTTTGTGACAACACAAGCACAATAAGTTTGGCAAAGAATCTGTTCAACACACTAGAACCAAACATATTGATGTCGGACATCACTTCATAAGAGATCATGTTCAAAGAAGGATGTCAAAGTCATGTTCATCCCAACTCACTTGCAACTCGCCGATATCTTCACCAAGCCACTAGCAAAAGAACAATTTGTGTTCATAAGAAGAGAATTGGGAATGGTAAATCCCAATGAGTTGTAAGTAATTCAAATGTTAGTTATGTTTTTTAATGATTATTGTCCACTAACTTAAGCATCGGAGTATGTAGATATGTTTTGTGCGGGATGTATATTGAAATCAAAATCCCAAACAATCGAGTGCAAGTAAAGTTGTCACAAACTCGAGCCTACCAAAGACAGACTCGAGCTCGAAAGAACCAAAGAAGAAATGCAACTAGACTCGAGTTCGAGGGAGACAGAGAGCAATCCACCTCAGAGAACCAGACAGACTCGAGCCTACGATGTGATCGACTCGAGCCTAGCAAGCAATTTGAAGGGTTCACACATACACTCTTGAATTCCAGGTAAGTAACGTTACACAAACTCGAGCCTACACTTAAGAACTCGAGTTTGCGTCGATAAAATTTCTTTAAAATCCCGACTTTTCGTCTTCACTCTATCTCACCCTCGAGCCTAAACCTAAATTCTCCCAAAAATTTCTCTCAATCTCCTCAAACGAAAACCAGAGAACATGGCGTCCAAACGATCTCGCAACCCAAGATTCCAAATCCTCTGATCCTCAAGAACCCCAAACCGATCATACAAAAATCTCTCAACTTCCTCCCAGGGTAAAATCGTTTCCCAAACGATTCAAGCATGGAATTGACAAGCAAATCCTGGTATTCCTATTACCCAAGCCACTCCAATAACCACAGTCAAGATGAATACCTCAAAGAAAGCTTCAACTCCTGACACACCACCTCGAAGGGGCAAAGAACAGATACACAAGTCTCGAAAGACCACAACTAGTCAAACTAGCTCTTAAGCTCAATCATCCTCCCATCACCAACAACACTGTTCCTCAGGTATCTAGAGAAAACCCAGCCTTATTTGAAATTTACAATCATTCCTCCATCCCTAAAGGATTCTCTAGTGAGGATGTCACTCTATATGGTGAGGATGCCATACGATTCCAAGAAAACTATGAGGCTAAGAGTTTTTACCCTTCGTGTATGTCAATCTAGATGCTTTAAAGAGGAATGTAACCTTGATCTTACCCATCTGGCTTAGACAATTTGAACCTCTCATATCCATTAGAGCCTCATATAGTCCATCCTTTGTTAAAACCTTTTACTATTGTATGCAAAGTGATAATTTATTGGATGCGGATAGAAATTTGGTTGAGGAAAGGATTACCACATCCATTAGAGGAAAACAGATAACCATCACTGCTGCATACCTTAATTCCTCCTCCAAATCCAAAATCCTCCTCTGTTGCTTCTCCAAATTATACGAATAGGCAAATTTTTCACTCCTCGGACCCGATGAGCCCGTGCACGATGCTTTAGAGATTCGGATTTCACTCCGAGTATCAATGCCTCCTAAGCAAAGAGCTGCTTGGTATATATACACTAGAAACTTAGTACAAAAGGGAGGCAATTTCACTCACTTTGCCAAAAAGGACTTCCCTATCTGATGCACAAGAAGATCTCATTCTTGAACATGAGATTATCAAAGAGAAAGTGCAAGGTCTCGGGGATCAAATTGGAGATCACTCAGTAAGCATCTCCACTCTTTTGGTGTCTATGTCCAGCCTCCATGACAAACTGGACAAAATTTTAGAAAATCATAGCTACTTGGCACCTCCACCTTCTTCTGAACCAATCCCAACCTCCATAGCCCCCGAACCATCTACCCATGATCCTATTCTTGATCAACCTTTATCTCATCTCATCCTCCACTTTTCGATGATGCCAAAGGGGAGAAGAGTTGAAGTAAAGAAGGAGAAGTCAAGTTGTCAAGCTGTCATTTTTTTTGAGATATATGTATGCTTGAAACTCTAAATGTCATTTTGTAAACCATTAAATGTTTTAGCTTATGCAATGACAATATGTGTTATGATTTATGTTAAGCTGCTAACTCTTATAGAATCAAATTTTAAATGTTAAAATCTAATTCTGATGCATTTACACTGAACACTTATGCTTCAATGATTTCAAATGATCAAAACAGTGTTCTTAAAGGAGTTAATTGTTTACAAGTGTTGTCATCATCAAAAAGGGGGAGAATGTTAGTTCTCTATGTGTTTTGATGATTAATAACAATTGTAAACAAGTACGAATGCTTTTAAAATGACAAAAAAGTCAAAATCACTCTGTCACCTCAAAACTCGAGCCTAACTAAGCAAACTCGAGTTTTCTGCAAACAGAGAGCTCATCGGGATATTTACAAGCATAACGAACTCGAGCACGAGTAAATAGACTCGAGCCTAAACCCTCATGATATAATAATAAAGAGTTTACAAACAAGTAAACTCGAGCCTGTATAGACAAGCTCGAGTTTTCCCATGGCGGGAAGTTTTCTAATTAAATTGTATCTCTTTAAACTCCAGAGTTTATTCTTTTTGAGTAGAGTTCACTTGTTTCTATGGCTATAATTTAATGAACACTCGAGCCCAAGTATATGGACTCAAGCCTAATGCATTTGTGTAGAGTTTACTCTATGGTTTGACAAACGAAGAAGAGTTTACAAAATAGGTAAACTCGAGCCTGTTATTACAAGCTCGAGTTTTCCCTTGGCAGAGAGCTCCCAAGTTTTTCCTTCTTTTCAAACTCTAGAGTTTAAGCTCAAACCTCCAGTTCACTTCAATAAGTCATGGAATAAATTAAGCTGAACTCGAGCCTAAGAATAATGAACTCGAGCCCTTCATCTGAAGAAAGAAAAGCAAGTGTACAAACTCCGAGTTTGTACTCGTGCTCGATCCACTCTAATCGAGCAACCAAAACTCTTAGGCATGAATAGTGTTAAACTCGAGCCTAATCACTAATGGACTCGAGCTCGCTTATCTTGTGAGATATTACTCCAGTGTTCATTCGACAAAAGCTTAGAGAGTATTCGAACTCGAGCCTACCTTCGTGAACTCGAGTTCACATGGTGAAACAAAATACAAACTCCGAGTTTACATCAAACTCCGAGTTTGCTCTCACGAAGATAAACCAGATACTCTAAAAGCCTTACGAACTCGAGCGACTTGGAGAACTCGAGTTTACGACGGAAGCAAATATGATCGTTCTCGATTTCATCCGATTCTTTTAAACTGCAAAACTTACCATGTTTATACGAATTGATTGCATTCATTTAGTATATTCAAACGTATTTAACTACTCTATATTGAGAATGTTTGGGTATTAAATTGGATCAAACGAATCATTGAATAAACGCGAAGAATCGAAGGCGAGAATGATTTCACGCGTCCAGGAATTGAATCGGCCGAAATTCAGGACCCAACGGCTATAGTCCTCATCAAACTGAATTTCAAATGAAGAACATGATAAGTTGAGAAGTAACGGTCACATAGCAACTCACCACTATATAAGGAGCTGATTACAAACTTCGAAAGATACAAAAGATTAAGAAGAAACGAAAAGCAAGCTCAAGAGTTCTTATACATTCAGTTTTCTTTCTGTATTGTATTTTGATATACAAAGAGCCTCAGTGTTTATCATTATCTTCTCTGTGAGAGAGATTTTATTCAAATTATTCATTCATTGTAAAAGATCTCAAGTCAAGGGGACTTGGAGATTGAGATTTCAATAATCCTTGAGTACGAGTGTGTATCTCGAGTTAAGTGATAGTAGAAAAACCCGAGAGAGTCTTGGGACTGGACGTAGGTCAAGAATTTAGACCGAACCAGGATAAACTTTCTGTGTCAAGCTCTTCTTCCCTATCTCTTTACGTTTAGCTTCAGCTTGGGTGCAAAGTTATTATAAAAGTTTTAAAAACCCCAATTCACCCCCCTCTTGGTGATTTCCTTTCGTTTTCAACTATCAAAAAGAAGGACTTATTATAAACAGGTTATCTCCGAAGTCATTTCCGTAACCGTCGAGGTTAATCCTAAAATGACTAAAAGGCTAGTAAAGACCCCTAATTAGACCATAATCTTTGTTAATCCAAATACTTCTCAAGAGGCTACATAAACTTCAAAGTTTACCTCTAAAAGTATTTGAGATTTATAAGCATATACGATTAGAAACACTGAGCAGGGGAATTAACCGGTAGGAGAAAATCTCTACAAGATAAGATGATGTCATCATGGAAGAGGATAGGGAAGAGAGAGGGGGGAGGACGACTAGAAGGGTTGGAGGGTGGAGATGAAGCCTCAAGGGAAGCCCTAGATACAATGGCCAAGGATGAAGGAGAAGAAGTTCAAGGGAATTACAAACTTGCCATAACTTTCTTCTATAAATAGCCCTCCATTTCCTTTGAAAATTTCACACCAAAATTGCAAGAGGCAATTCGAAATTGAGAGTGGAAGAGAGGAGGAGGAGCTTTGGAGAAGGAGTAGCAAAGTTCTGGGTAAGGTCTTCAGTCCTTAGCTTTTAGATTCTAGTCTTTAGTTAGTAGTTTTTAGTAGGAATATTAATTAGATCTAGGAAGTAGGAAATGAAATTCCTATTCTTGTTTTTATGCCTCGTTGCATTGAAAGATGCCTGACGAGGTAAAAACATGGTAGGGATTGAGTTTCTGAAAGTTGGGAGTCAGAGTAGCGAAGCTCTGGCGAAATTTTATCGGTCAGCGATTATCTAAAGTCAGGGGTAAAATAGTCATTTATGACTAAAATATTTGTTAGGATATTGTTTATTAATAAATATGATATTATCCTTATAGGATATCTGTGATCACGTTCCGACCGACATATGTACCGTATTTCGTCAACGAAGGTACGGACGAGTACTGTAACCTTAACTCTTATGCTTATAGTATCCTTATATATGTTTTGGATACTTTCATAAAGCCATGAACAGGACTCTGTCTTGGATATGCACTGTGACTAAGGAATCGTACTTAGATCACTAATTACAGCTTTACAGGTTATATTCATGATAATGCCGTTATGTTTTCCTAGCGCTGAGGACTCGACCGTACATCGTGGCATGGGTGAAGAGTGCAGACCGGAATTAACTTTACATGTTATTGTATTTGTTATTGAATGATCATACGACGTACTGGTTTGATCATTGCTGTAATATTTGAAATATCTGTTATGCATATATTGTTTATATAAGCATGAGGTTAACCGTTACCTGAGGTCCGGTGGGTATTGGACCTCAGCTCTTACCTTAGCGTCAGGATCCAGGGGATACGGGATCGAAGACGAGGGTAAGGAGCCAGCATGAGGACTGGACGGAGACGCTTTTGTTTTGTTGTATTTACTTTTGAGTTAGACACTCGGATGAATGTATGGCCATATGAACAGCAGATACACTGTTATCTATGTTATTCAGTTACTCTTTATTATGAAAAAATTTATGTCGCTCAAACTCTGATCAAAACGTTGTGAAAAACATTTACGAAATCGGGGTGTTACATTTTTGGTATCAGAGCATTTTACCTGGCATCAAAATGTTTTACCTAGCGTCAGAACATTTTACTTGGCATGACTCTGACTAAGTTATAAACAAACCATTGGTGCCGAAGGCAGGGCTAGTCTATGTGGGTAAGTCAATCAGTCGCCGTGAACTCGGTGGGACTCCCATGATAGACACCCACCTGGCCAATAGGTTTGGGTAACGGAGTTAGGCTCTACGCCTTTTCTTTAAAAGAGTGAATTTTGATGAAAACAAAATGAGTATTGATATAACTCTGGTGTTATGTTCTAGAGATGGATAGGAACGATTTTCCTTACGGCCAAAGAAGACGTACCGCGCGTATGTCTGTGGTTCCCGAGTTAGTAGGGTTGAGATTGAACCCAGAGCCGGTGTATCCACCTCCTGTACCGATGCCGATACCAGTATCTGATAACTCTGATAATCCTGATAATTCGCATCACTCATCGGTAGGCGAAAACTTCAAATACCCGGAGATCAGAGATCTTGATATTAACTTTGACGCAAACTCTGATAATTCTGATAATCTCCAGTTTGTCCTGGACATTAATACCATCCTGACCCAGAGCTTATATGTGGAGCTGGGCCATGTCAGACGAAACTCTGAGACCGACAAAGATAAATACATGCGGTATTTGACCCATGTTGAGAACTTTTATCAGAGGAACCGTTATATATTTCCGTACCCTTCTGGAGATTGGATCAGATCCACTCTTCATCATTTTCCCCGTACCCATTTTTTGGGTAGAAAGAACCAACGAAATCCTGAACGAGGGAGATATTGAGGATATATGTTCATGTCTCTAGCATCTCAAACTCCTAGTATACCTGAACATATAGTCAGAGGAAGGGGAAAATGAGAGTTGGCTTGAGAAAGCTGTGGAAGTGATAGTAACGTTCTATGGTATGTGTACGCGTCGTTGCCTATGTACGTTAGTTTTCTAGGAAACCCTACGAAGTAAGAAACCTGATGAAATAAAAGGTTTTGTAGTGTAAATACTTGTGTGATATACTAATAATTGTTTTCTATATATATATATCTGTGTGTGTGTGTGTGTGTGTGTGTGTGTGTGTGTGTCTAACGTTTTTCATAATAAAGGAAATAGAACGAGACATGGCAAATTTACGAGGAGCCTGTTAGTTCTCAAATGGTTTTGATGATAACGGACAATTGTAAACACAGTAGAAGTTTGTCTTTGAAAGTTAAAAACTTTCTGTCTAAGGAAAACTCGAGTTTCCATTTGCAAACTCAAGTTTTGGCCTGACAGTAAAAGGCTCGAAATTTTGCTAAGATGAGAAAACTCGAGTCATGTTTTAAAACTCGAGTTTTGACCATACAGAAAGCCTTTAAGTATTTAGCAGAACAAAGCAAACTCGAGTCATAGTTTGAAAACTCGAGTTTTGGTCATACAGAGAGCAACCAAGATTTTCAAAGAATCCAAAACTCCAGTTTCCATAGGAAACTCGAGTTTAGCTTTTCAAAGGTTTTTCAACAAGTTTTCAATGTTCATGAAAACTCGAGTTAAGATAGAAAACTCGAGTTTTGCATCTTGAAAGACATTTACTCAAAATCCAACCTTGCGAAAACACTATACCTCACTTAGATAAAGTTTTCCAATGTTTTCTCATTAAAAGAGAAAACTCGAGTTTTGGTTTCAAAACTCGAGTTTTGATCTTACAGAAACGTTTCCAGAGTTTTCAAAATAAATGAAAACTCGAGTTATGTTTTGAAAACTCGAGTTTCGAGCAGACAGAGAGCTCAGTAAGATTTGAACTTTTGAAAACTCGAGTTGTGATTTGGAAACTCCAGTTTTGATATTTTGGACTAGAATTTGATTTTTCATTAAGAGTCCAAAACTCGAGTTAGTCACTTAATGACTCGAGTTTTGCACTATTCACCAATCATGTCCAAAATGCCAAATCGCGATGTTTGTCTCTGTAAAGAGAAAACTCGAGTTTAGTTTGAAAACTCGAGTTTCGCTCTTTGTTAAAAATTATTGGAACGAGAAAACTCGAGTTTGAAAGAACCAACTCGAGTTTCAATCATGAGATTTGAATTTCGAAAAGAATGATTCTGCCAAACCTTCATGTGTGACCTCAATACTTTGTATCATTATTCATTACTACTCCTAACTATGTTTAAACGGTTTGTTAGTGAGTTTCAGATGATTTAGACAGGATTAAATGAAGATTTGAGCTAAAGCAAAAAGCAAGTCAGAACATTAAATGCAAAAGCCAGAAAAGTTGCATACTTCTGGTTAATCCACCTGCACCCGTTTGGAAAAGCAGAAAGAATGATTTCCACTTCCAGCATTAAGTGCTCCAACGGATTAATTTGCAGAGAGTCAACTCTGATCAATCATACAGCTGGATTAAGTAAAGATTAGAGAGAGAAGAAGACCAAAGCTTAATGTAATCAGCTCCCAACACCTCCAACGGTTATAATTGAGATTACAACGGTCACTTAATGATCTCTACCTATAAATAGAGATGCATTCAATTCTTCTCAACAACCATCAAGTCTGAAAACGAAAATCATTCAAAGCTTCAACTACTATTTGAGTTTTCTGTTGTAAAGTATCTTTTGATACAAATATTCTTTAGTGTTTATCATATCTACTCTTAGAGAGAGTTTCTTGATTGTAAAATCATTTATTAATTTGTATATCTCAAGTCAAGGGGACTTGGAGATTGGGTTCATTGATTACAACTTGTAAGGGGGAGTAAGTTCTAGAGAGAGAATTACTCTTGAGTGCAGAGTGTGTAATCAATCTTGTTAGTGAGAAATCCCGGAGAATCTGGGTACTGGACGTAGGTCAGGATTGGACCGAACCAGTATAAATCTTTGTGTCTTGCTATTCTTCCCTTACTCTGTCTTACTTCTATTTCATATCCGTAAAACAGAGCATTCGAAAAGAATTTTTAAAGAATCCCCAATTCACCCCCCTCTTGGTGATTCAAGCTCCACTTACATTTGGTATCAGAGCAAGGTCTTCTCATAAGAGCTTAACATCTCGAGAAGGATCACCATGAACGGAATTCTGCCGGATGGAGCTTCAATCAATAGACCTCCAGGCTTCAGTGGAGAACACTACTCCTTCTGGAAGGTCAAATTCAAAGTATTTGTAATGGCCAGCGAATATGGTCTTTGGAGAGTATTTGAAAGAAGCGACAATGAGCCATGCTCAGTCCAAGATGGCGTTCGGGTTCCCAAGCTTAAAGAAGAGTACGATGAGAATGACCGGCGAAATGTCACTCTCAATAGTAAAGCTGTCCTCATGCTGCAAAGTGCTCTTAGTCAGCAAGAGTATTTCCGTATCTGTAATCTACCATCTGCAAAATCTATGTGGGATGCTCTGGAGATAGCCCATGAAGGAACAACCGGAGTCAAGGAGAATAGAGTCAACACTCTAATGACAGAGTATGATCTCCTTCGAATGAAGACCGGAGAATCCATCATTGATTTCCAACTGAGATTCACTCATCTTATCAATCAACTTGCTGCATTGGGCAAGACATACGAGCAACCTGCTCAAGTATGAAAAATCTTGAATATTCTTAGCAAAGAATGGGAAGCTAAAGTGACAGCCATTGAAGAAGCTCGTGGCGAATCGATGAGCTCAGTGGCAGCTTTATTTGGAAGTCTTCCTGAGTATGAAGGCATTGCACTCAAGGCTGCAAATGAAGCCAAGCAATCTGATGACGAAGAAGAGGAAGGAGATGACGAAGATGGAGAACTGGGCATAATGGTCCGAAGATTCAAGAGATTCTACAAAAGGGACCAAGGATATAAGAGATTCAACAAGGGCAGCTCCAGCATGGAGACAAAGAAGCCAATCATCTGTTATGAATGTGAAAAGCCCGGCCACATCAAGTCAGAATGCCCCCAGCTGAAGAACAAAGACAAAGGCAAGAAGAAATTCAACAAATTCAAAAAGAAAGCCTATGTGTCAGTAATATGGGGAGGTAGCTCATTTGATGAAGTTGAAGCTGATGAAGAGGAAGAAAAAGCAAATATTTGTTTGATTGCCGAAGTAGAAGAGCAACACGAAAAGAACAATGAGGTATATGATTCCAAACTATCGTATGATTAATTGTTTACTGAATATACCATTGTTCAATCAGAATTTGAAAAACTTGCTGAGAAATATATTGCTTTGAAAAGGAAAAATATTACTCTTGAACAGCAAGTAAAAAATCTTTCCTCTCCTGAAAATCTCATCTGTGATGAGTGTGCTATTTTTAAAGAAAAGAATTTATATCTCACTAGAACTCTTGAAAAGTTTACAAAAGGAAGTGAGATGCTTAACGTGATTTTAAAAGCACAAAGATTTACAAATGATCGTTCAGGGTTAGGCTACAATCCCATGTTCGATAGAAAGAAAGGTAAGAAAAAGAATGGTGGAAAATCATATTTAAACTATTTTCGGAAAACCACTCATTCTTCAAATCCATTTGCTCATTGCAACTACTGTAATAAAAAGGGTCATACGACTTCATCATGTTTTCATAAGAAAGATAGAAGAGATAAACCAGTAGGCAATTATCAATGGGTGCCTAAAGGAACCTATGTTCCTAAGGCTCGAACTAACCTCAAAGGACCCAAGAAAAGAAGGGTACCTAAAGCTTGATCTTTTCTGTTTTATAGGTGTGTGTGCTTCTCAATAGAGCAACTACTTAGAAAACTAAATTCAACTCTTGAGGAAGTTGAAGAAGCAATGCTTGATGATGAATATTGTAAAAGGGGTTAATCTACAACAGTCCATCTATCAAGCAAGCTTTTGCAAGAACAAAAGGAATTATGGTGATATCCAAACTTTACCCTACACTGTGATTATATGAGATTCATACATGGGTAATGAAATATTTGTCCAATATTATATTCCATTAGCAATCATATTTTTTGTATCTCAAAATGAATTTCAGATTGCTAAATGAACTAAAGAATGAAATTGTGCATTACTTTCTGATTTCATGTTTTTGAAATGCACAATACTGAAAATAGTTTGATTCACCTTGTTTCTTTTTTTTTTTTTGTGAAAATGCATCCAAACGATTTGAAATATATTCATATTCTGATCACATTCAAATGGAGGTTTATCCATATTTGAATTTCAAGACCATCTTCAAGAAATGAATTCAATCTGTAAAATGGCTATGCCAACTGCATCAATTCTCATTGGTCAAGTTATTCTAAGCTTTATAAATATTCATTAGTACATTGAATGATGATGCATTAACCATTGATGGAATAACTTACTAGGATGATCATCATTCAGAAATCCTAGTACTCTCTTAGTTGCTCAAATACATCAGCATGTGATATTCACTTTTAATCTGAGTAACTATATTCATAATCTTGCCTTGAGTATTCATGAGTTTCTAGTTCGAAATTGCAAGATTATTTCTTGATCAATAATCGAGTCATTATGATTATACACTATTGTTGTGCTAAGAATGATTCCTTAGTATTTTATCTTCTTGACTTATGACTCTGTAAAATCAATTCAGCATAATAAGTGAATTTTCATCATCTTTCTACTCTGAGGCATGTTGACATATCCAATTTATTATCTTTCATTATTTCGGTATGTGCACTACTTTTCAAACATGCTTCAAAATGAATTTTGAAATCATTTATGAAAAATTGCGATGCATTACCAATTTGAAAAGTTTAAATGGGAATGGTGAATCCCAAAGATTTAAAAAAAAAATTATTAGCCTCCACAAAATGTTAGTTATAGTTTTGATGATTATTTGAGACTGACTTAAGTTTCGGAGTACATAGTAATGTCTTATGCAGGATGTTTGAAATCCTTAAGTTTGCTGTCATAAGACGCAAACTCGAGTTTTACCTTCAAAACTCGAGTTTTATCGGGCTCCCATCGAGGATGAGTTGCTGAGCAAATATACAAACTTGAGTCGTTAAGTAACAACTCGAGTTCCGGAGAGACAGAAAGCAAGTTCTGAGATTTCACGATATGGAAACTCGAGTCATTCAACGACAACTCGAGTTTCGGGCAAACAGAGAGCCAAACACCTGTCAAGACATTCACAAAACTCGAGTCGGTAAGTAGAAACTCGAGTTTTGCTCGCGGAATTTCAAAAGTTCACCTTACACTTTTGAATCGAGGTTAGCCATTTTCGCGCTTTATTTAAGAAACTGCTCATTTGTTCATCCGTACTCGCCCTAAAACTCAAGTTTTCCCTAGAGTTTTCTCAATTTCTCTCGAGCTCTCTTCGATTCTCAATCTTTCGAACCCTAAATCCCTTTCCTAAATTCGAATCATCCTTGGCTCGCACTAAATCTGCCAGCAACGCTGAAAAGGAAACTGCGCCTGAGGGTTCTACTGGAGTTTCATCTCCTCCACCCCTCAATCGTCCTCCCAGACAGAAAACATTTCCCCATCGATTCCACCATGGGATCGACAAGCATATTCCAGGCATTCCCTCGTCTCAGACATCCCCGTCATCCAAATCTAAGGGAATTTCCATCCAAGAACCTTCCCAGACTCCATCTAAACGACCTTCTGAACCATTACCCGAGAAAGTTCAAGGACAAGAAAAGGAAGGTGTGCCTCGTCAGCCACGCAAAAAGCAGCGAGCTCGGCGAGCACCTAGATCATCTGGAGCACCCTCTCAGTCTCATGAAGATTCTTCAGACTCACCAACTGTGCCAAATGCCTTGACTAAAATTCATCTTCATAGATCGGCACCTCCAGGTTTTTCTGTTGAAAGTCATCATATCTCTGGTGAACCAGCTGTTAGGTTTAAGGAAACTTATTCGAATAAAGGTTTCTGCCCTGTGGTCTCAGTGGATTTAGACAAAATTAGGCAAACCTGTAATGTCGACCTATCCCCTTGGTTGAAACCATATGAGTCATTTCTGTCTATCACTGCTCAATACAGTATTAATGTTACCAAAATGTTCTATTTCACCATGGAATGGGACAATTTGATGGATAATGATAATAACCTGGTAGAAGAAAGAGTTTCTATTATGGTTAGGGGTGTCAGATTTACTATCTCTGCAGCCTTTATCAACTCTATCCTGCAGATTTCCAATCCACCTCCCCATCCCACAAATAAATATTCCAATAGGGAAATCTTTGAAATTCTGAGGCCAAATGAACCAATTCCAAATGATCAATTGGTCCAATTATCTTTCTCTCCCATGTCTATGCCCCCTCTTCATCGTGTCCTATGGTATATCTACTCTAGGAACATGATTCAAAAGGGTGGTAACTTCACTCACTTTGCTAGTAAAGACTATCAAAGATTTGCTCTCCTAGTAAATAAAGTCCCTCTAAATCTTGGATATTAGATCTTCCAAGAAATGGTCAATTTCAGATTCTCTTCTAGGAAGGCCTCTCCTATACCTTTTCCTTCCCTTGTGTCAATCATTCTCTTCTATCACAAGATTTGGTATGTAGGTCCTTATGATTCCATGAAGGCTCCTACTGCTTTTGGAAAGGCCCAGCTCAATCTCATGCATATTAGCTTTGAAGCTGAAGGCTCTGATTAATCTCATGCTCCCTCTCGATCAAGAGCTCAAGAAGCACAATCTGCTCCTCAACCTGCTCCTCCTCTGTCCACAGTTCCCCCAGAATTTGGCTTACAAGTTCAAGCAATTGTGGATAAAGCTTTTCAAGATATGATGACTCAAATTCGCATCGAATTGAACCAATTGGGTTCTAAAATGGAAGACAACCATACAGCCATGAGTGTCAAACAGGATGCAATGTCCAACCTTTTGATCGATCATGATGCTTCATTGGCCACTTTGCTGGTTTCTCAGGAGCGCCTGGATAATCGCTTAACTGCATTTATCAATAAAGTGGAAACGCGTTCCTCTTCCGGCTTTGGCTCCCCTACTAATTTGCAGCCTGAACCATCTACTCCCTTTGCTTCCCCCACTTTTGGATTCACTACTCCTCCAGTACCTTCCTCTACACCGACATCTTCCCCAACTACTGAGATTCTCCGTACCCCACTAGCCTCTCCAATCCCAACTCCATCCCCTGCCACCACTGTCAAGCTCTCAACCCCTTCCTCTGAACCCTCAATCTCAGCTCCATCCTCTTTTGTTGATGACAAAGGGGGAGAAGAACCAGAGAAAGAAGTTGATCCCAAGGAGCATTCTTGAGTTAAAGGAAGGAGTTTAGATTTCTTTTGCGCTTACTTGCTTAAATTTCAGTTTGTAATTCTGGGTTGACGTTTATGTAACTTTGCATTTCCGCTTTTGGTATGATATTAATATACAGGTTTTGAGAATGCAATAGTTCAGTTATGGTAAATTAAAATCACTTCTGCTGCACCTCTGAATGAATTTCATAACTGTCATAACATATGTTCATGTCAAACCAATTTCTGAAATTTGTAACTCAAAGATCAAAACTTTTGAACAATAACAAATCTCTGGTTTACAAGTGTTGTCATCATCAAAAAGGGGGAGAATGTTAGTTCTCAAATGGTTTTGATGATAACGGACAATTGTAAACACAGTAGAAGTTTGTCTTTGAAAGTTAAAAACTTTCTGTCTAAGGAAAACTCGAGTTTCCATTTGCAAACTCAAGTTTTGGCCTGACAGTAAAAGGCTCGAAATTTTGCTAAGATGAGAAAACTCGAGTCATGTTTTAAAACTCGAGTTTTGACCATACAGAAAGCCTTTAAGTATTTAGCAGAACAAAGCAAACTCGAGTCATAGTTTGAAAACTCGAGTTTTGGTCATACAAAGAGCAACCAAGATTTTCAAAGAATCCAAAACTCCAGTTTCCATAGGAAACTCGAGTTTAGCTTTTCAAAGGTTTTTCAACAAGTTTTCAATGTTCATGAAAACTCGAGTTAAGATAGAAAACTCGAGTTTTGCATCTTGAAAGACATTTACACAAAATCAAACCTTGCGAAAACACTATACCTCACTTAGATAAAGTTTTCCAATGTTTTCTCATTAAAAGAGAAAACTTGAGTTTTGGTTTCAAAACTTGAGTTTTGATCTTACAGAAACGTTTCCAGAGTTTTCAAAATAAATGAAAACTCGAGTTTCGAGCAGACAGAGAGCTCAATAAGATTTGAACTTTTGAAAACTCGAGTTGTGAATTGAAAACTCCAGTTTTGATATTTTGGACTAGAATTTGATTTTTCATTAAGAGTCCAAAACTCGAGTTAGTCACTTAATGACTCGAGTTTTGCACTATTCACCAATCATGTCCAAAATGCCAAATCGCGTTGTTTGTCTCTGTAAAGAGAAAACTCGAGTTTCGATCTTTTGTTAAAAATTCGCTGGAACGAGAAAACTCGAGTTTGAAAGAACCAACTCGAGTTTCAATCGCGAGATTTGAATTTCGAAAAGAATGATTCTGCCAAACCTTCATGTGTGACCTCAATACTTTGTATCATTATTCATTACTACTCCTAACTATGTTTAAACGGTTTGTTAGTGAGTTTCAGATGATTTAGACAGGATTAAATGAAGATTTGAGCTAAAGCAAAAAAGCAAGTCAGAACATTAAATGCAAAAGCCAGAAAAGTTGCATACTTCTGGTTAATCCACCTGCACACGTTTGGAAAAGTAGAAAGAATGATTTCCACTTCCAGCATTAAGTGCTCCAACGGATTAATTTGCAGAGAGTCAACTCTGATCAATCATACAGCTGGATTAAGTAAAGATTAGAGAGAGAAGAAGACCAAAGCTTAATGTAATCAGCTCCCAACACCTCCAACGGTTATAATTGAGATTACAACGGTCACTTAATGATCTTTACCTATAAATAGAGATGCATTCAATTCTTCTCAACAACCATCAAGTCTGAAATCGAAAATCATTCAAAGCTTCAACTACTATTTGAGTTTTCTGTTGTAAAGTATCTTTTGATACAGATATTCTTTAGTGTTTATCATATCTACTCTTAGAGAGAGTTTCTTGATTGTAAAATCATTTATTAATTTGTATATCTCAAGTCAAGGGGACTTGGAGATTGGGTTCATTGATTACAACTTGTAAGGGGGAGTAAGTTCTAGAGAGAGAATTACTCTTGAGTGCGAGTGTGTAATCAATCTTGTTAGTGAGAAATCCCGGAGAATCTGGGTACTGGACGTAGGTCAGGATTGGACCGAACCAGTATAAATCTTTGTGTCTTGCTATTCTTCCCTTACTCTGTCTTACTTCTATTTCATATCCGAAAAACAGAGCATTCGAAAAGAATTTTTAAAGAATCCCCAATTCACCCCCTCTTGGTGATTCAAGCTCCACTTACAGAGCCGGAGCTCCCAGAAGCCGAGGCAGAGGCCGAGGCAGGGGCCGAGGCAAAGGGCGAGGTAGAAAACCTCGAATGATCCCTATACCGGTAGTAGACCCTGAGCAACAAGCTCAAGATCCTAACCAGCCACAACAACATGCCTGGCAAGAGGTAATGGCTGTAGTACATGAACAGTGAGCAATGATAGAAGAACTCCGTGCAGAAAGGCAAGCGGAGAGGCAAGCAAGACACGAAGAATAACAACAAACTGAGAATGAAGAAGAGAGTGAAGAAAATGATAGAAAGACTGAGGAAGTTGAGGGGTCGGAAAGATCCTAGTCACCACCTATACTCGGGGGAGCAATGGTGAATTTACCTCGACCACCCAGAGAAGCTGACACTTCACAATATTGGGTTACCCAATTCTGTAAGCTGAAACCAGCAATTTGCCAAGGTAAACTGGACTTGGTTGAGGATTGGTTAATGAGGTTAGAGAAGATCTTCGAGGTGATGGAGTTCCTTGAGAATCGCAAAGCTCAATTGGCAATTTACAAGTTAGAAGAAGATGCAGACCGATGGTGGAGAATCATGGCAGCAACATTACGAACACGCTACTGTCCCGTCACATGGGAAAAATTTCTGGAAAAATTCAACGTGCAATACTTTCCTCCCTCTGTACAAGTGACCAAAGAATCAGAATTCCTCCATATCCGAAAAGGTCAAGAAGAGACATTTGATGACTACTATGCTCGTTTCACTAATCTATCACGATACTCATCGCACCTGTGAAGGAACGATGATGAGAGCAGTATGGCAAACATACTGATTTATGGGCTGAAGTACGAGATAAGGGAAAGACTCATGTCTCAGCGATTCCAGGAATTAATTCATGCCGTGGAATCTTGCCGGTTAATTGAGCGTAATTTAAAAGAGCTGCGTAGGTCTTGAAAATTCAATTGTAGCAGTGCAAGTCGTAGCGGGTTGAGCCACGAAAATTCCTCGGGGAAGAGAGAGGTACTATGGGATAACTCCCAAAGTGGAAACAAGATGCCATTCCAGTCTGGCCAGTCAAATTTTCCAAGGGCACAGGGACCCCGACCGTGTCCACAATGCGGGAGGTACCATCAAGGTACTGACTGTGATAGGAAGCAGGTATGCTTCAAGTCCCGAAAGCCTGGACACATCAATAGGAATTGTCCTCAGAGAAAAGGGGAGATAAGGCCGCAAAACCCAGGCCGGGTTTTTGCTCTGACAAACAAGGAGGCTAGGAAGTCTCCGGAGATGATCTAAGGTACTATGTCTCTCTTAGGGAATGTTTTCCAGGCATTGTATGATTCAGGTGCTAGTCATTCGTTTAAATCATATGATTGTGCAAACACCTAGGAATGCATGCCTATAGATTACCCTATGACTCGATAATAGCTACCCTATTTGGCGTAAAAACTTTAGTTTCTAGTGCGTGTTTAAATAGTACTGCGAGTGTGCATGTTAGTAAACACCCATAGGAAGGGAATAGATCGTGTGTATAGATTAGTTCTCTGAAGTTATACGATCAAATTTCGAGGGCAAAATTTTATTTAACGGGGGAGAAATGTAATACCCGGATAATTATTTATCTTAAATATTATATTGTGATAAATAATACCTATTCTTAACACGTGAATATGTGCTCTCAAATCTTGTAGTGTATTTAGTTTGTTTTTAGGGCAATTTCTCTTGGAGTTAAAATGAACAAAGAGCCAAAATCCCTAAATACATTTATGGATCATAAAATACCATAAGATCAAGTATGATCTTAATTATGTCTTAAGAGGCAATTAAATACCTATTAAAAATAGGAAAGTATGTTGTCTCTAATTTTAGGAATTTATTTGATTATTTTCCTCGGAATTAAAGAGGCAAAAACCTAATTTTATTTTGGGGAACATAAGTTGCCCTATGATTTTTAAAATAATGCATGGTGCATAAATGACCAATGTAAACGTAAAAGTTGTGAGAAAATAATTAATCCAATTTAATAAAATTGTCAACAATTAGTAGGTGATTAAATAAATAATTAATTGCTAATTGTTTAGGCATGAGTAAAGGAAATATCCAAAGTTAACTATATAAAACCCCTAATTAAAGATTTGTGACCAATAAAGGGTCAAGATAAAGATAATTGTTAATTAATTAGGAATGATTAAGAAAATGTATAAGATTAAATACATGAAATCCCTAAAGCCCAATTAACCAACATAGGACATGTTAAAGATTAGTAAACATAAGTTTAAGACACTAATCAACTTTGACAAGTCAAACCTAAATCAATGGTTAGGATTAAAACTACATAAAGCTAGATCTAAGGGTTCTAAATTAAACATAAAGTTAATCCTTGTGAAATGAAAAGAACCAATGGGATAATTAACTATAAGATATATTAAAGCATAAACTAATTAAAATCAAAGTTGAAAAAGTCAAAAGGGGGGGGGGGAGTCGAATGTGTGTGTGTGTGAGAGTGTGTGTGTAACATCCCGTTTTCACAAGCAGTATAATTTTTTTTTTTCATCAAACATCATTTGTAAACATCAGAGTAGAACATCGGAGCGATTGAGTAACTGATATATATGAAAATACCCACGGTAGCATGTCTTGTTGTTTAAACAGCGGTACAAGAGTGTTTCAAAAGTATAACAGAAAGAAGTCTTCAGCCGCGTCCTCTATGTGGCCTGTTTTCCTCTATCTTCGGTCCTTGGTCCTTCCGACCCTGAAGCTAAGTTAAGAGCTGAGGTCCATGCATCGAACCCCAGGTAACGGTTAACCTCATGATTACATACATCATATATGTACGACATACATTCATAGAATTTTGGCAACATTTACTACGGTCAGACATAAGGTATACATATCAGATATGTATGGCAATAACAATACAGTCGGATGACAGACAATAGTACAATCGGAGTACAAATAATAGTATAGTCGAAGTACAGACAATAGTACAGTCAGAGTACAGGTAATAGTACGGTCAGAGTTCAGGCATGACAAACAATAGGCATGACAGATAATAGTACAGTCAGAGTACAGGCATGACAGACAATAGTACAGTCAGAGTACAGGAATTATACATATATGCATACAATAAACATCAAAGTTAGTGTTACAGTACGCGAACGTACCTTCGTTGACGGATTACGGTATTTCTGTCGGAATACGGAACGACAGTAGGTAAAAACGAAATCAGGGATATCCTATCAATATAACAACGTACTTGTTAAGGATCTATCATTACGACAGACATTTTTAGTCAAAATGACCATTTTACCCCTGACCCCCTAATCGGCGGAATTTCGCCAGCAGTTCGTTACTTTGACTCTAATCTTCCAAAATTTTGCCATAACTCTCACCCCATCATGAATTTCGAAATTAATGACTAAAATACCCCTAACATATGATATCTAATCATACTTGGAAGATTAAAGACCAAAACAACATTTCTACTATAACTACCGAATCGAAAACTAGAACTTAAGACTCGGTACCGAAAAACTTACCCAGAGCTTCGCTGCTTTTTCCCCCGGACTCCTCCTTCTCTCTACCCTCTCTCTAAACTCGAACTCTTGGAAATGGTTTGAAGAATGAAGAACATGAAGGGTCTATTTATAGGAAAAGGTTGGGCCAACATAGGTAATTTTCTCCAAATTCTTCTTTAATTCTAGACCATGGATTTTTGGGTTTAGGAGTTGGCAATTTCTCCTCCACATCTCCCTTGTGCCGACCTGCCCCCCTCCCCAAAGTCCACAAATGCAATCATTTTGATGCCACCTTTGTTGGTTCTGATTAGTTTTGATGATGTTTTATATAGATGCCATTAAGAGCAAAAAGATTGTATATTATACTTATCTGCTACATTGACTAACTACAATATATTTGATGTAGATTAGTCCATGATTAATTATAGAGATTAATCAAGAAAGAAGAACTTGCTCCATGTGAAGAGATTAATGATGTGAAGTTTAATGATGGAGATTAATCAAAATGAGATTTGGAAGAATGAAGAACTTGCTGAATATAATGAGAATATCATTATTCATGTTCCTAGATTAATACTAGAAGACTCCACGGTGATATGGAAGTTGGAACGACTCAATTTGGACTTAAAATGATTAAAAATGAGCTTCGGGATGAATTGCCTTGAACTTCCGTCAATACCCGAGTATCCAACATCCATTCTCAAGTATCATGCTTCAATTATTCAGTATGACACTTCAATACTCGAGTATGGTACTTGGCTACTCGAGTATGGTGCATAAAAACTGCTTCGTGCTTAAATCCCGACAATACCCGAGTATGGATCAACAATACTCGAGTATGACTCGATCAGCTCTGTTCAACGTTCAGTTTCGGGCGACCTCTGGTAATTTGACAATATCTCCCAAACCAGAGATCGGATTGAGGTGAAACCAATTTTTTTGGCAACTAGACTTCCAAGCGGTCCTAGTCGCACAAGATTCAAGTCCAACGGAGGTCAGATGAGAGAGCTATGAATTGTTGAAGATGACAGTTACATCACCGTCATACTGCTGACCAAGCCTCACTGTTTTGAGTATATCTCACAAAATAGAAGTCCAATGAAGCCGAAACCGATGCCATTTGAAAGTCGACTCAAAGGGCTTTCCAACAAGACTTGAACCAATCAAATCGGAGTTCATACCAGGAAGTTATGATCTTCGAAAGTGGACACTCACGCAGGATAAGTTATACCCGAGTATGATAATGCACATACTCGAGTATTGACGCAGAAATGCAGACGCACCGACGAGAGCAAAGACGACGATTCTGTTATTTAATTCAATTTAATATGATCCTTAATGATTTGATTCTTAACCATTGACCATATAGAATTGCATTTACTAACATTCAAGTGCAGAATAATGAGGCAACGAATTGGGCAATGAGATTAACGCGTCTTCGAAATGCGGTTGCGAAACGGAATGGAAATTCGAATTGCTGAAGAACAGACGCGTAGAATTGATGTGCAGCAAAATGAAATCATGTCTACATTATGATCATCATTCCCAGAAATCCTCAAACAATTAAACTCGATTTGGTTGCTAGAATGGAAGGAATTCTTTTGAATTCATTCCCAAAGTTCAAACGTTCATCACTTCTTCATCCAACTAGTATAAATAGAGGAAGGGATCAACAGAGAAAGCTACCCAAGTACACAGCAAGAAAACGCTCAGAAAACAGAAATATACTTTCAAGAGATTAGTTCCGCTAAGCTCTTGCGAGACAATTCTGAATCCTTCTGCTGAATACTTTCGAATACTTTCGCCAAATACTTTCGAATACTTCCAAGCAGAGTCTGTGTCATATATTGTTCTTCGATTGCTTCTGTTTATCTGCTCTTAGAGAGAGTCATTCATCTATTACTATTTCTTGTAAGGAACTCAAAGTATTGGGACTTTGAGATTGGGTCATTTGATTGCAACTTGTAAGGGGGAGTGTAATTCAAAAGAGAGGAATTGCTCCGAGTGTTACCGAGTGTGTAATCATTTGAATGTGAGTTAGTGAAATCCCGGAGTGTTTCTGGGGACTGGACGTAGGTCAAGAGTTGGACCGAACCAGTATAAATTCTCTGTGTCAATCTCCTTTTCCCTATCTCTACCTTGCTTTGATTTATATATGTTGTGTGGGTGATTGTGTTATTGAGCTATCAGCGAAAGAATTTTTGTAATCACCTATTCACCCCCCTCTAGGTGATATTCCACCCTTCAACCTTGCCTTCATCTATAAGGTTTCTACCGATAAAGTCCTCGATCGGTTTTCGAATCGCGTAATCTTGTAAAATCTTAGAAATCCAGAATCATAACTTTGAAGTTATTTTCTTACTCATTATATATGTCTGGGTTAACTAAATTTTTGATCCCTCTCAGATCTTCTCCGGTCCTGCTGAAGTTTTACGGAAAAACGCGTCGGTTACGGGAGTAACTTCCGGAATCATCAACTTCGGGACAAAAATCCACTGATTCATAAAACGTCCAGTTGATTACCAACTCATCCCCAGATATTGAGTTAGGATTTATTTTCTTCAAACTCCCTTTTCCAATATCTGTCCTTTTTCTTTTTATCGGATCTCCTAATTACTCCGCCGGAGCCAGTCTATTCCGAGATAAAATTATACTTGTTTCTAATATACTCTGACCTTCGAAACCTTGTTCATGGTTTTCTAGATAGAATTTAATCTCTATCCGTGGTCATTTATCCTATTTGTTTTTTCACAAAATATCACAATTATATTATTATTTAATACCATAATATCTAGATATTAAATTGGATCCATTCTTATCCATTTTGAATCAAAATTTCCGGTCAACACTTCTGGCCCATTTTTATTATTTTCGTTTTTATTTAATTAATAATTAATTAATATTATATAAAATAATTTTTTTATATAATTTTTTTACAAAATTTCCCTATTGGTCCATACTTGTTTTTAAGCTTGAAATTTCTTAACCTCATATATTTTTCTTCATATTTTTCAATTAATTAGGAAATATATTTTATGCTAATTTTAGCCATAAACCACTAATTATAGGGTTTTACATAATTATCTTTGGATTTTCCTTTGTTTAAGCTTAAGTAATTAGCCAATAATTACTCAATTAATCCCCCACTAATTTTTGATAATTTTCTTATTCAGAAATAATTATTTCCTCACAACAATTGGACTTACATTGATATTTTATGCTTTACATAAAATATTAAAAATCACGGGGTCAATAATGATCCCGGAATACTTTTTAATTTTTCCCTCACTATTTTCCAAGGAAATAAATCCCAAAAATTGTCTAAATTAGAGACAACATACTCTCTAATTTTTAATAATTATTTTATTGCCTCTAAGGATTTTTCATAATTTCCTTAAGTCATTTTATGCTCCACAATGGCATTTTGGTCATTTCTGACACATTATTGATTTTTCCTAATTTCCAATAATGTTTCCTTTAGAAAATAAGATAAATTTAACATTCTTTTTGAAACCACATATTCACCTATTTCCAATCGGTATTATTTTCTAATTTATGATATTTATCATAAATATGATTTTTAGGGTATTACAGTGTGTTTGTGCAAGTGGGTTAAGAAAAGAGAAAAAAGAGAAAAGAAGATATTTTTGTGAAAAGCAAATAGGATAAATGAGAGCCGATAGAAATTAAATTTTATCTTGAAATATGTGAACTAACTACCAAAAATCTGGACTTATTATAAACAAGTGTATTTTTAGCCCGAAGTAGGTTATCTCCGAAGTCATTTCCGTAACCGTCGAGGTTAATCCTAAAATGACTAAAAGGCTAGTAAATACCCCTAATTAGACCATAATCTTTGTTAATCCAAATACTTCTCAAGAGGCTACATAAAATTCAAAGTTTACCTCTAAAAGTATTTGAGATTTATAAGCATATCCGATTAGAAACACTGAGCAAGGGAATTAACCGGTAGGAGAAAATCTCTACAAGATAAGATGATGTCATCATGGAAGAGGATAGGGAAGAGAGAGAGGGGGGGAGGACGACTAGAAGGGTTGTAGGGTGGAGATGAAGCCTCAAGGGAAGCCCTAGATCTAATGGCCAAGGATGAAGGAGAAGAAGTTCAAGGGAATTACAAACTTGCCACAACTTTCTTCTATAAATAGCCCTCCATTTCCTTTGAAAATTTCACACCAAAATTGCAAGAGGCAATTCGAAATTGAGAGTGGAAGAGAGGAGGAGGAGCTTTGGAGAAGGAGTAGCAAAGTTCTGGGTAAGTTCTTCGGTCCTTAGCTTTTAGATTCTAGTCTTTAGTTAGTAGTTTTTAGTAGAAATATTAGTTAGATCTAGGAAGTAGGAAATGAAATTCCTATTATTGTTTTTATGCCTCATTGCATTGAAAGATGCCTGACGAGGTAAAAACATGGTAGGGATTGAGTTTCTGAAAGTTGGGAGTCAGAGTAGCGAAGCTCTGGCGAAATTTTATCGGTTAGCGATTATATAAAGTCAGGGGTAAAATAGTCATTTATGACTAAAATATCTGTTACGATATTGTTTATTAATAAATACGATATTATCCTTATAGGATATCTGTAATCACGTTCCGAACGACAGACGTACCGTATTTCGTCAACGAAGGTACGGACGCGTACTGTAACCTTAACTCTTATGCTTATAGTATGCTTATATATGTTGTGGATACTTTCATAAAGCCATGAACGAGACTCTGTCTTGGACATGCACTGTGACCAAGGAATCGTACTTGGATCACTAATTACAGCTTTACGGGTTATGGTCATAATAATATCGTTATGTTTTCCTAGCGTTGAGGACACGACCGTACATCGTGGCACGGGTGAATAGTGCAGACCGGAATTAACTTTACATGTTATTGTATTTGTTATTGAATGATCATACAACGTACTGGTTTGATCATTGCTGTAATATTTGAAATATCTGTTATGCATATATTGTTTATATAAGCATGGGGTTAACCGTTACCTGAGGTCCGGTGGGTATTGGACCTTAGCTCTTACCTTAGCTTCAGGATCTAGGGGATACGGGATCGAAGACGAGGGTAAGGAGCCAGCATGAGGACCGGACGGAGACACTTTTGTTTTGTTGTATTTACTTTTGAGTTAGACACTCATATGAATGTATGACCATATGAACAGCCAGATACACTGTTATCTATGTTATTCAGTTACTCTTTATTATGAAAAAAATTCTGCCACTCAAACTCTGATCAAAACGCTGTGAAAAACATTTACGAAATCGGGGTGTTACAAATAACATGAATTATGGTTCACTTTGGGGTTTTTACTAGCCTTTTAGTTATTTTAGGATTAATCTCGAAAGTTACGGAAATGATTTCGGAGTTAACCTATGTCGAGCTAAAAATACACTTATTCATAATAAGTCCTTATATTTGATCTACTGTTAACATATTTCAAGATACAATTTAATCTCTATCGGTTCTCATTTATCCTATTGGCTTTTTCACAAATATCTTCTTTCACTTCCTTGGCTCACATACCTCCACATCACACAACCCCTACATACCACACACATCACACACACTCACAAAATTCGGTTCCTCTCCCCTTTTTATTATTTTTCATTTTGTTAATATTAATTTATATTAGTTTAGAAAGAAATTCTCCCATTGGTTGTTAGGGTTTCACTAGGATTCTTCTTTATGGTTTAATTCTAACCTTTAGATCTAGCTTTATGAGGTTTAATCCTAGCCCTTGATTTATGTTGACTTGTCAAAGTTTAATTGATAAGTTTGACTAGTGTCTTAATCTTATGCTTAGTAATCCTTTGTTGGTCAATTAGGCTTTAGGGATTTTATGTATTTAATCTTATACATTTATTAATCATGCCTAATTATTTAGCAATTATCTTTATGCTAATCTTGACCATTGGTCTCTAATTAGGATCATATATCCCAAGTTGTGCCTTTTAAACATGCTACTTAATTTCTAATAAATGAAGATTTAATTATCTACTAATTGTTGACAATTTTCTTTAATTTGATTAATTATTTTCTCACAAATTTTGGGTTTACTTTGGTCATTTATGCTCCAAGCATTAATTTAAAAATCATAAAGCAACTTATGTTCCTGAAAATAAAATTGGGTTTTTGTCTCTTTAATTTCCAAGGAAAATAAACCAATAAATTACTAAAATTAGAGACAACATACTTTCCTATTTTAAATAGGTATTTAATTACCTCTTAAGACATAATTAAGATTATTATGATAATCTCAGGGTATTTTATGATCCATAAATGTATTTAGGGATTTTGGCCCTTTATTCATTTTAATTTCAATAGAAATTGCCCTAGAAAATAAAGTAAATATACTACCAAAATTTGAGACCACATATTCACCTATTTAAAATAGGTATTATTTATCACAATATAATATTTAAGATAAATAATTATCCGGGTATTACAAGATAATATCTATATTTTTTGTAGCTCTTCTTCTTGCCCAAGTTTGCTTTGAGTCGTGGCCTCCCCTCCTCCATGCACTCTTGAATTGCTTTTTCCCTTGTCTCACAAATTCTACAACTTAATCCTTATTGGTTCATAGGTTTTTACTTGGATTAAGGCTTTTTATTGATGAAATTAATTTAGGCCTTAGGATTTAGCTTTATTAGACTTAATCTTAGCCATTGATCTTAGTTTGACTTTTCAAAGTTGATTAATAAAGCTTGATTAGTGTCTTAATCCAATGCTTAATAGTCTCTAATGCATCCTTTGTTGGTCAATTAGGCTTACTTGTTAATTAGATAAACTTTATCTACTTTAGTCTTCATATACTTCCATAGCCCTTAATTTGTTAGGGGAATATATGTAATTAATCTTATACATTTCTTAATTATGCCTTTTTAATTATTAATTAATTACGAAAATTAACATAAATATTTTTATGTTTGCAAATATAATTGCCCATTAGTTGTTGATAATTTTCTTTAATTAGAATAAGTATTTCCATGTCATTTTATTGTCTCATATAATTAACTTAAGATTATACTTAATTATGATACTTTATGGTATTTTAAATTGTCCTAATATTGATTGTGAATAATTACGCAATTAACTTAATTAATAAAAATTCAACTGCCTCACAATTGTTTTTAGTATTCTTTAATCACCATAATTATTTTCATAATCCCTTATGGCTTATCATTGGTAAAACTAGATGTTAAAATATTAATTGTAGGGTATTTTATGATCCCTAATTGAAAATTAGAAACTAGATTTTGATTTATTAAAATTCAAGGAAAAATTTCCCAAGAATTATAATAAATAAGTTACATAATTTAGAGACAACATACTCTCCTATTCTTAACATGTATCATTTGGTCTTTGGTTAATCCTAATTCCTAGAGGAAATTTCCTAAATTAAAAGAAATAAGTTGCAACATTTTGAGACCACATATTCACCTTAATCTAATATATTTTAATTATCAAAATATAATATTTATGATAAACATGAATTTCAGGGTATTACACAAGCATTCATTGAATTCAAAGAAGGTACAACATGAACATAATTGTAAATAGATACAGGCACTTTAAAAAATTTAAAGTATCAAGCAAAATCCACTTTACTCTCATTAGCAAGAGTCAAAACATCCATAGGAGAATAATGTATAACGACTCTTCAAATTTCCTCATCAATCTCAACATCAAAATTACATGAGAATTAGGCTCCACAACGGTAACCTCCTCTAGGCACTAGTCGATTTTAAGTTCACAATCTTCTTGCACATTCCATAGTCTCATGTCATTCCACATCTTCAACTTCCTCACAAGAATAGTCATCAACACAAAAAGTGTTTATCATGCTTAAGGAATTATTTTGCCTCATAGTCTCAAGGGTAGAAACAATTTGACTCACATATATTCTAATATCCTGGACACTTGACTCAACTCTCGTGCCTAGTTCCTTTTGCTTTCTACTAAATATCTTTGATGCTTCCACACACTCCTCAAATAATCTTTCTAAATTAGTTTTTTCCTTGTACTTAAGGGTGTGTTCTTTTGTCCTAAAAAAGGGGTATGTTCTTCAATATGTGGATAAGAGTAGAAAGGAGGGGTAATTTTATTAGGACAATACTTGACATGTGGATCCCAAAAATGTTGTTGTTCAAAACTTTCACTAGAACAATGAATGGTCAAAACAAGTTTGGTTCCTAGCAAAATCAGCTCCCACATAATGACTAGTGTAACACCCCTAATTCTTGACTACTTATTACGTATATTAACGCGTAGTATATAAGAATATCATCAGAGTGGAGTGATAGAGCATATGATATGGATGAGTAGCTGATAACACGTGGCTATAAATTTAAACTAGTCGTGGTGTATTCAGTTGGGTATAATATCAGTACATCTATCCAAGTATTCAGATACTAAATATCTAACAATATAATAAAACACAAAAATATTTAAAACTCCCTCCGAGTCTTCACACGTGCTACTTACCCTTTATTCTTTACTATTTTTATTGTCTTCTACCTCTTGTCTTTAAGTTAAAAATATAGCTCAATTAGGTAGTTACAAGTATTTCCCACTAATCTCAATTAATACAAGCAAATTTGTTAAGGCTTTGTTGTTACTAATCCTTAATATGGTCAAGTACCTTATATTCCCTTTCTTTTTCTCGTTTGATTCAAAAATAGCTATCATTTTATGTGCTTTTTATGTCACACATTATAGCCCCTACATGTAGTCTCATAAATTAACAATTTGTTGATTAATTCCAAAATCAAATTTGGGTGAAAATATAATCAATAGATTATAATTCTTTGAGACACATATTCACCTTTGTATTTTGCCAAGATTTTACCAAAATACAAGGTTCATGAGAATTGGGAAATCTAAGTATTACAACTAGTTGTACTATACAGACAATGCTCATATAAATGACTCCCTCCACAATAAGCACAAGACATGCAAATATATTGAGAAGAATCAACAAATGGAATATAACCATTATTTATGCTCCTTTTATTGCCTATATTTACTCAAAGAAATTATAAACGCAATTAGTTCATCTTGTGTTGAAGACAATGAATTCATCTCTTTCTCCATATTAAAATTAGTTGGTTTCATGTGAAAGCCTTTTTTATTTCCTATAAAAAAAAGGAAAATAAACAAGATATTTACTAACCTAAACTTAAGCTACTAATACCATATGAATTCAAACCAAGACAGTTGTGGCACACAAGTCCGCGGCAACGACGCCAAAAACTTGATTGGAACAAAATGTAAAGCCCAAGGACTCCGCAAATGCATGTGTCATATCAAGTAATAAAAAGTGAGTAAGATATTGTTCCCACGAGGACTTGGTATCGATAATGTCATTTAGCAATGGCTTTACACTTTAGCTTAAGTTGAGTCAATACAATTTGAATAGAAAGTAGGAATAAAAGCTAACTAAAAAAAGAAAGAAAAATAAATCTAACTATAGTTAAGACTAAGGATAAGGGTGATTCTAGATCTTAAGCGGTGACTTGGATTATTATAGCTTTGGTAATTTCTTAGTGTCTAATTTCTCAACTTAATTGCATTTAAAGTTATATTTGCTAGTCTAGGATTCTTATTTACCTAAGAGTGTCATTCGATTCACTAAAAGGCATTCCAATTATGTTAATCCCTAAAGTCTTAGGTAGTTAGTACTTAATTTGTAACATCCCATTTTCAAAAGCAGTATATATATTTTTCATCAGAGTAGAGCATCGGAGCATAAGAGTAACTGATATATATTCAAAATGCCAACTGGCTAACTGTAGTAACAGTACATTGATCCTAGTGTTCTCAAATGTAAACAACAACAAAAGTGTCTCCCTGGCGATTCCCACGCCGTGACAGCAAAAGATAGTCTTCAGCCGAGTCTCTAAGCGTGCTGCTTGCCTCTCTCCTCGGTCCTCGGTCCTCCCGACCCTGAAGCTATGTTAAGAGCTGAGGTCCAACGCGCACCAGACCTCAGGTAACGGTTAACCTCATGCTTACATACATAGTATATAACCTTTCAACATTCAACCCATTAACAAAAGATTCATCACACAACCAATACAGATGTATCGCTCCCAGCATGCAGATATATCGCTCCCAGCATGCAAATGTATCGCTCCCAGCATTGCATATGTATCGCTCCCAGCATGCATACAGTTATCTCCTAACTCCCATACGCATTCCATAGACTTACCATACATTCAATACACACAACACATATACGCATACAATAACCATCAGAGTTAGTGTTACAGTACGCGAACGTACCTTCGTTGACGATATACGGTACGTTTGACGATCGGAACGTGATCACATAGATCCTATAAGGATAATAGCATATTTTTTACTAATCAACATTATAACAGTCATTTTAGTCATAAATGACTATTTTACCCCTGACTTTACTAATCGGTGGAATTTCGCCAGAACTTCGTTACTTTGACTTTAATCTTCCAAAATTTTGCCATATCTCTTTCTCCAACATATTTTCGAAATAAATACCACATTTAACCTTAAAACATGATATCTACAATATATTGGAAGACTAAAGATCAAAACAACATCTACCCTAGAACTTCAAGAACTACCGAACTAAAGACTAGAACTTAAGACTAGGGACCGAAGAACTTACCCAGAGCTTTGCTACTTTTCCTCAAGAGCTCTTCCTTCTCTCTACTATCTCTCTAGATTTCGAAATCACAAGAGGAATTGGTGAGTTTTCAAATGAAAGATGGTGCCTATTTATAGAATTCTTGTGTGGCATTTTGGTAGTTTTTTCCAACTTTCTCTTCTTCATTTTCAACCCTTGGATCTAACTTAGTGAAGAAGTTTTGATCTCAACCATCCATCCTCTTCTCTTTCCTCCATATGACATCATCCATGTGCTTTATGGATTCTTACCGATAAATTCCCATGTTCGGTGTTCTAATCGCGTAATCTGAACTAATCTAAAAAATTCAACGACGTAGTCTTGAAGGTCTATTCTTCCCCTTTAGAAATATCTGAGTTAACAAAATTTTTGATCCCATTAAGGGTATTTCCTAGCATGCTGATCATTTTAGGACAAACCTCGTCGGTTACGGAAATGACTTCCGGTACCATCAACCTCGGGACAAAAATTCACTGATTCATAATATGTCCAGATGTTTACCACTTAATCCAAGGATTTCAGGATAAGATTTAATTTCTATCGGTTCTCATTTATCCTATTTGCTTTGGCAACAAATATCTCATTTTATATTATTATTATATTACAACTTGCACAAAAATCTCTTTTGCTCCAAAAATATCCTAATTTTCGGCCAACACTCTATTTTCATTTATATTTTTGGTTTTTAATTAATTAATATTATATTTTAATTATCTTATATTTATTTTACAAAATTCTCCCATTGGTCCATACACAATTACTTGGATATCTCTTTAACTTATGCTTAAATAATTAGCCAATAATTATTTATTTAATCACTTACTAATTGTTGATACTTTTCTTATTTAGGATTAATCATTTTCTCACAACTATTACACTGACATTGGTATTTTATGTCCCATGTATTATATTAAAAATCATGGGGTCACTTATGATCCCCAAAATAATACTTAATTTCGCCTTATTATTTTCCAAGGAAAATAATCTCAAAAATTATCTAAATTAGAGACAACGTACTTTCCTATTTTTAATAATTATTTTATTGCCTCTTAGGATTTATCATAATTTTCTCAGGGTATTTTATGACCCACAAACTCACTTAGGGATTTTTAGCTCTTTATTCACTCCAATTTCAATAGAAATTGCCCTAGAAAATAAGATAATTATATCTCAAGGTTTGAGACCTCATATTCACCTATCTCCAATAGGTTTTATTTACCAATTTATGATATTTATCATAAGTCAGATTTTAGGGTATTACATAATTGGACTAATTTAAGTGCAAGTCTTATGAGACTATGTAAGGCCGATACGTATATGTTTATCCTACAAGCAAATTAAATCTAGAAACCTAATTCTACATGATTCTATTGCAGGTCTAGTCTAAATTTCCTACGTCTAGGTTCCTTTAGAACACCAAAATAATCTCAATCAGACGTCTCTTATTTTCAAGATAATCAAGCACACAATTAATCAACAAATATAATAATAAAACAATTAAAAGAAGAAATCATCATCCACACTAATCCATAATCAAACTAAATAATCCAAAACAAAGGTTTAGCTACATAAATCGAATATTGTCATGACCAAAATAATTGCTAACCAAAGACAAAATAAAAAGACAAAAGAAAGAAGAGCAGAGAAAGGAGAAACAAAAACTTAACACCAAATTTTCATCTGTGCCGTAGATCTTGTGCATCTACAAACTTTAATCTCCGTCCATCTAAATTTTGAATCCTTCTGTTGCCGTCACCAACTAGGAAAATAGAACATACCTCCCTCTTGCTATGCCTAGCATATATATAGGTATATATTGCCTCCCTGCGTGCATCTCTATCACAATATCTTGGTTTATTTTTTTTTATCCATTATCATATAATATAAATATATTATATTGATATTTTGTTATTACTTGAATCTTATAATATCTCCTATAAAAATAAATTATGATATGAGTAGATTTTATATCAAAATATCCTTTTATCCTATAAATAATTAAAGGATAGAAAAGTATATCAAAGATAAGAAAATATATATCAAAGTCTACACTTATTTAATTATAAAATATATACTTATTTGTATATATCTTGTATAAAATGCGCCTACTCACATTTTCTTGTTCAGCACTAATCACATCCTAAGCTTTCTCAATTCACTGTGATTTTTTTTTTGAAAAAAAAAAAAACATAATTTGGTCAACTCTTCTAAATAATTTTGGACCATATACAAATATCTTATTGGCCCCTTTTTAATACCCTAATTTTCATAATCTTTATAAGCATTGTATTTTGATGAATAATTAACAAAATACAAAAGTGAATATGCGTCTCAAAGAAATATAATCTATTTATTATATTTTTATCCAAATTTCATTTTGAAATTAATTAACCAATGGTTAATTATGAGACAATATTTAGGGGCTATTTAATGTGATGTAAATAGCACATAAAATGGTAATTAATTTATAATAAAAGGAGATAAAGAAAGAGTTATGAAGACCCTTAGACAAATTAACATAAATTAGCAATTGATAATTAGCAAATTGGCTTGTGCTAATTAAAATTAGTGGTTTATGAGTTCAACTTAATAAAAGACAATAAAGGACATCTCTTGGAGACCAATATTTTAGAAAATATTAGGACCACTTGAGGGTTGATTTCAATGCCAAAGAGAATGAAATAATATCTCAAGTAATTAAGTCTAAATCTTCATGTAATTGAGTTAGCTAATGGAAAATATAATGAAGGAGCATGTAAACACTTGATTAACATGATAATTAAGGATTGCTAATTAATTTGAAAAGTCAACAATGGTATCTAAACCCTAAACCCAAACCCTAAATGTGTAACATCCCGTTTTCACAAGCAGTATAAATTTTTTTTCCAAAAATCATCAAACATCATTTGTAAACATCAGAGTAGTGCACCGGAGCGATTGAGTAACTGATATATATATTAAAATACCCACGGTAGCATGTCTTGAAAGAAGTCTTCAGCTGTGACTCCTAGGCATGCTGCTTGTCCTTCTCCTCGATCCTCGGTCCACCCGACCCTGAAGCTATATTAAGGGCTGAGGTTCATGCATCGAACCCCAGGTAACGGTTAACCTCATGATTACATACATCATATATGTACGACAGACATTCATAGAATTTTGGCAGCCTTTACTACGGTCAGACATAAGGTATACATATCAGATATGTATGGCAATAACAATACAGTCGGATGACAGAAAATCATACAGTCGGATGACAAACAATAGTACAGTCGGAGTACAGAAAATAGTACATTCGGAGTACAGACAATAGTACAGTCGGAGTACAGACAATAGGCATGACAGACAATAGTACAATCAAAGTACAGGCATGACAGACAATAGGCATGACAGACAATAGTACAGTCAGAGCACAGAAAATATACATATATGCATACAATAAACAGCAGAGTTAGTGTTACAGTACGCGAACGTACCAATCATGTGGTGCCACCTTGCACTGTTCTAGAAGATTCTACCGATAAAGTTCCCGATCAGTGTTCGAATTGCGTAATCTTGTAAAATCTTAGAAATCCGGAATCACAACTTTGAAGTTCTTTTCTTACTCATTAGAAATGTCTGGGCTAACTAAATTTTTGACCCCTTTCAGGTCTTCCACGACCCTGCTGAAGTTTTACGGAAAAACGTGTCAGTTACGGAAATAACTTCCGGAATCATCAACTTCGGGACAAAAACTCAATAATCCATAATTTGTCCAGTTGATTACCAAATCATCCCCAGATATTGAGTTATGATTTATTTTCTACAGGTTTTCATTTCCTCAACTGCTCCTTTGTCCTTTTCGTCTTATTCCCTTATTGTTCCGTCGGTTTCGGAAATGACTTCTGAGACAGCCCACTCTGAGATAAAAATTCACTTGTCTATAAAATACTCTGACCTTAGAAACCTTGCTCATGGTTTTCTAGATAGGATTTAATCTTAATCGGTGGTGTAGGTAACGGTTAACCTCATGATTACATACATCATATATGTACAACAGACATTCTTAGACTTTTGGCAACATTTACTACGGTCAGACATAGGGTATACATATCAGATATGTATCGCAATAACAATATAGTCGGATGACAAACAATCCTACAGTCGGATGATAGACAACAGTACAGTCGGATGTACAGAACAATAGTACAATCGGAGTACAGACAATAGTACAATCGGAGAACAGGTAATAGTACAATCAGAGTACAGACAATAGTACAATCGGAGTACAGGCATGACAGACAATTGGCATGACAAACAATATACACATATGCATACAATAAACATCAGAGTTAAGGTTACCAGTACGCGAACGTACCTTCGTTGACGGATTACGGTATTTCTGTCGGTATACGGCACGACAGTGGGTCAGAACCTTATCAGAGATATCCTATCAATACAACAACGTACTTGTTAAAGATATATCATTACGACGGACATTTTTAGTCAAAATGACTATTTTATCCCTGACCCCCTAATCGGCGGAATTTCGCCAGCACTTCGTTACTTTGACTTTAATTTTCCAAAATTTCGACATAACTCTTACTCCAATATCATTTTCGAAATATAAATCATATTAATTAATGATTTACATCATAACAAGAATTTTAGGTAAAAATTACCATTTTGCCCCTAATGCCCCTATTGGCGGAATTTCGCCAGAGCTTCGCTATTTTAACTCTAATCTTCCAAAATTTTGCCAGAACTTCGACCCCACCAAGATTTTCAAAATAATGACTAAAATACCCCTAACATATGATATCTAATCATACTTGGAAGATTAAAGACTAATATAGCATTTCTACTCTAACTACCGAAAGAACTACGGAAACTAAAAGCTCGGTACCGGAAAACTTACCCAGAGCTTTGCTGCAGAATTTCCCAGAGCACCTCTCTCTTCTTTCTCTCTCTCATTTCGGTTTCTTGCTCTCAAAATTGTGTGAGAAATGCAAGAGAACCTTAGGCCTATTTATAGGAAAAAGTAAGGACATAAAGGGAATTTTTCACTTTGTTTTTTAACCATGGAAAATCAAACTTAAATGGTGTTTAATCCTTGACCATGGAGCATGCTGGTCGACATTCAAGGGCTGAGGTGGCAGCTTGTGAGTGGTTCAAAAATGGTGACTCACAGTCACTTTATGCTCGGTCTGGCCGATTTCCCCGATCGGTACCCGATTCGCGTAATTTCGGAAAAATCTCAAAATTCTGGATTTACAACTTTGAAGACATTTTCTCACTTACTAGAAATGTCCAAGTTAACCTAAATTTTGATTCCATATAGGGCTTCAACTGTCAGTCTGAAGTTCCTCGAAAAATGTGTCCGAAAGCGTCCGGTGCCGGAACTCGTTTTCGGAATCATCAACCTCTGGATAATAATTCACTGATTCCAAATATGTCCAGATAATTTCAAACTCATTTCTAGATGTTGAGTTAGAATTTATTTCCTTCAGATCCAAAAATGTGCCTACCTGCATTTTTCCCTATTTCGTCTTATTAGGAAAATGCGTTAACGGCTTCAGAATTAACTTCCGGAAGAGTCTAACGGAAGATAAAAACCCACTGATCAATATTTTACCTTTACTTTGGAAATCTCATTCCTAGATCTCTAGATAGGATCCGTTTCCTATTTATTGTGTTACTATTCACTCTATTTAATTATAATATATAATATTACAAGTTGTAATAATAATATTATGATATTTTTAGATCAAAACTTAACCCTTAAGGCTTCACAATTTCGGTCAAACATAGCTGACCTTGTTTTTTTCGTTTTTATTTTATTTATTTTATATAAAATAATTATTTTATATAATTTTTCACAAAACTTTCCTATTGGTCCATTCTTGTATTTAGGCTTTAAAAATACCTAAACTCATCCATTTTCCTCAAAAATTTCCAATTAATTAGCAAATATATTCTTACTAATTTTTAGCCAAAAACCACTAATTTTAGGGTTTTACATAATTATTCATGAATTTCCTTTGCTTAAACTTAAGTAATTAGCCAGTAATTACCTAATTACTTTATTATCACTTGTTGATAATTTTCCTAATTAGAATACCTTATTACCTCATAACTCTTGTATTGACATTTGAGTTTCCATGTCTCTGCATTATCTTAGCATTTACGGGGGCATTATGGTCTTTTCCTTACTTTTTGAGTATTCTTCTACAATTACTCCAAGTTTGTAACTTAATAAATTACCTAAATTAGGGACAATATCCTTCCCTATTTCAAATAGATATTTACTTGCCTCTTTTATAGCTTTCACGGGGTATTTATCACCCATAATGTATTTAGGGACCTATTTGTAAATTTTCAAATGTCTTTAGGGACCTATTTGCAAATTATCTAATTTCAAGGGAGATTACCCTAACAACAAGGTAAACTCAATACAAGGTGTTTGAGACCTCATATTCACCTATTTTTTTAATAGGTATTATTTACTCATTTTATGATTTTTATCCTAAGTCAGATTTTAGGGTATTACAGGTCACTTATCCTATTTGCTTTTTCACAAAATATCACAATTTATATTAATATTATAATGTTAAATATCTAGATATTAAACTTGATCAATTCTTATCCATTAAGCCTCAAAAATTTCGGCCAACACCTCTGGTCTTTCTTTTTATTTTCTGTTTTCATTTAATTAATAATTATTTAATATTATATAAAATAATTATTTAATAATTTTTTATATAATTTTTTTACAAAATTTTCCTATTGGTCCATACTTTGATTTAGGCTCAAAATTACTTAATCTCACCAATTTTTCTTCATATTTTCCAATTAATTAGCAAATATATTTTATGCTAATTTTGGCCATAAACCACTAACTATAGGGTTTTACATAATTATTTTTGGATTTTCCTTTGTTTAATCCCAAATAATTAGCCAGTAATTATTTAATTAATTACCCACTAACTATTGATAATTTTCCTAATTAGAATAACTCATTTTATCACAACTTTTGCACTTACAAGGGTATTTTATGCTTTACATAGAATATCTATAATTACGGGGTCAATAATGATCCCGGAATACTTTTAAATTTTTCCCTCACTATTTTCCAAGGAAATAAATCCCAAAAATTGTCTAAATTAGAGACAACATACTCTCTAATTTTTAATAATTATTTATTGCCTCTAAGGATTTTTCATAATTTCCTTAAGTCATTTTATGCTCCACAAGGGCATTTTGGTAATTTCTGACACATTATTGATTTTTTCTAATTTCCAAGAATTTTTCCTTTAGAAAATAAGATAAATTTAACATTCTTTTTGAAACCACATATTCACCTATTTCCAATAGGTATTATTTCCTAATTTATGATATTTATCATAAATATGATTCTTAGGGTATTACAAAATGAGAAATCAAGAAAATGATCTAAATCCTTAGATAATTAATTGGACCAATTAAAGCATTAAGCCATTAATTAAGGGTGAGGATTGAAATTAAACAAACAAAAATCAAATCCAATGGTCCCAATTAATCACCTAATTAGGCTAGATCCTCATGAAATTTAACGACCCCCAATTAACGTCCGTTTTTCTGAAAACAGAGGTTAAAAGGGAGGCGGTGGCATTTTTGAAATTTTGTCTTAACATTTAACGACATTTTTAAGCAAAGCAGTCTTAAAAAACAGAGATTACACGACTATTTCTCAAAAACAGTGGTTAAATGTATTGAAAATGCCAAGGAACACCGCTCGCGTAAATACATTTTGATTCTCCCGCCATTGTTTTTCTTATTTGGGAGGCGGTGGCATTTTTGAAATTTTGTCTTAACATTTAAAGATTGTTTCAAGAAAAACAGTCTTAAAAAAAAAAGAGATTACACGACTGTTTCTAAGAAACGGTGGTTAAATTTATTAAAAATGCCAAGAAACACCGCCCGCGTAAATACATTTTGATTCTCCCGTCATTTTTTTATTATTATTTGGGAGGCGGTGGCATTTTTGAAATTTTGTCTTAACATTTAAAGACTGTTTCAAGAAAAACAATCTTAAAAAAAAGTAGATTACACGACTGTTTCTAAGAAACGGGGGTTAAATTTATTAAAAATGCCAAGGAACATCGCCCGCGTAAATACATTTTGATTCTCCCGCCATTTTTTTTATTATTTGGGAGGCGGTGACATTTTTGAAATCTTGTCTTAACATTTAAAGACTGTTTCAATAAAAACAATCTTAAAAAAAAAAAGTAGATTACACGACTGTTTCTAGCTGCTGGTACTCATTTATTGATTCATTCCTAATGTTATTATTCCTCTTTGATTTGATATACCTACGCAAAACCCATTTCTTTGTTAATGTTTCAGTCTGGTGGAAGATATTACGAGAATGTGACAGATGTTCTGAGGAAGAAGAAACTGGGAAATAAAGAAGCCAAATCATTGTTGTCCAGATCAATGAACCTATTCAGCGTTGGGTCCAATGACTATGGAGCATGTTTTGTTTCAAATATCAGTGTTCTTCAACGTTACTCCAAGCACCAATTCGTGGATATTGTGATTGGAAACATCACAAAAGCCATAAAAGTGGGTGTGTGTGTGTTTTGCAGAAATTAATGACCAAGTTAATTTCTTCCTTTCTTCTATCTTGGTCCTACCCATTGTGTTGTTATTATCTTTGGCTTTTCGAATTTTCCCGCTGGAATGCTTTTTTGCCACTGCTCATCAATTTGGAAAAAAAACATATAAAGACTGTTATTTTAAAAACAGTTGTTGAAGATACAACGACTGTTTTTAAAAAACAGTGGTTGTAAGTCAAACTTTTAACGACCATTACATTTATGACCATTTCAAAACAATCGTCTAAGTATATTAAAAACGAATGTTAAAAGTGTATTTTGTAGTAGTGCCCCTAAATTTTTTTGTTGAGTATATATAATCCCTCAAAGTTCCATTCCACGTATACTTTAAGCTGTGCGTAAATAAATAATGAATAAAATTAATCGTATGAGAATTATATGCATAAATACACAGTTAAGGGGGTTAATTGTAAAATTTTTAAGGTTATGAAGATTATCTGTACATGATCCAAAGTTTAGGCAGATTAATGTGAAATTTAGTCAACAAAAATGAGAAATATGTCATTCACGTATATTTACAACATTTGAAACCTTGGTGTGGTGTGATTGAAATTGATTATCACAAATAAACATTTCTAAGACCTATTTACCTAATTTAAAGATATTTAAAAAATTAAATAAATTACTTAATGATAACATACGTGACATGATCTATCTGAAATATTTATACATAACATTAGGTTATATATCAAATTACAAATTAGGTAAAGTAGTTTTAAAAAAATGATAGAAATGAGATATGAAAAAGGTCTTACATATAGAATGAAAATCCATTTCCAATCTGGATCCTACATTTAGAAATGGAGAGGTATAATTTAAAATTAATGATTAAATTATACTTCTGATCGGTTTCGGACATGATTAAATTAATGACAGACAAAAAAGTTAATATCCTTAATAATTAACTAAGGAAAAGCATTTAAATATTCTCACCCATTAACCGATTAATGTCAACTGCGGAGAATAAAACAGGCAAAAGACAGCATGTCCTTTCATTTTCGTTACATTATTCTGATACAGAGAAAGCGAAAGAGTAAGCACTATAATGACCACTTGGAGTGACCACGTGCTGGGTTGAATAAATCTGAATTGTACTATACAAGGAAGATTTATGGGAAAATATCAGTGAGGTCCCAAAGAAGAGAAAAAATATCAAAAAACTTCCAACTCCAAATCCCCCAATATTAATTACGGAATTCCAAAATCAAAAAAGTCTCGTTGTCAAAATGGTTTTTCATGTTATTAAAATGACTTTTCATGTTGTTAAAATTTCACTATGAAAATGTTGTCAAAATGGTTTTTCTTGTTGCAAAAAATTTCCCAAGTTTCTAAAATTCTACATGATGGAGGAAAAACTTGGAAAATTTTTTACAACATGTAAAACCATTTTGAAAACAATATTTTCTTAGGAAAGTTTTAATAACAAGAAAAGCCATCTTAACAACATGAAAAGTCATTTTGACAACGAGACTTTTTTGATATTAGAATTCCATAATTAATATCAAAAAAGTCCTTAGGGACTTTTTTGATAGGGGATTTGGAGTTAGGACTTTTTTTATACTTTTTCTCTTCCTTAGGACCTCACTGATATTTTTCTAAGATTTTGTAGTGAATAATTTGTTCAATTATTAGTTTTGATAATCAGAGAGCATCAATTCCCACAATTTGAATTTGGGGTAAACATACAGAGTACTTTGAATGTCGGATAATTTAGTTCGGTCTCTGTCATACTCATTAATGTTAAAAGTTAATAAATATAAAATATATCGAAATTTTATGCAAATTCAGGGAAAAATAAATTGATATTCAAGTCCCTATATTTTCATCTCATTTTAATCAAGTCACTGTAGTGTTTTTTTCCTTTTGATTGGGTCCTTGCAGTGTCCTCAATTATAGGTACTTGGTACCTATATTCAGAATTTGTTAGTTTGTATGGCTATTCATAATTTGTTGGTTTAAATTGTACGGTGTTAGTGGTGGATGACTTGTCAGTCAGCATACTTCTGAACTAATTTTATCTAATCAATCAAAATCAAATCAAAATCAACTTAAGTACAATTTATATAAATACAAGGAGACAATTATGAACATAATAATAATTTTTAAAATTTCTATGTTGATAATAAATTTTATTCGGTCATTTTATACATGGTTTAAAAAAATAAAATAAAAGTTATATAGCCATTAAATTAAGCTAAAAAAACAATAAAATACAATGCTATAAGCGAAATATTCCAACTCATAACACCATTCACAAGTTACATTTGTCAAATTGCCTTCCGAAGGTTCGAATCCCTATTAGGAGGGATGCTAGCCTCTTGTTCCCAATCAACAATGTCTCGAATAGGATTGCCTCCGATAGTAGAATATACCGGTGCCTATCATAAAAATTGGCTCCATATAAATGTTACATATATTAGAGTAAAGAAAAGTAACACATTAATATACTATTCCATTGGAATTGTAAATCACTAGGTGTGATTTTTAAGAATTTATGCTTAATTAATCATAGAGTCCATCCTGTCCATAGCCTTTATCTTTACTCTGAAGGACTGTGAAATTGAATGGCGCCAACTTACTCAAATCGAACAAGTGTTTTTGAATATGAAAAAGATACAAATTCCAAAAATTATATTAGATTCACGAAGCCTTTTTGTTTCTTGTCTTTTTTTAACTTGTGATACTGTGATGGTTGTTCAATGTTGTGTTTGCACAACTTTTTTTAGTTGATTGCTGCCTATAAATTTTGGAATTATGCATAAAAAGGACTGAACAAATCAAGGGGTATATATTTCACCGAAAAGCCAACTAGTTCATTTAATAAAAAAATTAGTTCGGTGGAGAATCAAATATAGAAAGTGACTCAATAATATATAGCACTATTTTAATTGTTTTTGTAACTTTTCGTGGTGTTGAAAAAAAATAGAGATTCGATTTACTAGTGAGATCAACGAGTGATATACTGTTACTCTCTATATAAAGCCACTAATAGTCTTGGTTTCTCACAAGAGATCAACGAGTGAAATAACTTACTAATACTCAAATGCTATGTCGATGAGAAATGCTGTGTTTCAAAATCTCATCAAAGTCTTCCAATATTGTGGCTCTACAATATTGGATGACTGTGATGAAGTTTGAGAAGCTTATTATTATGAAGTGATTGGGGAGCTTAGCTTCAGCAGGTTCAGATCAATCTATTTTGTCGGCAAAATTTATATATATTTTTTCAAGTTATACCAATTGATTACATACATTAAAGGCAAGGTTTTAATAAATGGGGATAATGATTAAAGTGGTATTTACATAAAAAATCAACACATATTTGTTAGAAATAAATAATTTCTTTAATACCTATAAATTTATTATCAATCTGCTATTTTTAATACTGGAGAAAAGATTATTTATTAGTTATAGCTTCTTTTTTAAGTTTTCTATGTGAAAGAAACTCCATTTCTCAATACTTTTATTGAGATTATTTTAGTATGCAGGTTGTTGTAATCTTTGTTCACGTGGTTGTAAAAACACTAAATCCCTCTAGTGTTTAACACAAGACATGTTTATTTAATTTAATTAGATTAAGAGACCTAGTTAAGGTAGTTAATATGACATTTTTTTTCCTAAAATATCCTGATTATATTCTGTAAGAATTTCAGGCATGCCTGGAATCCGATTGACTCCCTAAAATGCCCACACGAAATTGAAGCACTGATGTGGTCTCTGATTACGTTATACATCAAATATACGTAAGAGTGGAGGAGAAGAGAACATTTATTGGAAGGAAAATAGCATTATTTTGTGCATTACTCTTCAGATCACTTACTCCCCCAAATTCATATCCTTTATATAGCGTACATATTATCACATAGGAATATATGTAACTCTTAAGGGTACGGTTGCATGAGAATAGACATAATTATTAAACCATAAGGGAATTATTCTCTTTATGAACCCATGTGTTTCATGATAGCCCCTTCTAAATCAGGCTAGTGCCCTAATCCACCAATGATAGACTAGTATATTCCAACATCTTAATCCCTCCATACCTTTTTTACTTGATTATGGTCGAGGGAGTATCAGCATGTTTAAATTGGGAAAATATTAACAAATAAGAGAAATATATAGGTATTATATATAGGACCAAGGCTAACTCCACAATTAGGTCCTATATAATGGACTGGAGGGAGTAATATTCTTCATTCTAGTATAGTTTCAGATGATATGGGCAAGGTCTTCATTAGTTTCATTTGGCAAGATTTAGTTAAGTTGCGAGGTACGTACCAAATCGAACATGAATTCTGCCCATCATTGATAGCATTATAATTGTCAAGGCGTGAGACCATTAATAAATGGTTACAAATATATCAGAGTTGTGTTCTTTTTTTTTTTTCCTTTTTTTTTTAAATATCATAATCCTATAGCATAGTACATATTCAGCAGGTATGATCAACTTAATAATATTCAGGCTAAAATATACAAAATTCTCCTCAATTTTAGCCCAACTGCATATAAAACCCTCACCATTATTGAAAATCACGCCTTCATCTTTCATTTTACTGAGGACACCATTTGGCACAAAACAGATGCTCTCAGGTCATACCACACCTCCTGTCTCAATTATGAGAGTTAGAGAAAAAGTATACTTTAAACCTAAGTACAATACTTTGATCCATTTTGTCTAACTATAATGTACATGATTATAAATGATTTTATAGGGAAACTGTTCTGTAGTAGAACACAAATGTCTAGCCTCTGGGGCTAGGTATGATCGATATTGGATCTGATATGGCGTCCACTGGTATCTATAGAGGAGATATCAGCGGTCGCTAGTGGATCACTGTGCTACACGGGGTTGGCTTTTCGCCTGAGGGTGATGTGTGTGCACAGTGGAACTGAACGGTAAGAATGTAATAGACAACGTGGAGAGCGTACCTGGGAGGCAACCTCCTAGTGTTTCGTTCTCCTTACCCTGAGTCCATTTCCCTGTGATCATGCCTCTTCTCCAGTCCTGATCGTGCGCCTTCCATCTCCTGCATGATTGCTGGATTCTCGGCACGGTGCAAGGTAACTGGCGAGGGGTATCTGTCTCGTGGGAGGTTTCCGCCGAAGCTCTCAATTGGGCCTTCCTCGCAGGCCCATTATTTGAATCCATAACAGTTGCCCCCCAAGCTCAGGAGTTCGGGTTTCTGAGCTGCTGAGATTTTTCTATCTCGGGCTCTTCCTTTCATGTATGACTCAGTATTGGCTACGCTCCAAGAGTTAATTCCCGACTTTCCTCTTTACCGGGTTCTCAAGAATTAGCTCCTGGCTTGCCTTTTAACCGGGTTCCAATATCGCAATGTATGGCCGTCTTTGTACCAACACTACTTTACTTTTCACGAACGGCTTGATTGGTTTATTCGTTCATCGTTTTGCGCACTGATCGAAACCGGGTTAGAAATAACTACCCCAGTGTCTCTAGAATACCTAAGATTGTCTTTTCGTATTGAGTTTTGTCGTTTTGGGGATTTCCTACCCAGCTGTCGCCCCCCAATGTTTGGTGAAATGGAGACACGTGGCATGTGGCGATTTGATGAGCGTACCGTTTCTTTTCTGACATCACGCCATCATTCCTTCATTCCTTTTCTTGGAACTCTACACCGCCAATTTTCAATCGACCCTCATTCAATGCCGTGCCGCCTTTGCTATTTGCTCACGCCTTTTCGCAACAGTTATGATTTCTTCCTTGGGAAACTGAAACGTCAGTTCCACTTAAAGTTTCACCTACCGTTACTTGCCCCTTGCAATTCCTCTGGGCTATAAATTCTGACATCACTCCTCATCCTCTTGCACCACTGGTCTACTCTACCTTTTTTCCCTTGATAATATTCTTGAAAGTAATGAGTTTGCCATTGAGAGCTCCGAGCCACATTCTTCCGGTCATGTGGGGAAGAAGAACGCAATTTCGAACGGAGAAGCATCCTTTAAGGATTATTGCCTTGTCTTCAGATGTATTTTCCAGTCTTCAAACACATTCCGCGGTGGACGCCTGGGATCCCAAATGTATTTACCAGTCTTCACGTCTGGTTCAATTTCGTATGGGGTCCTTGGAAGTGGTTCAAGCTTCATTTGAGCATCATCTAGCCTCAAGCTTAAGCTTGCCCCTCCACCGTGAGAGTCCTGCGACCTGCTTGGCAGTCCCCTTGGACATGTCTAAGCATTTCCAGGGTCTGCAGCATATTCGGTGAGAAACTCCAGCCACCTAACAATCCGACCGAATAACAACGCAGTCTCCGGCGCTAGCTAATCCGATCAGGGTGGGACGGATAGCTAGCCACCATCAACTGTTGTAATTAGTGGGTTCATAAATGTTGTTTACAAATTTCGCCCGACTTTTGTAGTTTGATCTTGTAATCATCTTTGTAAATGAGTAAGCCAGCTTATCTCCTTGTAAGAAAACCGTGTAACCTTATCGATTATCAATATAAAGTTGCCCTGTTCTCCACATGTACCTTTTGTTCATTTTATCTTGCGTGGATGCCCATTTTCCGTGTTTGGTTTACTACCTAATTCGGCAGTTTGGTCCTCCAAATTTTCATTTATTTCGGCATTACGTATGCCTACGCCACCTATGTTAACCCATCACTGGATCCCGTAATGTCCTATCATCTCGGCTATGACCGCTGTGACTCATACCGAGACAACATCGCTAGCAGAATTCGACCGAGATCGCCACGTACAAGATCGACTATTTTATCGTAATAAAATATTGTGATATACCATCCCAAGAAAATCTTCATTAAGGAGTCAGGAGTTACCTTGGTCGAACGTGAAACGACATACTCATTTTTGCTAGACTGACACGTTGTAACGTGTAGCTGCGCCTCTAGACACAGCGCCCTCCAACAGGCGCTTGGAATCCGTGAACAATTAATGCTTGCGTCGCTTCAGAGGGAAATCCTTACAACTTTCGGGATCTGGCCCCCACTTTCTCGCGCGTGGCCGTCACTGCTTTTGTCGATTCGAATTCAAGAGCTCCTTCAAACTTCTTAAAATTCAAAAACTATATATCTCCTCTTCGTTCGTTTTGTCATTACCTTTTACATACTCTCCATTTTGCCTTTATTCTCTGCAAGAACTTCCGCGACAATCTGCTTCATTTGCCTAATTTTTGTCGACTTCCACAACCAGGTAAAACTATGCTTCCTTTGGTTTTCGTACCTTTTTTGTTGTTCGTATAGTTTCGGAATTTGCGTCATTATCTTGAAAGTATTTTGCTTGCGTTTCTGTCATTCCTGGTCTAGACGAATGATTCCTTCTCCAAGCCACCCTAGTAAACTCGCTGTCTTCTTCCGTCTTCGGTGGATTAGGATAGATTTTCATTTTGGTTACCCCGAACCTGCTCCTTCCACATTCAAATCCCAGAAATATTTTCATTCTTAGGTTAGGTTAATGTCGTATTCCTCACCCCATCGCAGCTTCCTCCCCAGGAAATTGAAGTATGCTGGAGCATGTTTTGAACTTTGCTGGTTCCGATATGATTGTGAGTTCCTGAATGTGCCTGATTTACTAACCTTGCCATTCTCTTTCATTTTAGGTTTAGATGGCATCCTCTTCTCAGTTACAATCTACGCCTTCCGCGGATGATTGTAGTTCGTCCACTTCAGTTCGGAATCCAAACTCCCCAAAGAAAGCTGTCCACCATAAAGTGACCGAGGTGAAGAATACCTTGACCGCCGAAGAATTTCCATCACTTGGCGTGAGAGATGGGGATGGATATTCAATAAGGCTCCCTTTGGATGAAGAATCGGTTGCCACCGTCCGATCACGTAAAAGCAGCCCTCATGAACCCCATTTCTTCTTTTTTTACCGAGATGTTTTCGTTCAACTCGGTGTAACATTTCCCTTGTCCGAGTTTCTAATTTGCCTTCTGAATCACCTGCATCTAGCCCCCACCCAACTTCACCCCAATGTTGGGCCTTCGCCCTAGCTTTTGAGAGCCTTTGCCGGGAACTAGAAATCTGCTGTACTGTACCGATGTTTATGACATTCTACTCTCCTTTGGAGCTAGGTGGATTCCGGTCGCCTCTGACGACATTTTTTGGATGGACCTCTCTTCGCGGGAGAAGCGAGCATATGCTCTTTAAACCTTTTTGCGACTCCTGGAAGCACTTCAAAACCTCATTTGTTAAGGTTATTGCCCATCCTTTTCAATGCCCGTGGTTCCTTCGGGTTGAAAAGGGGGGGAACTAGAAGGTATTTTCCCGTTGTATTGGACGAATGCCCACCACAAGTTCAAAACCGCAGATTTTGCTTCGACCAGTCTCACCGAAAATGAGGAAGCGGCCGTAGTGAAGCTTACAAAGTTGTCTAGTACCCTTCAGACCCTGATGGACCCTGCTGATTACGTTCCCACTGCCTTAGTTCGTCGACGCGGACCAAGAAGTATGGGATTTCCCATTGGAATTTTCATATATCCAGACTTCATATCTTTTTTCAATGCTGACATCCCCTTTTTTTTTATTTAATGCAGGACGACAAATGGGAAAGCCTGAATTTCTTCAAGCCTTCAAAACGCTTACCGCAAATCCTGAGAATACTCCTACGGATGAACCTAAGGTAAGTGGTGGAGCTCCTATCTCGGAGGAGGTGATTATTTCAAAGGCTCCCCGAAAGTGCCCCGCGCCCAAAGGCGAATTAAAGTGTGGTCAGAAAAGGGTGCGGACCTCCAAAGGTAAGAACATTGCTGGAGAGGAAACCATTGTGGTTCCTACGCCCAACCCGTCTACAGCAAAAGAGGCCTCTATACCAACTCTTGTGCCGACTTCACCCGTGAGAGAGGCTCCTACCTCCACTCCTGTGCCGGCATCTCCTGTGAGAGGGGCTCCATCGTCAACCCCTGCGCCTGTTTCACCTGCCACTTCGGTTCCGTCCTCATTCTCTACCCCTCATAGCCATACCACTATGAATGGAGGGGTTCTTTGGTTAGATGGGGTCAATGAAGCTATCCGAAATCTTATGCGTCCGCCTGCTCAACTGTACTCCCCTACGATGCCTTCCAAAGAGGAGAAGCTGCAGCTGATCAATATGGAGCGAGAGGCTTATAGGGTAGCTTCCCTAATACGGCCTTATCTTTGCCCTAAGAATTGAGAATCTTTGTTCGTGAAATCGTGAATGATTTAAATAAACAAGTGGCCACGCTAACCAACGATTCTCGAAGGCGAGAGGAAGGAGAAGAACGAACTTCTTTCCGAGATTCGTTTGCTGAAACGAAACCCCGATCTGGCAAAAGTTACTGCGGAGAGGGATCTGGCCCAAAGAGAGATGACTGTATCTCGGGCAGAACAAGATAGATTGCACCGAGCGCTGGTTGCCCTTAATCAAAGGTTTGTTACCGCAGTGGAGGAAGTTGCGGAGGCTGAAACAAAGTTATCTGCGACGCAAAGTGATTTGAATGCGGCACGACTCGATTTTGCTGCCAAGCAGTCCGAATTGGCCGATGCCCAAGCCGAAATGCATCGCCTCTTTGTCGGGAGAATGCCTCTCTGAAAGAAAAACTGATCTCAGACATCGATCATTTAACCGGCGTCCTAAAGGAAAAAGATGCGGATCTCGTCCACGTCAAATTGCAAATTGCGAAATATGGTCAAATTGGCAAGTTGTCTTTTGAAAACGCGGTGGCTCAAATCCGGGTGCTCAATCCCACCGTTACTTTGAATACCACCGGGCTACACCTCGAGGCTTATGTTAGAAACAAGGGAAAACTGATACCTCCTGGTGAAGAAGACAGTGAAGACGAGTCAGCCTCCCCATCAGCAGCCGAGACGCACTCACAAATTTAATTTCTTTATGTCTGTTATAACTTCTGAACAATCATTTTTTTGTACGTCCTTAGCCAAGGGCCATGACCTTTTGTAAGCTGCTGTATAGACATTAACTGCTACCTCCACCCATTTCCTTTTGGTAAAATTGGTCCATGAGCTTGCATGTGTAGATTTTAGACATGTCTATTGTTTAATGATTTGTGCAACCGGGTTAATTTCCCTTGGTTTCACTTGTCAAATCTCGCATGATTTTGGAAACCAGACTTTTAACATCCTGGCCTTTACTTGTTTTGATCATGTTCATGATCTATGGAAGCAGATAGTATTTTCGTGCATTCCTCATGCTTTAACGTGACATGATTTTTTTGAAACCGAGTTAATTATCCTGGGTTTCTCATGTCTGATTCTTACACGATTTTGGAAGCCGGATTGTCAACTATCCAAGCCTCTACATGTTTTGTCATACATGATTTTCGAAAACCGGATTTTAAATATCCAGGCCTCTACATGTTTTGTCATACATGATTTTTGAAAGCCGGATTTTAAATATCCTGGCCTCTACATGTTTTAAGCTTACATGATTTTGGAAGCCGGACTTTCAAATATCCTGGCCTCTACATGTTTTTAACTTACACGATTTTGGAAGCCGGATTTTTAAATATCCTAGCCTCTACATGTTTTAAGCTTACACGATTTTGGAAGCCGGACTTTCAAATATCCTGGCCTCTACATGTTTTTAACTTACACGATTTTGGAAGCCGGATTTTGAAATCTCCTGGCCTCTACATGTTTTTAACTTACACGATTTTGGAAGCCGGATTTTTAAATATCCTGGCCTCTACATGTTTTTAACACAAAGTATATAGCAATCTCTTCCTTAGAAACTGGGATAAGTCATCCTTTATTCAATTATCCGCGTTTATAAAATGCCATACAGTAAAAGGTAAAGAATTAACATGCTGCCTTCTTCTGAACAAATTCTTGCAATTTTAATGAAGCCTGCCCACATCCAAGCGGTATGCTTCAACTGTAGTAAGCCTTCAATTTATCCGCATTCCACGTTCGCTTTACCGCCTTCTTTTGCAATGTTTCCAACTTGTAGGCGCCTTTACCCAGGCTTTCAGTGACCCGGTATGGGCCTTCCCAATTAGGAGCTAACTTTCCTTTTGTGGCGTTCTTGTTTCTGATATCTGCCCTTCGAAGTACGAGGCTTCCTTTGTCAAAACCCCGAGGTCGGACTTTCTTGTTGTAACAGTTCGATATTAGTTGCTTCGCTGCCAAATCTCGGCAGTGTGCCGCAGTCGAACTTCATCTATCAAATCTAACTCAACCGCGATCGCCTGACCATTATCTTCTTCACTTTGCAGTGCTGTGATCCACCGCCAAGATGATTCCCCAATCTCAACCGGGATCATGGCTTCGCACCCATACGTTAGTTTGAAAGGCGTTTCCCCGGTTGATGATTGGACACTCGTGCGATATCCCCATAGGACGTAAGGCAATTGTTCCACCCAGCTAGATGTAGCATCTTCCATCCGCTTCTTTAACCCATCTACAATGATCTTGTTAGCAGCCTCTGCTTGCCCATTGGATTGTGGATGTTCTACTGATGCGAAGTGCTGCTTGATATTAAAATCAGCTACCAAATTCTGAAAGCTTTTTATCAATAAATTGTGTGCTGTTGTCTGTAACAATTTCTGCTGGGATGCCAAATCGTGCTATGATATTCTTCTGCAAGAACTTTTGCGCCCTACTCGATGTGACTGTGGCGACAGGTTCCACCTCGATCCACTTTGTGAAATAATCAACTGCCACGATGAGCCATCGCAATTGCCCGGCAGCCCGCTTGAATGGTCCCGGAAGATCCATTCCCCATTTAAAAACGGCCATGGCGCGAGATTGTACGGAGCGTGGCGGGAGCGCCTTGATGGTGTTGGCGTGCCTTTGGCAAGCTGTCGCATTTTGGACATGAGTTTTGGCGTCGGCCGCCAAGGTGGGCCAAAAGTAACCAGCCCTCACTGCCTTCCTGGCCAAAGCCTTAGCTCCCATGTGGTGACCATTTATCCCTTCGTGGATCTCCATCAGGACATATTGGGCTTCATCTGCCGCCAGGAACTTCATCATCAAAGAATGTATTCCTTTCCGATATAACTGGTCATTTACGATCGTGTATGAAGCTGCCGTTCTCATGAGTTTTTTCGCTTCTAATGATTCGTCCGGCAAAATGCCTCTTTCAATATAATCCATAATGGGTTTTCTCCAATCGTCATTATTTGAAATAACCATCACACAACTTGGTGTTGAAGATTTTCTTTGAACAATGGTGCGATGATTTCAGGGCTCTTGGTGCTTGCTAATTTTGACAGGACATCGGCCCTAACATTATCTCCTCTTGGTATATGTGCCACAGTGACTTCGTCAAACTCTGTGATAATCTCCTTCACTTTTCCCAGGTATTTGATCATCAAGGGTCCCTTTGCCTGATAAGTTCCATTGATTTGAGCGCTACCAGCTGAGAGTCGGTGGAAACGTGCACCTTGCGAGCCCCACTTTCCTTAGCTTGGAGCAGACCCGCTATCAATGCTTCGTATTCTGCCTGGTTGTTTGAAGTTGAGAAATTAAAGCGCAAAGATAGTTCAAGAGAAATACCTTCCGGGCTTTCAACAATAATCCCCGCTCCGCCTCCTTTGACGTTTGAAGAGCCGTCAACAAACAAGTTCTATGTATCCTGATTGTCCCCCTCTTTGGTAGGGTCGGCTCCATTTGGGATTTGATCGCATGCCGAGCCTCATAAGTAATATCAAATTCTGACAGCTCAATGGCCCAACCTACCATCCGCCCGGCTAGGTCTGGCTTATGAAGGATTTGCCGGATGGGCTGATTTGTGCGAATGATGATAGGATGACTCTGAAAGTATGGGCGAAGCCTCCTTGCTGCTATCAGTAGTGCAAACACCATTTTGTCTACCTTTTGATAACGCAATTCTGAGCCTTGCAAGGCTCTACTCACAAAGTATACAGGACTCTGCCCTTCCGCTAGTTTCCCTAACCCGGCACGGCGCTTATAGCCTCATTCCCTACTTGACAAATATAAGATTAAGCTTTCTCTGCCTGGGGTGCAGTTAACCGGAGGTGCAGATAAGCACTGTTTAATTTTCTCAAAAGCTGCTTCGCATTCTGTTGTCCATCCCTCAGACGCTTCCTTCTTTAACAACTTGAAGAAAGGGAGAGAATTCTCTACAGATTTAGGTAGAAATCGGGTCAAAGCAGCTAAACGTCCAGTCAATTGCTGAACCTCTTTTTTGCTCCGCGGGGCCTTTGATAATTGAATATTTAATACACTTATTTTTATCTCTTGATCAATATTTAGGACTCTTTAGCTAATAAATAATGGCTTTTATGTGCATTTAGGCTTTGGGCCTTAGATTGTAATTTTAGCCATTTTTATCGATAAAATTCCAGTTTTGTATTGCTTCACTATTTTTACCATAACTCTTGAACCAGACATCGGATTTGCCTCATTTTTGTCTCATATTTCAGATGATTCAGAGAGCTACAATTGTTATGAAGATATAAAGAGCCAATTCGGACAAGAAGGCGGTCAATTTTGGAGCCAAAGTCAGATGAACAATTCTAGATTTTAATTGGGCTCGAATTTTGTAATTAAAGCCCATCTTTATTTTATTTTCGTTTTGGGCTGAACCATTAGACCTAATTCGTTTTTAGGTTATCTTTAAGTGAGGCAGCCGTCACACATTCATTCTACGCATTAATTCATTCACGTTTTACAGTTTTGGATTAAAGACGAAGTTTTAGTTTTCTCTCAAATGTTCTTCATGTTCTTCGTCTTTTCTTCTTCTTGAAAATAGTTCGAATATTAGATTTAATATTCGGTTTGGTTCATCCCAAGGACTGAGTTCGCACTAGGTTTAAAGTGTTGCTGTGCGATCGTACAATGAGACGCCACTGTTCGAATAAATGATAGGCGATCGTCTAGTCGAGGGAATTTCTGGACGGATGCAGAGATCTCGGTTCGTCTAGAACCAAACGCGAGTTCGTTAATATTTCGCTCAAGGATGGACGTTTCTGGGAATCTAAACGTTGGGTTGGTCGTTTTTAATCTATTTCGGTTTATTAACGTTTTTCTATCTGTTTCTGAATATTTCGTTTATCTCTGTCTATTTCGTTTTAGTCTGTTGAATCACCAAAAAAATCCCCCCTTTTTTCACTGTTAGGGTTTCGTCGTTGTTGTTAATCAAGCCCGCTGCAAGTTCGTTGGGAAACGATCCAGTTCCCTATTACTGCAAATCTTTTATTGAATCTGGTTATTTTGAGAGGCACGACAAATCTCTTTCAAAATTTGGCGCCGTTGCCGGGGAATTTGCATCGGTTTGATTAGTAACAGTATTAGAAATTTTTTTATTATTATTATTTTTTTTATTTTGATTTGATTTGATTTTTTTATCTTTTATTTTAGCTTTTTATTTTATTTTATTTTATTATTATTTTTAAATAAAAAAAATTATTTTTTTAAATTTTTTTTTAAAAAAAAAAAAATCATTTGATAGTATTTCTGATAGTCTTGTTGTTTTCACTAATTCTAGTAGCAATTTTGCTAACTCAGACGTTATGGCAGAAAGACAGGCAGATCATGCTACTTTAAAGGAATTGGGTGCTTTGATGTTAATTACCAACCTTTGTGCATCCAATATCCTGACCTTGCTGCTAACTTTGAGCTTAAATCTGGTCTAATACACTTGTTGCCTAAGTTTCATGGTCTTGCAAGTGAGTGCCCCATTAAGCATTTGAAGGAATTCCATGTAGTGTGCAAAGACAATGAAACCACAAGCCATTGATGAGAATCATATCAAGTGAGAGCTTTTCCTTTCTCATTGGACGGTGGAGCTAAGGATTGGTCATTGTACCTTGACCCTCATCTATTGGGAGTGGTGATATTCGAGGTTATTTCTAGACAAATATTTTCCTTCATCAAGAGCAAGCTGCGATCAAGAAGGAAATTGGCAACATTAAAGCAGTCATTTGGGAGACTATGCATGAGTATTGGGAGAGATTCAAAAGGTTATGTGCAAGCTGTCCACACCATCGATAAATGAAAAGACACGATTAACAATTTCTATGATGGTCTCTGCCGGTAGACAAAGGATTGGTGGATGCTTCTAGCGGTGGTGCTATGAGCAACAAGACACTGAAGAGGCTCGGGACTTGATATCCATTATGGCGAGATAACTCTCGGCAGTTTGGCACCGGGGCCAATAGTACCCTGTTTACCATATTCAAGCGGCACCGCCAAACCGGTATGATTCCCGGAGATTAGAGACTAGACTTGATGATCGACCTCCCTTGTGAGGCGGTTAGCGTGCACGATACGGTGCGGTCTTCACCTCCTCGAGTGGGTACTCCTGTGGGTTTTGTTCGACCCATATCATTCTCTCGACTCATGCCCTACCTTGCATGATCCCGCTTACCAAGACCCGTCGGTAGCTTCGGTGGGCGTTTTCCGGGAAGGCCACAATACCAACGAATAATGCCTTCTCCAATACTTATAATCCTGGTTGGAGAAATCACCCCAACTTTATTTGGAACCAAAATCGAACCGAGTAACCGAATCGAATCGAATCGAGTAACCGGTATCAACGAGTGGGAATTACCAGCGAGACAAGACATGCCACGACTTTCCAAAGAAGATCTGCACCCCTTTGCCTTTGCAAGCGCCACCTCCTCGACCACCATATGTCCACCTCCACAAAGCGGCACAACAACGAGGCTAGTAGTAGTGGTGGTGGTTCCTCACTTGAAGATATGATGAAGCAATTTGTCACACCCAATATGCAGTTCCAACAAAGAACCGACACTTCCATTCGAGTTTGCAAACACAGATTGGGCAATTGGCAACATCATTGAACCAGCTTCAACCTCAGGGATCCAACTCCCTTCCTTCACAAACAATTCCCAATCCTAAGGGAAATGTGAGTGCTATATCACTACGGTTTGGCAAGCAATTGGAGGAACCTAAGCACGCTACAGATGTGACTTCCACATCATCCTCTCTTAGATGCAGTCAAACAAATTCCTAAATATGCCAAGTTTCAAGGAGTTGTGCACCAACAAGAGGCGATCAAGGGGAATGAACGAGTGAGTTTGAATCGGAATGTCTCAAAGACTCATCCAAAGCCTACTATGCCTCGTAAATGCAAAGATCCAGGGACATTTTCTATCCCTTGCCTCATTGGTAACTATAGATTTGATGATTGCATGCTAGATTTAGGTGCTTCTATTAATGTCATGCCCGCATCTCGTTTATAGATCTCTTGGTCTTGGTCCTTTGCGTCCTACCGGTGTTATTGTTCGGTTAGCTAATAGAAGTAGTGCTCATCCTTCGGTTTAGTTGAAGATGTATTAGTCAAAGTTAATGACTTGATATTTCCCGCTGATTTTTACATCTTGGATATGGAGGGTGAGTCTCCTAGTAGAAGGTCACCAATCATTCTAGGGAGACCTTTCATGAAAACAGCTAGGACTAAGATAGATGTGCATTACGGTACTCTTTCCATGGAGTTTGGTGATATATCGTGAATTTCAATATCTTTGATGCCATGAAATATCCTAGGGAAGAGCATTCTGTTTTCTCGTATTGATGTGATTGATGATCTTGTGGATGATGTTCTTGCTTGATTGGTATCTTTGCTTACCCTGATTTTGCATCTATGAGTGATTCTCTCATTTGTGCATGTGCTAATAATGAATGGTGTCCTATTTGCACTGAAATTAATTATGCATTTTTTGGTGATTCTGACTTGCTTAGTGATTACGCATTACTTGTCGATTCGATATCGATTCGAGTTTGAGCTTCATCCCGATCCTAACGTGCATCCCGATTCGATTTTGATGAGCTTACTTCGATTTTGATGAACCGAATTCGATGTTAACATTGAGCCGTATAGACACAAGTCCTTTTGCTTGTGCTTCTTTGAATGTGGTTTCGTGGATTTCTAGTGTGATGACATCGAGTTGTTACCACCCAAGCTTCTTCCCTCCATTGAGCAACCGCCCAAACTAGAGTTGAAATCCCTCCCGGATCACCGAAGTATGCATTTACGGAGGTGAATGAGCAGATTGCGAGTCATTGTGGCAAATAATCTTTTGCACGATCAAGAAGAGAAGCTGCTAAGCTTATTGAGGGCGAACAAGAAGGCCATTGGGTGGACATTAGCCGACATAGTTGGCATCGGCCCTTCTATGTGCATGCATCGTATTCATTTGGAAGAGGAATCTAAGCCTCGTGAGGCAACCCCGAGACGCCTTAATCCTCTTATCCTTGATGTGGTAAAGAAGGAGGTCACTAAGCTCCTGCAGTGGCATCATCTATCCCATTTCGATAGCCGGTGGGTTAGCCCGATCCAGTCGTTCCTAAGAAATCCGGAGTCACCGTGGTAGCCAATCGGAAGAATGAGCTCATTCCTACTCGAGTTCGAATAGTTGGAGAGTTTGCATCGACTATAGGAGACTCAACCAAGCCACTCGCAAGGATCATTATCCTCTACCTTTCATTGATCGATGTTAGAGCGTTTGGCTGGTAAATCTCATTACTGCTTCCTGGATGGCTACTCCGGATATTTCCAGATCCATATTGCTCCTGAGGATCAGGAGAAGACGACCTTCACATGCCCCTTAGGGACATATGCTTACCGAAGGATGTCTTTTGGCCTTTGCAATGCACCTGGCACTTTTCAGCGTTGTATGGTAAGTATTTTCTCTGAGTTTCTAGAGGATTGCATGGAGGTTTTTATGGATGACTTCACTGTATATGGGTCTAGTTTTGATTCTGCTTGGCTAATTTGTCTAGAGTTTTGCATAGATGTACCGAGTCTAATCTTGTCTTTGAATTATAAGAAGTGTCACTTCATGGTTGAGTCGTATAGTCTTGGGACACATAGTGTCTAGGAAAGGGATTACTGCGTTGCCTTACCCTGCTTCTGTGCGGGAAGTTCGTTCTTTTCTTGGTCATGCAGGTTTCTATCGGCGTTTCATTCAAGATTTTAGCAAGACTGTCCGACCCTTGTCCAACCTTCTGCATAAGGACGCTGAATTTGTATTTGATGATACTTGCAAGGCGGCCTTCGATCATTTGAAGCGTTGCCTGACTACAGCCCCAGTGATTAAGCCCCGATTGGTGCCTTCCTTTTGAGTTGATGTGCGATGCTTCCAATTATGCGGTTGGTGCTATCTTGGCACACGGGTAGACAGAGCATCTCATGTCATTGCATATGCCTCTAAGACTTTGGATTCTGCTCAGTCTAATTACACCACCACTGAAAAGGAGTTGTTGGCCATTGTATTTGCTTTTGATAAGTTTAGGTCATATCTGCTAGCTAGTAGACTCATTGTTTTCTCTGACCATGCTGCTTTGAAGTTTCTTTTGAAAAAGGCGGATGCTAAGCCACGACTCATCCGGTGGATGTTCTTTGCTCCAAGAGTTTGATGTTGAGATTCGAGACAGAAGTGGGGTGCAAAACTGGGTAGCTGACCACTTGAGTCGCATCACCCATTCTCCCTCTCACCCTCTTCTATTCGGGATGATTTCACGATGAGCAGCTTCTACACTGCAAGGTAAGACCCCATGGTATGCCGATCTAGTTAACTATTTGGTAGTTGGTATTTTTCCTGTAGACTCCACTAGGGCCCAAAACCTAAAATTGAAAAGTGAGTCTAAATATTATGTTTGGGATGACCCTTATCTCGTGGAAGTTTTGTAGTGACCGGATAGTTAGGAGATGTATACCGACCATGAATTTCACTCCATATTGCATTTTTCTCATGCTTCTGCTTGTGGTGGTCACTTTGGACCCCAAAGAACTGCTAGGAAAGTGTTAGATAGTGGATTATTTTGGCCCTCCTTGTTTCGTGATTCCCATCTGTTTTGTAAGTCATGTGATAACTGTCAGAGAGCAGGAGTATTTCGTAGGCATGAGATGCCCCAAAACCCTATATTGTTTTGTGAGATCTTTGATGTTTGGGGTATTGATTTTATGGGTCCATTTCTGCTTCATATGGTTATACTTACATACCGTGGCCGTTGATTATGTTTCGAAATGGGTTGAGGCGAAAGCCACCCGGACTAATGATTCTTCGTGGTGGTGGACTTTGTTAGGTCTAACATTTTCTGCAGGTTTGGCATTCCTAGAGCTATTATCGGTGACCGTGGTTCCCATTTTTGTAATCGAAGCATGGGTGCCTTGTTACGCAAGTATGGAGTGCTACACAAGGTCTCCACAAGATACCACCCTCGGACCAATGGTCAAGTGAAGTCTCAAATAGAGAGATTAAGCAAATCCTTGAAGATCGTTAACTCTACCGGAAAGATTGGAGTAAGCGATTAGAGGATGCTTTGTGGGCATATCGCACCGCCTACAAGACTCCGATTGGGATGTCTCCTTATCGGATTGTCTTTGGTAAGGCATGTCATCTTCCGGTTGAGTTGGAACATCGAGCCTATTGGGCCATTAAGCAAAGTGTAACATGGATTTGGCTCGGACTGCAGGATGGAGAGAAAGCTACGGTTGCAAGAATTAGATGAGTTGAGATTGGATGCCTATGAGAGTTCACGGTTGTACAAGGAGAAGACTAAGGCATTCCATGATAAGCATATTCTCGAGGAAAGAATTTTCGTGGGCCGAAAGTTCTTCTATTTAACTCCCGTTTGAAGTTTATGCCGGGTAAGCTTCGATCTAGATGGGATGGCCCTTTTGAGATCACTAACATTTTTCCATTTGGTCTTTGTTGAGCTATATGATCCAACCACAGAAGTACCTTTAAGGTTAATGGGCATCGCCTCAAGCCATTTCATGAGGGATCCCCACAGCAGCCTGAGGAAGCAGAGACTCTCCTCATTGACGCCATCTATCCTCCATAAACCCTTGGGGAGTATTCTTCTTCCTTCTCCCTCTTTCTCTCTTATTTGTTTTCTTTTTTTTTTCTACCTTGATTTTTGAAAAAAAAGTCTCTCTTTCTATGATTGCTACATATTATGAATGTGGAATTAGACTTTGGTTTTAATGGATCATTCTGGTTGGTCTACAATTCTTGACTCTTCGATTACAAGTCTTGATAGTTGATTTGATGTTGTTGATTGCCTAAGTTGGTATTGACCTTGTGAGGTTTTGGGCCTGCATGAATGGAATTCATCTTTTGCCATTCTTTCTTTCATGTGTGCATCTCTCATGATTTTTGTTCTCTAGAACTTGCTCCTTTTCTTTTTGAAACTACATTTTTCACTTACGTGCATAAGTATGATGGAAGCTTGTTTTCTTTCTTTTATTTTCCTCACTTTGGCCAAATAGCTTTCCCTTGCATTATGATTCACTTGCTAGCCCCTTTGTGCCTTTTGACCCATTCTTTTCTAAGCCACATTACAAGCCTAAGCGTAAAACTATTTTATTCCGCACCTTGAAGATTTATTGAGCATTGGTTTCAACTTGTTTTGTGTTTAAGTGTGGGGGTTGCTCAGGAGTGCAACAGTTTAAGTGTGGGGGGGAGATATTTGATTTTGACATTGTAATTACGTATACAATGAAAGGAAAGAAAAAAATAAAAAAAAAGAAAAAAAGTTAAAAAAAAAGTTAAATAAAAAGAAAAAAAAAAGAAGAAAAAAAAAAAGAGAGAGAAAAGAAAAGAAAAGAAAATACATAGAAAGAAATGGATACATTAGTAGAATAAAAGTTTCATACATAGAGAATGATTGTGTTAATCAGTGCTCTTCCTTTTGATTTCTTTGGTGCTTAGCCTCTCATTCCATACTATTACCTACCTTCACCCTAGCCCCATTACAACCTTTAATTACAAGCTCTCTTGATTTGTGCATGTATGTGTTGTGAGTAGTGGAGACGTAGAAGTTGAGCAAGCTTATGGTAGAACAATTTTCTTGAGTAGAATTTGAGCGATACACTTATTTACCTTAAACACTTGAGAGACTCGATTGATTGAGCGCATCATTTGTGAGACCATCTTTTGTGATTAGCATCATTGATTGAGACCACCATGAATTGTAAGTAGCAATTATTAGTAAATAAGAGTTTTTCCTTTTAGTCTTTTTTTAGATTTTGCTCAGGAGTGCAAAAAGATAAGTGTGGGGGAATTTGATAATTGAATATTTAATACACTTATTTTTATCTCTTGATCAATATTTAGGACTCTTTAGTTAATAAATAATGGATTTTATGTGCATTTAGGCTTTGGGCCTTAGATTGTAATTTTAGCCATTTTTATCGATAAAATTTCAGTTTTGTATTGCTTCACTATTTTTACCATAACTCTTGAACCAGACATCGGATTTGCCTCATTTTTGTCTCATATTTCAGATGATTCAGAGAGCTACAATTGTTATGAAGACATAAAGAGCCAATTCGGACAAGAAGGCGGTAAATTTTGGAGCCAAAGTCAGATGAACAATTCTAGATTTTAATTGGGCTCGAATTTTGTAATTAAAGCCCATCTTTATTTTATTTTCGTTTTGGGCTGAACCATTAGACCAAATTCGTTTTTAGGTTATCTTTAAGTGAGGCAGCCGTCACACATTCATTCTACGCATTAATTCATTCACGTTTTACACAGTTTTGAATTAAAGACAAGTTTTAGTTTCCTCTCAAATGTTCTTCATGTTCTTCGTCTTTTCTTCTTCTATTCCAACCATGCTCGGCTAAACTTCTATGATTAATCCAACGTGAGGATTCCATGATTCGTCCGAGAGCCTAGGCTTAATCGGATTAGGGTTTCTCGATTCTGTTTTCATCTTATCGATCTCGATTTCGAAAATAGTTCGAATATTAGATTTAATATTCGGTTTGGTTCGTCCCAAGGACCGAGTTCTGACTAGGTTTAAAGTGTTGCTGTGCGATCGTACAATGAGACGCCACTGCTCGAATAAATACTAGGCGATCGTCTAGTCGAGGGAATTTTCGGACGGATGCATAGATCTCGGTTCGTCTAGAACCAAACGCGAGTTCGTTAATATTTCGCTCAAGGATGGACGCTTCGGGAATCTAAACGTTGGGTTGGTCGCTTTTAATCTATTTCAGTTTATTAACTTTTTCTATCTCTGCTTCTCAATATTTCGCTTATCTCTCGTCTATTTCGCTTTTAGTCTCGTTGAATCACAAAAAAATCCCCCTTTTTCACTGTTAGGGTTTCGTCGTTGTTGTTAATCAAGCCCGCTGCAAGTTCGTTGGGAAACGATCCAGGTTCCCTATTACTGCAAATCTTTTATTGAATCTGGTTATTTTGAGAGGCACGACAAATCTCTTTCAGCCTTCATGTCTAATACAGCTTGGCACTTGTCAGGGTTAACCTCTATACCTCTGTTCGTTAGCAGGAACCCAAGGAACTTTCCTGCAGGTACTCCGAACGCACATTTTGCCGGGTTGAGGCGAATCCTATATTTTCTGAGTTTGTCAAATGTCTGCCGTAAGTCATCAATATGGTTAACCTCGCTGACAGACTTGACAATCATGTCGTCAATGTATACTTCTACGTTCCGACCTATTTTCCCTCGCAAAATGACTTAATTTTGCGAGGGAAATCTATTTTCCCTCGCAAAATGACTTAGGTTTGCGAGGAAAACCTATGTTCCCTCGCAAAATGACTTAAGTTTGCGAGAGAAATTTTGTTCCGCCGCAAAAGTCGTGATTTCCCTAGTCCACCACTTTCTCTCCTTGGTGCGCCTCAGATCTGTTTCTCTCCCTCGGTCCGCCTCTTCTCTCCCTCTAAGCCTCATATCCACCATCGATCGTGCGCTTCTTCTCCCTCAGGCCGTCGCGAGTCCATTCCTCAAAAGCTGTCGTCGACCTCATCTAGTCGTCCGCCTCGATCCGCCGCCGCCGTCCCCAGTCTCCCTTGCCATTCCTTCTTCCTTTACTTCGTTATTTTTTTATTTCATCGGCGCTGTGAGATTTCTGGTATGTTTTTAACGTGGCAGGTAAAAGTTTCATTAATTTGAGGCGGTCCTTTGGCAGGTTGCAGAGTGAAAGGAAGGGAAGTGTGTTACTGGCAATGGAGGAGCCGAACAAGCTGAGGTGGGCTATTATTGATGCTTCGGCTGGGGCAATCTCGGGTGGTATATCACGGACAGTGAGATCGCCGTTGTTAAGATTCGATTCCAGGCCAGTTCTGGTCCGTTGAGTCCTTTTGATTGTGAATTTTAAGTTGATTCGTGTGAATTTTAAGGATCCATGGGCATAATGGATCCTCGGTCGCTATTAACTGTTGTTGTTAAATAAAGCTGCTAGAAAGTCCACGAAGAGGGTTAGGCTGGTAGCATGGCGGTGGAAAAAGAATAAGAAAGATATGAATATGTCTCAAGAATATGGAGTTTTGAATCTCCTCCTTCTTCTACTTTCCCTCCTCCTCTCGTTTAGGTAGAGGAAAGGTGGAGGGAAAAGTGAATATTAGCTATTTCCTGGCAAAACTTTTAATGGTCGCATTGACAAGAGGTGGGGACTTTATGAACATAGATACTTGTCGTTATGGTTTTTGGGAACTAATGGGTTTTTCTATGTATCTATTATAACAAATGTATTGTGTATTTCAGTTTTGCCTTATTTTGTTTTTTGGATTTGCAGCATTTTCTTTTGTTGTGTGCCTTCTAGTTCAGCAATAAGCTGAAAATGCATTTTTTTTTCTTCCCTTCATTTCTTAACAGGTTCAACTAGAGCCTACATCTAGCTTCATGGGCTTCACTACCAAAGCAATTGCATGTACTATCAAAATATACTGGGATAGTTCAAGCAAGTAAAGATATTTTTAGAGAGGAAGGCATAAAGGTAGGAAAGCTCAGCTTCTCTTATCATTGTTTAATTTTCCTCAAATCTGTCTTTCCAAAGTTTATCGTAGTTTTATCAATGCCTTAAATGTATTGGAAAATGAGCATACTTGTGATTATATATTATAATTGTACGTACATATATTGTTCTTCCATATGCATGCTTTTAAAAACAAAATCCATAATATATCAATAAATGTTTGTTGTAAATAAAGGTGATATACCTGCATAAGTAAACCCAAATATATTTTGTTTCTTTAAGACCCATGTTCTTAATGTGTCATGCCTCACACAGCTTCAAAGCAGTAGAGCTTCTTAATGTTTATTCCTCCCATGTTCCTCTTTATCTATATGCAGTTACGTACGGAAATTTGTTTGCAATAGCTTAAAATGTTTTCTGTACAAAGAACACATTGAACATGAACTCTTCTTGTCCATTTACTTCTAGCATGATCCTTTTGGAAACTTTAAATAGTTGAGGTGCTTCTTTCCAAGCAATGCACTTAGTAAACCCAGTCAAATGATTTTCTCTGTGTTCCTTGATTTTTCCATTGAGGGATGCAAAATATACTCTTACATGTGTTCAATAAAAGAATAAGTTGATGTCCACCTTCCTATTGTCCTCCCAAAAGTTGGCTATTGGCTTGGTTGTTCAAGTGATGGCTTTGGAAATCTCAAAATCCCTCCTTCAAGTTTGATGGCCTTTTTTTTCCTTTGTCAGGAGACAAAATACATATTATTCATTTATTTTTACTGTGACATGTCTTTGAGTCCATAAACTCATATTGATTCCAAATTCCAATATCTTGCTCTTGCTAAACTTTATACTATTGCATTAAGCAATTTAGAGAAGAATGTTGTTGGTACTTGGTAGTATTGATTAGATGCTATGCCTAATTAGTTAAATTTCCCAATGTGCTTTTTAAGCTCTCTTAGTTCCACTGGCTCATGTCATGCCCTACATCTAACTTTAATCCCTTTGAATAATTTGGCATTCCTCAAGTGCACATAACTTGTTGTACTGAGGATTTAAAACCACCCCAAAAGCTTAAAGTGGCACCACCCTCAACTCTGTTTGTTGCCACAAAGTTAGTGAGATGCCAAAAGTCTGTTGCCATGCTCATTTATGCTTGACAAAATTCCATTTTTAATTCTTTTAGATGGTGAATAAATTTGATTTTTCAGACATAATATTTGTTATGACAGGATCCAAAGGCATTCTCTTCATTTATCATGGGGATTCTTTCAAGGTATTGGCATTTTCTTTGTTTCCTGGTTTTAATTAAATTTTCTGTACCATGTAGGATAATAATTTCTTCTCATTTTCTTGAAGCTCACATCACGAATCTTTAAAAGCCCAAAAAGCAATTAATGAGGTAAACTTATTCCCTATCAGATGATCGGAACGTTTGGTTCAATGAGTTCTTGGTAAGTTAAATGATTTATGGTTATTAATTTCTTCTCATCAAAATGCAAATTGATTGACTACTTTTATACTTTGGAGCACTAATTGTTTATTATTGATTTTCAGGGACAGTTTAGGTGATGATGATGATCATGCTGCTGTTTAGACTTTTTTTTAGTTCATTTTGGAAGCAACATTGTAATTTGTAATTTCTTTTTTCTTTTTGCTATGTAAACTCTTATAATTGTTACAATTTATTTTTATAATATACAAGTCTTTTTATTTTCTAATTTTTAATATTTTTTTATGTATTTTTTTTAATATTTTTTTAAATAAATTGGAATTTGCGAGGGAAAAGAATTTCCCTCGCAAATACTGGATTTTGCGAGGGAAGAAAGCATTTTTCCGTAGCAAAATGGTTTGCGAGGGCAATTTTTGCGACGGACACTTTTCCGCCGCAAACCAATTTTGCGACGGAAAATGCTTGTTTTGCGACGGAAAAATTCCGCCGCAGAACAAGGATTTTTTTGTAGTGAATTAAAGCATGGATTAAGTGATTAAATCAAAGTTGAAAAGTCAATATATGAGGGGAAAGGGGAAGCCGAAATTTTGGGAAAAAATAGAAGAGAAAGTGTTTGAATTTGAGTTGTGTAGTATGAACATACAAAGTGGTTTAAGGATATTTGAGGAAAAGGAATATTCTATGGAATATTCTGGGAAAAAGCAAACAGGATAAATGAGAACCAATAGAAAATAAATCCTAACTCAAAATCCTTGGATTAGGTTGCTAACAACTGGACATATTATGATTCAGTGTAATTTTTTCCCGAGTTGGACATTACCCGAAGCGATTTCCGTAACCGAAGACGTTTATCCGAAAATGTTTGGCAGGCAACGGAATGTCCTAAATGGGATCAAAAATTTAGTTAACCAAGATATTTCCAAAGAGGAAGAATAGACCTTCAGGGCTTTGTTGCCAGATTTCTGAGTTTATTCGAGATTACGCGATTAGAACACCGATCGGGGGAATTTATCGGAACAAGCTCCATAAAGCAACACATGACATCACTTGCATGAAGTCATCTTTTGAAGAATGACATAGGGGGGGGGGATAGTTTTGTGGTGGAAAATGGAGGAAGAAACTTGTTAGCTAAGGTTTCCAAATGAATGGCTAGAATTCCATATGGAACATTACCATTTTTCCCTCACAAAAGTCTATAAATAGGCCATTGCTCTCATTGGAAAATTCACACCATTTCCTCTTGAGCATTTCGAATTAGAGAGAGATTCTAGAGAGAAGGAGTAGCTTTGGAGAAGTTGTAGCGAAGTTCTGCACGGGTAAGTCCTTCGGTCCTTAGTTTTTAAGTTCTAGTCTTTTGTTCGGTAGTTTTAGTAGAATTGTTAGTTAGATCCAGGAAGTAGGAAATGAAATTCCTATTCTTGTTTTTAAGCCTCATTGCATTGAGAGATGCCTGACGAGGTAAAAACATAGTAGGGATTGAGTTTCTGAAAGTTGGGAGTTAAAGTAGCGAAGCTCTGGCGAAATTCTGCCAATTAGTGGGGTCAGGGGTAAAATGGTCATTTATGACTAAAATGTCCGTCATGATGTTTCATCATTAATAAATGCGCTATTGTCCTTATAGGATGTCCTTGATTACGTTCTGACCAACCGTCGTACCGAAATTCCATCAACGAAGGTACGTTCGCGTACTAGCAACACTAACTCTAATGGTTATTGTATGCATATATGTATTTCCTGTGTCATGTTGTATTTTACATGTGACTGTATTGTTGTTTCCATCCATATCCGATTATGTCCAATATCCGTTGTACCTTAACCATACATCCGACTGTATTATTGTCCATTGTGCCTTAACTCTATATCCGACTGTACTGTTATTGCCGTGCATATCTGATCATGTACATTTCTCATTGTGCCTTAACCTTGCATCCGACTGTATTGTTATTGCCATACATATCGATATGTATACCCTATGTCCGACCGTAGTAAATGTTGCCAAAAGTCTATGAATGTCCGCCGTACATATACGGTGTATATAAACATGAGGTTAACTGCTACTCGAGATCCGAATGCATCGGATCTCAGCCCTTAATATAGCTTCAGGGTCGGGAGGACCGAGGATCGAGGAGAAGAGTAAGCAGCGTGCATAGAGACTCGGCTGCAGATCATCTTTTGTTGCCACAGCGTAGGGATCGCTAGGGAGACATTTATGATGTATTTACGTTTTCACTAATGTACCGCTGTTAAAACTAGCCAGACACACTACTGTTGGCATTTTGATTATATATGTCAGTTACTCAATCGCTCCAGTGCTCTACTCTGATGATTTGAAATGTTGTTTGGATGAAAAAAAAATACTGCTTTTGAAAATGGGATGTTACGTCAGGCCTCCTCCTTCTCTCTAACCTCTCTCTACATTTCAAAATGCCTCTTGAATTGGTGATGAATGAAGTGAAGAGAAGATGCCTATTTATAGAAAAAGACTATGGATCTTAGCCCTTGGATCTTCTTTATTGAATTCAATCCTAGCCCTTCATTTGAACACTTAACTTAGCTAACAAGTTTTCTCCTACTTCTTTGACAAGTTGATGATGTCATGCACATGATGTCATCCCTTGCTTTATGGATTTAACCGATAAAATCCCCTGTCCGGTGTTCTAATCGTGTAATCTTAAATAATCTAAAATATTCATTAACGTAGTCTTGGAGGCCTATTCTTCCTCTTGAGAAATATTTGGGTTCGCAAAATTTATGGTCCCATTAAGGGTATTTCCTAGCCTGCTGATCATTTTAGGACAAACGCCGTCGGTTACGGAAATAACCTCGGAGGTAACCCACTTCAGGACAAAAATCCACTGATTCATAATATGTCCTGATGTTTACTACTTAGTTCAAGGATTTCAAGATAGGATTTATTTTCTATCGGTTCTCATTTATCCTATATGCTTTTATCAAAATATCTCTTCTTCTTCTCTTTTCTTGCATTCACACTAGCTCAAACCCTTTTCACACACAAACACATGTTTCTCTTCTTTTTCTTCCTTATTTTCGAAAATTGAAGACTCCTTCTTGGCTAAGGAAGATGTTTCCCACTTGCTCAAATATCCTATAAAACAAGTGTTCCTATTGGCCAACATAATTTTGGCAAGGATTAAGGTTTGATTTATTAGGACCATTAGATTAGCTTTAGAAGATTCAATCTTGGCCTTTAATTGACCATTGATATTTATTTAGGGTTTTAATATAATTAACTTTGGATATTACCTTTGTTCATGCTCAAACAATTAGCAATTAATTACTTATTCAATCAGTTACTAATTGTTGATAATTTTCTTAATTAGGATTAATCATTTTCTCACAACTATTGCACTGACATTGATAATTTATGCTCCATGTATTATATTAAAAATCATAGAGTCATTTAAGGTTCCCAAAATAATATTTAATTTCTCCTCTTTTATTTCCAAGGGAAATAATCCCATAAATTACCTAAATTAGAGACAACATACTTTCTAATTTTTAATAAATATTTTATTGCCTTTTAGGATTTATCATGTAATACCTAAAATTTGACTTAGGGTAAATATCATAAATTGGTAGAGTATACCTATTGAAAATAGGTGAATATGAGGTCTCAAACACATTGTATTGAATTTATCTTATTATTAGGAAAATTTCTCTTGAGATAAGATAATGTGCGAAAAGGTCCCTAAAACGTTAGATAATTTGCAAATAGGTCCTTAAAATAGTTATGGGTTATAAAACACCCTGAAAATATTATAAAGAGGAAAGTAAATATTTATTTGAAATAGGGAAGAATATTGTCCCTAATTTAGGTAATTTATTAGATTATTACCTTGGAAAAATTAAAGGAGAAAAATCAAAAAGTATTGTGGGGCTATAATTGACCCCATGATTTTTAATATTTTACATGGAGCGTAAAATACCAATGTCAGTCCAATAGTTTTGAGATAATGATTAATTCTAAATAAGAAAATTATCCAAAATTAGTAAGTGATTAATTAAATAATTATTGGCTAATTATTTAAGCATAAACAAGGGAATAATCATGGTAAATTATGTAAAACCCTATAATTAGTGGTTTATGGCTAAAATTAGCATAAAATATATTTGCTAATTATTGGGAAAAGATTAAGAAAAATAAATGAGATTAAGGGTATGAAAATCCCTAATCCTAAAAGATTGCTAATCTCATGATTAGGGCACTAATTGGATTTGTTAATCAAATGAGATAAATTAAATAATTACCAAGGGTTAAGATGTATTCTTGAAAAGTAAAATCAAAAGCCTATAATTATTCTAAGTAATTTTTAAAGCCTAAATCCATGTTATTTGAAGTGGACCAATGAGGGAATTTTGTGGAAATTATATTAGATAATTAAATATAATATAATTAAATTAAAACAGAAAAAAAAATGTTTGTAGAAATTTTGAGTTAAATAGGATAAGAATGGAGCAAAACAAATATCATGATCTTTTGTATTATTATAGTAATATAAATGGGATATTTGTGTAAAAAGCAAATAGGATAAATGACCAACGATAGAAATTAAATCCTATCTAGAAAATCATGAACTAGGTTTCTAAGGTCAGGGAATATTATGGACGAGTGTAATTTTATCCCGGAGTGGGCTGTCTCCGAAGTCATTTCCGTAATCAGCGGAACGCTTAAGGAATAAGACAAAAAGGAAATAAGACAGATATTAGAAAGGAGAGTCTATGGAAAATAAATCCTAACTCAAAATCCTTGAATAAGTTGGTAAACATCTGGACATATTATGAATCAGTGAATTTTTGTCCAGAAGTTGACGTTTCCGGAAGTTATTTCTGTAACCGACGGCGTTTAACCGAAAATGTTCGGCAGGCAACGGAATGACCTGAATGGGATCAAAAATTTAGTTGACCCAGCCATTTCTAAAGAGGATGAATAGATCTTCAGGGCTATGTTGTCGGTTTTCTAAGATTCTTCAAGATTACGCGATTAGAACACCGAACCGGGGTTTTATCGTTAGAAAACTTCTAAGGCAAGTTGATGACATCATCGGGATGACTTCATCTTTGGAAAAGATGACATATGGGACGTTTTTGTGGAGGAGAAGGAAGGAAAATGAGTGATTCCCATAAGGCCACATCTTCATCCTCTTAACCATTGATGCGAAAGAAGATCCAGCGGTTGAAATCCATAACCTTTCCCTATAAATAGGCTCAATGCTCTCGAATTCTCACACCATTTCCAAGAGCAAGTTTCGAAAATATAGAGAGAGGTTAGAGAGAAGGAGGAGCCGGAGGAAGTAGCAGCGAAGTTCTTCGAGGGTAAGTTCTTCGGTTCCAGTTTTAGTTCGGTAGTTCTTGAAGTTCTAGGGTAGATGTTGTTTTGATCTTTAATCTTCCAAGTATGATTAGATATCATGTTTTAGGGGTAATTAAGGTATTAATTTCGAAAATCATGTTGGAGAAAGAGTTATGGCAAAATTTTGGAAGATTAGAGTCAAAGTAACGAAGTGCTGGCGAAATTCCGCCGATTAGGGGGTCAGAGGTAAAATGGTCATTTATGACTAAAATGTCCGTCGTAATGACTAATTACTAATAAATGAGAGATTATCCTTATAGGATATCTGTGAGCACGTACCGCTGTCGTAACGCTGTCAATTTACTGTATTCCGCCTGAAATACCGTTTACCGTCAACGAAGGTACGTTCGCGTACTGTAACACTAATTCTGATGTTTATGGTATGCGTATATGTGTTATGTGTATTGTATGCCTATTGTGGTAGTTGGTAGCTCTGTGATATGTTACGTACTGTTGTTATGAATATACGTATAGTAGGCCTATGTGCTGTCAGGATATACTTTTAGGGGGCCTATGTGTTGTCAAGGAGGCCTATGTGCAGTCGGGATACGCCTGTTTGTTGATACATTTGTTGTATATACTATTTATGTTGTGATTGTCTGTAATCCATATGTGTGTATGTAAGAATGAGGTTAACCGTTACCTGAGGTCCGGTGCGGATCTCAGCTCTTAACATAGCGTCAGGTTCCGGAGGACCGAGGACATAGGAGAGAGGCAAGCAGCCCACGTAGAAGATCCGACTGAAGATTTCTTTCTGTTGTTATATACTTTTGAACCACACGGTTTCTGTACCGCTGTTGTATCCAGCCAGACTTACGACATTTTATATATATCAATTACTCAATCGTTCCGATGCTCTACTCTGATGATTTGAGATGAAAAAAAAATACACTGCTTTTGAAAATGGGATGTTACATATCATAATATTCTCAGGGTATTTTATGACCCACAAACTCACTTAAGAACTTTTGGCACTTTATTTCTTTTAATTTCAAGGGAAATTACCCTAGAAAAATAAGATTATTACCTCACAGGATTTGAGACCACATATTCACCTATTTCCAATAGGTATTATTATCAAAATATAATATTCCAGATAAATAATTATCTGGGTATTACATTGTTGAACTTGAGGGTTTCCCATGATTCAATTAGTTAATTAAATTCATTAATTCTAATCTTTCATTAATCTCCCTTTGGTCTAATTAATTAATTTGGGCTAAGAAAGTTAACTCCATGTGAACCCTAAGTTGTCTCCTTTATCACTCATAACTGAACTAGATAATTTGTTGTTTGATTTTCCTTTAATCAATCTTCTTCTTAGGATTTTATTTATTCTCTCATAACAAAAACCCCCTCGAAAATTGCATTCAAATTCATATAGATTAGTTTCACTTTCATTTAGGTTTAGATTATATTTTCATCTTACATTTAGTTGATTAATTTCATATAGGTAGTAGTATCTTGCATTTTAATTAGGTTCATTCCATTTTATTGCATTTTTTATCACCTAAATTCAACCTAAAGAAAACCCACAGCTTGCTCCTTGAGAGAATGACCTAGGTTGACCCTAAATTGCATAATAATTTAGGACCTAGTTTAATTGATTGCTTTAGCGACAAAAGTAGCAACATCAATGATCTATATAAAAATTTATAAATAGTAATTTAAACAACTAATAATAGCAAAATAACAACTACCCACATCAAAATTTACAAATCCTAATCTATAGTATGGACTTTTATGAAAAGGGGCAGAAGAAGACTGAAGAAAACATTCAACAAAGTTAATGGGTGGGACCTTTTGAGTAACAATTTATCAAAAGATTAGCAGGTAAGGCTTGTTGTTATTGTTGGTGGTGGCAACGCTGGTGGTGGTGGTGGTGTTGTTCATAGGTGAATTTGCAAGTGTACATATACATTTTAGGGACAAATAATAAAATAAAAAGTGTGATTGAAGAACTTGACATAATGAATATAAGTAACTTGACATAAGATTTCTCCATTAATAAAATATGGAAAATTATACATCATTTTCCTGGTAAGCTTAATTCATCTGATGTGGCGTATGCTTTGTTAGGTTTAGCAATAATGTAAAGAGGAAGAGCGCTTAATGGTCAAAATATGAAAGTTGATGGTAGGAGAAGGTATTTTTCAAGTAGTTAGATTATATTATATTTTCTTGGATTTTCAATATGCTAATATTTATTAAACATTTCACTATCGATAAGAAATGGACTAACATTAATGTAAAATTAAAAAATACATGTTAATATTAACATCCCATTTTTCAAAAGCAGTATAAATTTTTTTCATCAGAGTAGAGCATCGGAACAATAGTGTAACTTTGAATATATTCAAAATGCCCACTGGCTAGTTACAGAGACGGTACGATAACCGAGAGTTTCTTTGAATAACAACAGAAGTGTCTTCCTGGCGATTCCCACGCCGTGACAGCAAAAGATAGTCTTCCGCCGAGTCTCTATGTGTGCTGCTTGCCCTTCTCTCCTCGACCCTCGGTCCTCCTGACCCTGATGCTATGTTAAGAGCTGAGGTCCGCACCGGACCTCAGGTAACGGTTAACCTCATGCTTACATACACACATATAGGTTACAGAACAACATTAACACAACATATGAATCACACCCAACCAATGCAAATGTATCGCTCCCAGCATGCAGATATATCGCTCCCAGCATCACAGATGTATCGCTCCCAGCATTACAGATGTATCGCTCCCAGCATTACAGATATATCGCTCCCAGCATGCATACAGTTATCTTCTAACATCAATATGCATTCCAACAACACACCACATATATACATACCATACACACATCACACACATGCATAATATAACCATCAGAGTTAGTGTTACAGTACGCGAACGTACCTTCGTTGACGGTAAACGGCACTTCCGTCGGAATACGGTACGACAGTTGATCAGAACGTAATCAGGGATATCCTATCAAGATAACAACGCCTTTATTAAGGATCTATCATTACGACAGACATTTTAGTCATAAATGACCATTTTACCCCTGAGCCCCTAATCGGCGGAATTTCGCAAGCACTTCGTTACTTTGACCCTAATCTTCCAAAATTTTGCCATAACTCTTCCCCCAACATTATTTTCGAAATTAATACCTTAATTACCCCTAAAACATGATATCTAATCATACTTGGAAGATTAAAGATCAAAACAACATCTACCCTAAGACTTCAAGAACTACCGAACTAAAACTATGAACCGAAGAACTTACCCGTTGAAGAACTTCACTACAACTTTCTCCAGAGCTCCTCTCTCTAACCTCTCTCTAAACTTCTAAATCCTTAAGATGATTTGGTGTGAAAAACTCAAAGGGAATGGCAAGCTATTTATAGAGAAAATGTGAGGGCATTTTGGTCATTTTCTAAATTCCTCATCTTGAATTTGCACCACACATTAGAACCCTTAGCCAACAAGTATTCCTCCTTCATTTTCATCCATAAAAACCGTCCCCCCATGTCACCCTATGTCACTAGGGTGATGTCACTTACTTCCTCAAGAAGTTTTATACCGATAAAGTCCTGGTTTGGTGTTCTAATCGCGTAATCTTACAGAATCTTAGAAATATGGGAACATAGCCCTGAAGGTCTATTTTTCCTTTTTGGAAATATCTTGTTTAACTAAATTTTTGATCCCATTCAGGACATTCCGTTGCCTGCCGAACATTTTCGGGTAAACGCTTCAGTTACGGAAATCGCTTCGGGTAGCGTCAACCTCTGGACAAAAATTCACTGATTCATAATATGTCCAGATGTTTACCAACTTATTCCAGGATTTCAAGATATGATTTATTTTTATTTAAACTATCTACCCTTTTACAAAATATCACTCTACTTTTATATAATATCGTGATATTTCATCCACTTGCACATTTTGCATTCAAACCTATTTTCTCTCTCTTTCCCTTATCTAGTTCGGCTGCACTATACACACACAACAATCAATTTGATTTCCCACTTGCAACAATGTCATAGATTGAAGTGTTCCTATTGGTTGGTGTTCTTTGTTGACTTTTCAACAACTTCCCTACAATGTTTCCTACTTTAATTCCTCTTCCAATTTTCGGTTCATACATACAAGCAACAATCAATTTGATTCCTTCCTTCCTCAATTACTCCATTCGGCTGGCCCCTTCTTTAGACTTTTCAAACTTTGCTTTAGTGACCTCATCCTCTTCCAATATTAATTGCTCCATGTGCTTGCTTTATTACATGAGTTTTGTATAATATTAAACCATTGCATTCTTCTTTTCCAAGCCAAGAAATCCGTGGCTTCCTTTCTTCATTCTTTGTGTCTTGATTGTCTCACAATATTAAGAAGAAAGAGTCCCCTATTGGTGGATTTTACTACACAAGGATAATACTTTATGGTTAATTAGACTTTAGGTACTAATATAATTCATATTATATTTTTCTTAATCCAACTTCATTAATTAGCAATTTATTCTTATGCTAATCTTAATCCCTTACTAATTGTTGATACTTTTCTTATTTAGTATTAATAATTATTTCACAACTATTGGGCTGACATTGGTATTTTATGCTCTACATAAAATATTAAAAATCATGGGGTCAATTATGGCCCCACAATACTTTTTGATTTTTCTCATTTAATTTTTCCAAGGTAATAATTTAATAAATTACCTAAATTAGGGAAAATATTCTTCCCTATTTCAAATAAATATTTATTTGCCTCTTTATAATATTTTCAGGGTATTTTATAACCCATAAATATTTTAGGGACCTATTTGCAAATTATCTAACGTTTTAGGGACCTTATCGCACATAATCTTATCTCAAGAGAAATTGTCCTAATAATAAGATAAGTTCAATACAAGGTGTTTGAGACCTCATATTCACCTATTTTCAATAGGTATAATTTCCTAATTTTTGATATTTACCCTAAGTCAGCTTTTAGGTTATTTTATTACATTAATAATTTAATCATTGATAAAATAAGATGCACAAAAAGAGAAGGTTCTGAAACTATAATGAATGAAAGGTCGAAGGCTTATACTTGAACATTATTGTAGACATATAATCTCTTACATGCACATATTCCATTTGACATGTGGAGCATGATGATTGATCGTTGGATTGATTTTTATATGTATGTATGTGTGTCTATATATATATATATACACACACACACAGATATATATTCTCTTGATATACACATGCGAATTTGTATAATCTAGAAATAGAATTGACTAGTCTAAAAGGCAAAATGATCAAGAATCTCAATGACACTATTCTTGAACAACTTATAGTGGTGACTTTAAAAAAAAATATTATGTATAGAAAAATATTGAAAAAAGTTGGATTCGATTGTTAAGTGCTCATATTGATCGGAAACAGAATGGACATTAGATTCAAGCAATATACATGGTTTTACAAAATCACTACGATTTTACATACATACATATACACACATATATATAATATATAGATAGAATTATATGAGATGTGAAGAATTAAGGGCATTAATTTTACTCCAACGGTTCCAATATATCAATGCGAATCAAAGGCTTTGAAAGAGGAAAAAGAAACGATAGATGCCAAATGTATTTGATTAGCCACAATTTGCTTATTCAATGAAAATTCAATGCAAGACAAAGTTTGATTCTCGAGGTTTCACGGAGCTTCCACGACTTCGGTTACTTAATTTTTATTTATAAATTTTATAGAACAATATATCATACCACTCTAGTCCTTATTATGAGTCCACTTGTAGAAAGAATTTTTTGTCCTAAATATAAGTTCAATTTGAGGTTATTAATAACTATTTTCCACTCTTACCATTATTTAATCCTCATCAGAAAAATAGAGATAATAAAGGTGAGAATGATTTATAATTGTATAGAGAGAAAATTTTAGTAAGAGTAAATTTGTCAAACTTTATTATTAATTTAAGGCATATTTAATTATTAAACTGCAATTTTTTTATATGTCAAAATTAGTTAAAATGGACTTGTAATACGACTAGAGTTGCAAGCATTTAAGATTGGCAACCAATACAAAGTAGACACATGAAACCTCTTAGTTTTTATCTTTCTTTGTTTTTTTCCACAATTTCGAAGTTTATTTATTTGACTAAATAAACAAATTAAATGCCTTTGTCAAGGGAATTTAAAAATTATTAATTAGATCAGAGTTTAATACATCGTGGGTTAACATTATTTTGTCAAAGACCTGAACTTGATCTAGCCTGAAAAAAAACATATACACATGGATTAAATTAACTGTGACATGTCTATAGTTGGACCAATATAATTATTTGGACATGTAAATCCAATGAAGTTGAAGTTTTTAGAGCAGAAAAATTCAAAACAATCATCTTTACTAAGATTGTCAAACTCATGAATTTAACTAAACTTATGACTGTGACATAAAATACATCATGGACTCGAATCGCAAACGTATAAGAGTTTATTTTGATCAAAAAATAATTATTAGTGATATATAATGAAATAATTAAAATATGACAAATAGAAACAATTTGATTTACATATATTTTAAACCTAGATAATTGAAATTAAATCCACTAACATTAATAATTTATTATACTCAACAATTCTCTTAATAAAATTTATATATAAAGCTACTAAACTTGACCAAATAAAAAATGTTCACATGACTTTAAAAGTGAATTAATATGATTTTGTAAGTTAAAAACATAAAAATAGTAAACTCGGTATGTGAACTCACAAGCTTAACTTAGTTTTCACATGAGTTTGACAGTGACTTAACATGATTTTGTAAGTTAAAAATGTGAAAACATTAAACTCGGAAAGCTAACTCGTGAGTTTCATGACAATGATCTTTATTATATTCTTGCTTTCATTTACTGGAAAGAAAGTCAACCGTATATTAAATATTTTCTTTCCACCTAAAAAAGACATTCCATTGCGATCAACTTAATTTGTTCGTTTTTAAGACAGACGAATCATGAGCTGGCATTCAGGATATAAGCATAGACAATCGAATCTTAAGAGAAGAATAGACAATATATTTACCAGAATTTTCTTTCAAACATTGCCTAGTGACAGTCTCTATATAAAGCCATTAGTAGTCTTCGTTTCTCACAAGGCAATGAGATGCACATCAACAACACTCAAAACCTCTATTATATTTGAATAATGGAATTGGTAGAAGCTTCTGTGTTTCATCAATGGCTTCCAATATTGTGGGCCCAGGCCCCAGTTTGGGGTCATTTCTGAAACGAAAGAAGCTTTTGTAAATATGGAGACCTTATTTTTGTAAGTATTGATATTCAGTTATGTCTCTTTAATATTATGTTTTTCTTTTTAAATGCTGTGCGCAAAAGAAATTTCACTATCTCAGCATATCTGTTTCGAGTTTTTACAATTTTTCCGAGTACAACAAGCAGGTTGAAATCAGTTCTGAAATCAATTTTTCCGATTCAGTTTATAGCATCATTAGGTCATAAGGTTATGGTCTAATTTTGCAATTCTGATCCAAAGCTCTATTAATAAGGTGATTATGCGTAACATGCCTCTAAGCTCACAACGATAAGCTCGTCCCAATAACAATTTGATTATTTGAAGCAAATTCATCAGAAATGATTCCGTAATCTGTAAACAACAACAACAAAAAAAAAAAAATTTGAGAACATTAGAAATGGTTTCCGTTTTTTTTTTTAAGAAAATTTTTTTTTTGGCCAATTACCACATTCTAGTTAAATATTTAGAAATCTAATAAAATATCTGTGATGGCGAACCCATGAACTATGTTATATATAGAGGTTGAGCCCTTGAAGATAGAGGGTCTACATTATTTTTGTCTCACTCCTCTCCATTTCAATACGCTAATTAATCAAAACATAATGTTTATAATTAAAACTAAATTATTGGAAAAATATTGAAAACTAAAATATATTTTTATAGCTATATTATGTTTAGTTTTTTTTTCCTCCTTGCTATTGATCCTTAACGAATTTTGAACTCAACTTCACAATTAGAAAAAAAAATAAAAAAATCTTAATAGAGTTGGTTGGTATCATTTGGACTATAAGGAACAGGTCTATATTATATTTGGATATATAATTGATCAACAAACCACTTCTCCGACCTAACAATGTTTTTCTCCTTTACAAATGTGCTTAATCGTACTCAAAATTAAACACGTTTACCTACTCTTTCTACTAAAATTAGTGTATGTTGATTTTACGTATATATCAAGAACTTTTCTCCCTTTTATTATGTGTAGATAAAAGAAAGAGACGCCTCTCAGTAAGGGCATTTCTTAAGAGATGTAAAAGTCCTTAGTGGTTTAAATTAAAAAAGGATTAGTCTCAAGCCTTAAGTAGTTTTGGAACACCCTTGATTAAATAAGAAAAAAGACATAGACGCCAAAATAAAATAACTACACTATTACCACACTGCAATGAAGTGTGCACCAGATCCCAAGATCATGAACTAGCTATGCGACTTTCCCTTGTAAAAAAACACTTGCCACACACCCAAACACCTAGAAAATGAGGAAATAATCAACGTAACTAGAATTTCAAGGAATCTTAGTTCTTTAATACCCGTTACTGCATAAATCACTTTTAATGTCACTAATTAACGTTTGTTTTTGAAAAAAAAGACATTAAAAATTAGGCGGTGGGAAATTTGAAATTTTTGTATGCCTTTTAACATCTGTTTCTTTTTTCTTTTTCTTATTTTTTCCCTGGTAAACGGACGTGAAAAGCCTTACTTTTAACATCTATTTCTTATAACATAAGTTAAAATGACGAAATAACCAATGTAACTAGAATTTCAAGGAATCTTAGTTCTTTCATACTCATTACTACAAAAATCACTTTTATCACTCATTAACATATGCTTTTGAAAAATAAACGTTAAAAATTAGGCAGTCGGAAATTTGAAATTTTTGTATGCCTTTTAACATCTAGTGTTAAAAAAAAAAAAAAAAAAAAAAAAAAACAGACATGAAAAGCCATACTTTTAACATCTATTTCTTATAACACAAGTTAAAAGCAGCTAATTGTGACGTCTGTTTTAAGAAACAGAACTTAAAAGTAAGCTTTTAACGTTTGTTTATAGAAAAACATACAATAAAAGGTTTTTAAATGTCAAGACCCAACATCGCCAACCTGATAGTCCTCTTTTTTTGCCCTAAGCTCGCAACTCCTCTGCTTTCCACATTTGCTAGCGACTATTCTGAGGTCACGATTGCTCTCTTTTTCTTCTTTTCTCAGGCCGCTGCCTCCTTCACAACTGCTCGCACTAAAGATCGCCAACGTCACTCCTCTGAGTCTCTCGTTGTTGTTTTGCACTGCCGCCTGCGTAATTTCAATTAGGATTTTGCTCAGATCTGAGTCCCTTGGAGAGCTTCATCTGATTTTAGTCGCGATTTTGTAACTTTGTCTCCCTTTCTCTATTTTCCACAACGACGCTCTTTGCATTCATCTTCCTCAAGGAAATTTAGGTATAGTGACTCTATATATCAGCCTCAGGTCCTTATATCTAGTGGTTGGTTGCTTTCATTGCTTGGAACCCCTTTCCTACGAAAAATTACTGTGGAGGGAAGATTAAAAAGGAAAAAGGAGATGGGAATTTTAAGAGATTTCAATGCTTTAAAGCTTATTGTTCGATGGTAGATTATGCATTTGGATGTTTGTTTTATGATTTATTATAAATGCTCATAAGGTTCTTGATGAAATGAGTGATTGAGATTTTAAAGATTAAGTTTTGTTTATAATAAATCTATTTGAGATTTTAAAGGTTAAGTTTAATTACTTGGTGCAAACTTTGAAATATCTATGAAATGTTTGATGAATTTGGTTGTTATTAAAAAAATTTGATGTATTACTTTTAAGGGGAAATGCTTTTGAAATTTTTTAAAAATGAGTAAGAAAAACTCTTGTGTAATACCCTGAAAATCTCATTTATGATAAGTATCATATTGAGTAAATAATACCTATTGGAAATAGGTGAATATGGGATCTCAAAGATCTTGTGAAGAATTTATCTTATTTTTGGGGTAGTTTCTCTTGAAAAAGAATAATTTGCAATTAGGTCCCTAAAACATTTAGAAGCTTGCAAACAGGTCCCTAAACGCATTTACGGGTTATAAAATACCCTGTGAAAGTTATAAAAAGGGCAAGTATATATTTATTTGAAATAGGGAATAATACTGTCCCTAATTTAGGTAATTTATTAAATTATTACCTTAAAGAAATAAAGGGGGAAAAGTTAAAAAGTATTATAATGACCAAAATGCCTCATAAATTTTAATATAGGGCATGAGGCATAAAACATTAATGTCAGTGTAAAGGTTGTGAGGTAATGAGTTATGCTAAATAAGAAAATTAGCAACAAGTAGTAAGGAGTTGATTAAGTAATTATTGGCTAATTACTTAAGCATGAACAAAAGAAAATCCATAAATAATTATGTAAAACCCTATAATTAGTGGGTAATGGCTAAAAATTAGCATAAATATATTTTCTAATTGATTGGGAAATATGAAGGAAAATTGGTGAGATTAGGTAATTTTGAGCCTAAATACAAGTAAGGACCAATAGGAGAATTTTGTAAAACTATTATGTAAAAATAATTATTAAATTATATAATAATTAATTAATTAATAAAATAAAAAAATATATATAATTTTTTTGTGTGTGTGCTGTAATACCCCGAAATTTGAATTAGGGAATTTAAGGGCCAAAGTGCCAAAATGACCAAAATACCCCTGGGAGGAGTAAATAACTTAGGAAAATGGTGAAAAATCCTAAAGGGCAATGAAATAATTATTTAAATTGAGAGAGAGTATATCTCTAATTTTGGTAATTTAATAAATTACAAACTTGGAGAAATTGAAGAAGAATGCTCAAAAAGTATGGTAATGACCATAATGCCCTCACAAATTCTAAAATAAAGCAGAACACATGGAAACAGAAATGTTAATGCAAGAGTATAAAGGAAATAAGGTGTTCTAAGTAAGAAAATTATCAACTTGTGATAATTAAGTAATTAAGTAATATTGGGCTAATTACTTAAGCATAAGTAAAGGAAATTCATGAATAATTATGTAAAGCTCAAAAATTAGTGGAAAATAGTTGAAAATTAGTAAAAATATATTTACTAATTAATTGGAAATTTTGGAGAAAAATAGTTGAGTTTAGGTATTTTTGAGCCTAAATACAAGAATGGACCAATTAGGTAATTTTGTGGAATTTTTGGAAAAAGTAAATAAATAAATCATTAATTAATTAATTAATTAAAAAAATAAATAAATATTTATTATTTTTTTTTGGGCCAGCCGAATCTTGCTCAAAAAATGGGATAATATTGAGTTAAAAATATTTAGATAACTTAGGATAGAAGTTTTGGATTTTATTATTTTAATATATAATTTATTATGATGAATAGTAAATTAATATTTAGGAAACGGATCCTATCTAGAGATCTAGGAATGGGATTTCCAAAGTCAGGGAAAAATAATGATCGGTGGAATTTTGTCTTCCGTTATACTCTTAGGGAGAAAATTTAAGTCGTTGGTGCATTTCCTAATAAAACAAAATAGGGAAAAATGCATATAGGTATATTTTGGATATAAGGAAAATAAATTCTAACTCAACATCTAGGCATGAGTTTGAATTTATTTTGACATATTTGGAATCGGTGAATTTTTCGAAGAAGTTGATAATTTGAAATGCGTTCGAAACCGAGACGCGATAGGACACGTTTTCGAGAAACTTCGGCTGAACACGGAATGCCCTGTATGGAACCAAAATTTAGGTTAACTTGGACATTTCTAGTAAGTGAGAACTTGTCTTCAAAGTTGTAAATCCAGAATTTTGAGATTTCTCCGAAATTACGCGAATCGGGTACCGATCGGGAAATTGGACTGGATGAGGACACGTGTCATCATCCAATTGGCTCATCTTTGCCTTGGAGAGGGGGCAGCACGTTTTGGTGTGTTGTATGGCCAAGAATCACTCTTCAAAATATTAAAGGGAAAATTACAACTTTGGACCCAAAATTTGAGAAGGGAAAATTACACTTTAGGACCCAAAATTTGCCTATAAAAGGCAAGAGCTCTCTTCATTTTTCTCACCCCATTCTCAAGTGAAAACCGAAATCCTTGAGTGAGAAAGAAGAGAGAGAAGCTCTGGGGGAAGGTTCTGCAGAAGTCTTCAACGGGTAAGTCTTTCGGTCTTTAGTTTTTAGTCTTTAGTTCAATAGTTAGTAAGGCTAGAGTAGTCTTTATTTTTATGATTTGGGTATCATATGGGAGGGCTATTTTAGTCTTTATTTTCAAGAATCATAAATGCGTCGAAGTTCTCGTTTTCACGTTTTTCCGTAGAAAAGTGCCGTTTTCCGCCAGAATTGCCGACGTCCGTCAACGAAGGTACGTCCGCGTACTGTAACATTAACTCTTATGTTTATGGTATGCATATATGTGCTATGTGTATTGTTATGGTATGTTTATTGAATGCAAATATGATAGAACAGTTTGGTGCCGAAGGAAAGGCTAGTCTATGTGGGTAAGCCATTAAGTCGCCGTGAACTCGGTGAGGCCCCCGCGATAGACACTTACCTGGCCATTCTGTTCAGTTAATGGATGTACGTACGTCCGCGTACTGTAACATTAACTCTTATGTTTATGGTATGCATATATGTGCTATGTGTATTGTTATGGTATGTTTATTGAATGCAAATGTGTTAGAACAGTTTGGTGCCGAAGGAAAGGCTAGTCTATGTGGGTAAGCCATTAAGTCGCCGTGAACTCGGTGAGGCCCCCATGGTAGACACTTACCTGGCCATTCTGTTCGGTTTACGGAAGTATGTACGTTCGCGTACTGTAACACTAACTCTGATGTTTATGGTATGCATATATGTAGTAGGTGTGTTGTATAGATGTTATACTGTTTGAATGCATATAGTGGTTAGAGGTTGTGTTTGTATGCTGGGTGCAATCTGTCTGCATCGTTTGTATGTGTATACATAAACATGAGGTTAATCGTTACCTGAGATCCGGTGCACTGGATCTCAGCCCTTAACATAGCGTCAGGTTCAGGAGGACCGAGGACCGAGGAGAGAGGCAAGCAGCCTGCATAGAAAGCCTGACTGAAGACTTCATTTCGTGGATCGGGCAGGAGTCTTCCTTTTGATGTTGTCCTTTATTTCTGAAAACGCTCGGTTATTGAACCGCCTTTGTAATCAGCCAGATACACTACTGTTGGCTTTTTGAATCTATATCGGTTTACGGAAGTATGTACGTTCGCGTACTGTAACACTAACTCTGATGGATATAGTATGCTGTATATGGTACGTGATGTGTGTATGGTGTGTATATGTGGGGTGTTGTTGGAATGCATATTATGTTAGAAGATAACTGTATGCATGCGATACATCCGTAATCTTTGGGAGCGATACATCCGCATTGGTTGGGTATGGTTTATATGTTGTTTGGTAACCCATATGTGTGTATGTATACATGAGGTTAACTTGTTACCCGAGATCCGGTGCGGATCTCGGCTCTTAACATAGCGTCGAGTTCGGGAGGACCGAGGACCAGGAGAGAGGGAAGCAAGCAAGTTCAGGGATCCGGCTGAAGACTTCCCGACGTTGTTCTTTTCTTTTTGGAAACTCTCGGTTGTTGAACCGTTTATGTAACTAGCCAGTGGGCATTTTATATCAATATATCAGTTACACTCTTGTTCCGGTGCTCTACTCTGATCATTTTGAAAGGATGTTTTAATAAAAAATTTTATACTGCTTTTGAAAAGTCGGGATGTTACATTTTGGTATCAGAGCAGTTGTCCTGGCATAGATCTAACTATGTTATATACAAACCATTGGTGCCGAAGGCAAGGCTAGTCTATATGGGTAAGCCAATCAGTCGCCGTGAACTCGGTGAGGCTCCCATGATAGACACTTACCTGGCCAATTGGTTTGAGTAACGGAGTTAGGCTCTACGCGTTTTTAAAGAGCATATTTTGAAAATGAGTACTGATATAGCCCTGAGTCAGTGTACCACCTTGTTTCGGTATACCAGTTTGAACCGGTATACCATCCTGAATCGATGTACCACTTTCGGTGGATACATCACTCTAACCCGTCTAGAGACTGTTGTGATAAAGTCTACGTTATGCGGAATGTCTTCCCTGTATCTAACGTTTCCCTTAATAAAGGAAAAAGAACGCGACATGGCGAATGTAAGAGGAGCCGGAGCTCCCAGAGGCCGAGGTAGAGGCCAAGGTAGAGGCCGAGGTAGGGGACGAGGTAGACAACCTCAAGTAAGAGCGATACTTGAACTCGAGCACAACCAAGTTCGAATCAACCGGAACAGAACGAGATGCGAGGAGATGCGGAGAACTCGATTTCGAATGCGTTAACCCACAGTCCCAGGATCGAACACGGCTCTGTCGGATTTTAGATAGCTTTACCAAACCTCCTTAACGTTTTCTACGTTTCTTAGTAATTCGACCGTGATCGTGTCATTGAGTAGGAGGTATTTTGTGTTATCATGGTGTGTGGGAACCATGGAAACATTTAAAGTATCTTGTGTTGCCATGGTGTAGTCCAAGGAGACATTTTGGTATTTGTGGTGTTGACCGTGGTGTATGAGCCACGGAGACACTATATATCAAGGTACGATATGACAGGATCTTTATGGTCAAACCAAAGCGAATTCTCGATTATCAAGAGGAGCGGGCTGCGAGACAAAGTAAGGACCCGACGCGTGAAGTCCAAAGTCCGAGTAGGACGAAGTTTAGATAGTACAAAGTTTAGATGGTAGAGTACAAATTTCGAGGACGAAATTTTGTTTAACGGGGGGAGAAATATAATACCCCGAAATTTGAATTAGGGAATTTAAGGGCCAAAGTGCCAAAATGACCAAAATACCCCCTGGGAGGGGTAAATAACTTAGGAAAATGGTGAAAAATCCTAAAGGGCAATGAAATAATTATTTAAATTGAGAGAGAGTATATCTCTAATTTTGGTAATTTAATAAATTACAAACTTGGAGAAATTGAAGAAGAATGCTCAAAAGTATGGTAATGACCATAATGCCCTCACAAATTCTAAAATAAAGCGAACACATGGAAACAGAAATGTTAATGCAAGAGTATAAAGGAAATAAGGTGTTCTAAGTAAGAAAATTATCAACTTGTGATAATTAAGTAATTAAGTAATATTGGGCTAATTACTTAAGCATAAGTAAAGGAAATTCATGAATAATTATGTAAAGCTCAAAAATTAGTGGAAAATAGTTGAAAATTAGTAAAAATATATTTACTAATTAATTGGAAATTTTGGAGAAAAATAGTTGAGTTTAGGTATTTTTGAGCCTAAATACAAGAATGGACCAATTAGGTAATTTTGTGGAATTTTTGGAAAAATTAAATAAATAAATCATTAATTAATTAATTAATTAAAAAATAAATAAATATTTATTATTTTTTTGGGCCAGCCGAATCTTGCTCAAAAAATGGGATAATATTGAGTTAAAAATATTTAGATAACTTAGGATAGAAGTTTTGGATTTTATTATTTTAATATATAATTTATTATGATGAATAGTAAATTAATATTTAGGAAACGGATCCTATCTAGAGATCTAGGAATGGGATTTCCAAAGTCAGGGAAAAATAATGATCAGTGGAATTTTGTCTTCCGTTATACTCTTAGGGAGAAAATTCGAAGTCGTTGGTGCATTTCTTAATAAAACAAAATAGGGAAAAATGCATATAGGTATATTTTTGGATATAAGGAAAATAAATTCTAACTCAACATCTAGGCATGAGTTTGAATTTATTTTGACATATTTGGAATCGGTGAATTTTTCGAAGAAGTTGATAATTTCGAAATGCGTTACGAAACCGACGCGACAGGACACGTTTTTCGAGAAACTTCGGCTGAACACGGAATGCCCTGTATGGAACCAAAATTTAGGTTAACTTGGACATTTCTAGTAAGTGAGAACTTGTCTTCAAAGTTGTAAATCCAGAATTTTGAGATTTCTCCGAAATTACGCGAATCGGGTACCGATCGGGGAAAGGCAGCACGTTTTGGTGTGTTGTATGGCCAAGAATCACTCTTCAAAATATTAAAGGGAAAATTACAACTTTGGACCCAAAATTTGAGAAGGGAAAATTACACTTTAGGACCCAAAATTTGCCTATAAAAAGGCAAGAGCTCTCTTCATTTTTCTCACCCCATTCTCAAGTGAAAACCGAAATCCTTGAGTGAGAAAGAAGAGAGAGAAGCTGGGGGAAGTTCTGCCGAAGTCTTCAACGGGTAAGTCTTTCGGTCTTTAGTTTTTAGTCTTTAGTTCAATAGTTAGTAAGGCTAGAGTAGTCTTTTTTTTTATGATTTGGGTATCATATGGGAGGGCTATTTTAGTCTTTATTTTCAAGAATCATAAATGCGTCGAAGTTCTGGCGAAATTTTGGGAAGAAAATAGCCTATGTAGCGGAGCGCGGCGAAATTCCGCCAAGTAGGGGTATAGGGGCAAAATGGTAATTTTTACCTAAAATGCCGTTATAATGCCAAATCACTAATGAAAGTGATATTACTCCTATAGGACGTCGAAATCTAATCTGCTGCCGTTCTGCCGCCGAAGTGCCGCTATTGGACGTTTTCACGTTTTCCGTAGAAAAGTGCCGTTTCGCGAAGTGCCGTCGTCCGTCAACGAAGGTACGTCGCGTCTTGTAACATTAACTCTTATGTTTATGGTATGCATATATGTGCTATGTGTATTGTTATGGTATGTTTATTGAATGCAAATATGATAGAACAGTTTGGTGCCGAAGGAAAGGCTAGTCTATGTGGGTAAGCCATTAAGTCGCCGTGAACTCGGTGAGGCCCCATGATAGACACTTACCGGCCATTCTGTTCGGTTTACGGAGGTATGTACGTCCGCGTCTTTGTAACATTAACTCTTATGTTTATGGTATGCATATATGTGCTATGTGTATTGTTATGGTATGTTTATTGAATGCAAATGTGTTAGAACAGTTTGGTGCTCGAAGGAAAGGCTAGTCTATGTGGGTAAGCCATTAAGTCGCCGTGAACTCGGTGAGGCCCCATGGTAGACACTTACGGCCATTCATTCGGTTTACGGAAGTATGTACGTTCGCGTACTGTAACACTAACTCTGATGTTTATGGTATGCATATATGTAGTAGGTGTGTTGTATAGATGTTATACTGTTTGAATGCATATAGTGGTTAGAGGTTGTGTTTGTATGCTGGGTGCAATCTGCAATCGAGTGCGTATCTTTGGGTGCAATTTGTCGCATCTTTGGGGGCAATACATATGCATGGGTTGTGATAGAGTGATGGTATGTCTTTGATGATGTTGTGGATGTCAGTCGTTTGTATGTGTATACATAAACATGAGGTTAACTGTTACACGAGATCGGTGCTGGATCTCGGCCCTTAACATAGCGTCGAGTTCGGGAGGACCGAGGACCGAGGAGAGAGGCAAGCGGCACACGAAAGCTTGATGAAGACTTCATTTCGTGGATCGGGCGGAGTCTTCCTTTTGATGTTGTCCTTTATTTAAAAAACGCTCGGTTATTGAACCGCCTTTGTAATCGCCGGATACACTACTGTTGGCTTTTTGAATCTATATATCAGTTACTCTTCCGCTCAAATGCTCTACTCTGATGGTTTGAAAAGATGTTTTAAAAAAAAAAAATTATACTGCTTTAAAAAGTCGGGTTGTTACATGTGCCGACATCTATTAGGGAAAAGGAGAAAAGAATTATAATTAATAAATGTTGAGTGTTAGAATAAAACACTTGATTAAATATTAATTAGAGTAAAAAGTAAATAAACACCGATAGGAATTGGATCCTATCTAGAGAACCAAGAACAGGATTTCTAAAGTCAAAATATAATATTGATGAGTGTATTTTTATCCTGAATTGAGCTTGTGCACAGAGTCGTTTCGAGATCGGTAGAAGAAGTTAGTAATAAGACGAAATAGGGAAAATCGAAATATGCAGATAGTCATAAAATTAGGATTTGAACAAGATAAATTATAACTCAACATTTGGAGATGAGTTTATGATTTTCTGGACATATTTGGAATCAGTGAATTTTTGTCCAGAAGTTGATGATTCTGGAAGTTCGTTCTGAACCTGGCACGTTTTTCGAGAATTTTCGGCTGGACCGTTGAAACCCTGTATTGGACCAAAAATTAAGGTAACCTAGATAATTTTGATGAGAAAGGAAGGATCTTCAAAGTTGTGAATTTGGAATTTTGAGATTACGCGATTTGGACACCGATTGGGAAATTTTATCGGGCCGGAGGCAAGAGGCAACTTGTGACATCATCAAAGATGATGTCACTTTGTGCCAACTAAGGGGGGAGGTCGGCCAACTCTTTGCTTGGTGGAGAACTGAGTTCAAATTTGCTTGGTTGATAAGGAAGGGAAAATTACAAGTTTGGAAAGGGAAAATTACGAAGTTGGACCCAAATTTCTTCTATAAATAGGCATGGTTTTCTCTTCAATTCTCACACCATTTTCAAGAGCCAAGACTGAAATTAGAGAGAGGTTTTAGAGAGGGCTCGGGGAATTTTGCAGCGAAGCTCTGGGTAAGTTTTTCGGTACTTAAGCTTTCGTAGTTCTTTCGGTAGTTAGAGTAGAAATGCTAGTTTAGTCTTTAATCTTCCAAGTATGATTAGATATCATATGTTAGGGGTATTTTAGTCATTATTTCGAAAATCCTTGTGGGGTCGAAGTTCTGGCAAAATCTTGGAAGATTAGAGTTCAAATAGCGAAGCTCTGGCGAAATTCCGCCAATTAGGGGCATCAGGGGCAAAATGATAATTTTCACCTAAAATGCCTGTTATGATGTAAATCATTAATTAATATGATTTATATTTCGAAAACTATGTTGGAGTAGGAGTTATGTTGAAATTTTGGAAGATTAGGATCAAAGTAACGAAGTGCTGGCGAAATTCCGCCGATTAGGGGGTCAGGGGTAAAATGGTCATTTTGACTAAAAATATCCGTCGTAACGATAGATCCTTAACAAGTACGTTGTTATGTTGATAGGATATCCCTGATTACGTTTTGACCAACCGTCGTGCCGAAATACCGTAAAACGTCAACGAAGGTACGTCCGCGTACTGTAACACTAACTCTGATGTTTACTGTATGCATGTATGTAGTATGTGTGTTGTATGCGTACTTGTGGTTGATGGTCTGTTGATATGTTGTGAGTATTGTTATGTGCTTTTGGATACATGCACTCCGTGTGATACATCTACATACACTCCGTGTGATACATCTATATGCACTTCGTGTGGTACATCTTTATGCACTCCGTGTGGTACAATTATATGCACTCTGTGTGATACTTCTACATGCACTCCGTGTGATACATCTGTTATACTGTTAATGTGAATGACTGTGGTCTATATACTGTATATGTGAATATGAGGTTAACCGTTACTTGAGATTCAGTGAGGATCTCAGCTCTTAACATAGCGTCAGGGTCAAGAAGACCGAGGACCGAGGAGAGAGGGAAGCAGCAAGCTTAGAGGTTCGACTGAAGACTATCGTTCGCTATCACGGTGTAGGAATCAAAGAAACACTTCTGTTGTTGTTTACTTTAAAAACTCTCGGATACTGTACCGTTTCTGTAACTAGCCAGTGGGCATTTTGAATATATATATCAGTTACACTCTTGTTCCGATGCTCTACTCTGATGAAAAAAAATTTATACTGCTTTTGAAAAATGGGATGTTACATTTTGGTATCAGAGCAGTTGTTCTGGCATAGATCTTACTATGTTATATACAAACCATTGGTGCCGAAGGCAAGGCTAGTCTATGTGGGTAAGCCAATTAGTCGCCGTGAACTCGGTGAGGCCCCCATGATAGACACTTACCTGGCCAATTGGTTTGAGTAACGGAGTTAGGCTCTACGCCTTTCTAAAGAGCATGTTTTGAAAATGAGTACTGATATAGCCCTGAGTCAATGTACCACCCTATTTCGGTATACTAGTTTGTACCGGTATACCATCCTGAATCGGTGTACCACTTTCTGTGGGTGCATCACTCTAACCCAGAGTTTATGGTGGATCTGGGCCACGCCGGTTGAAACTCCGAGACCAACAAGGATAAGTACATGTAGTATTTGACTCATGTAGAGGAACTTCGGATACGAAATTCCATACCCGCATAAGAAGACCGAGTCAACGAAATTCTGAACGAGGGGAGAAATTGCGGGTGTGTATCTGTATGTAGTGAGTGTGATAAAAGCTGGGAGCAGTGTAAATACTAAGCGTGATAGAGTCTAGATACTAGTGTGATAAAGTCTGCGTTATGCGAAATGTCTTCCCTGTATCTAACGTTTCCCCTGACGAAGGAAAGGATCGAAACCTAGCTCCGTGGTTTGAAGTCGATGATCATATGTTTCTGCGAATATCCTTGGTGACCGTGTCAATAGAGCACTTCAAAGACGAACATATAGTCCGTATGACGAAGGACCGTTCAAGTTTTAGATAGCCTTACCGTCGAAAATGACTAAACCTCCGTGACGCGTTCCAAGTTTCTTAGATATTACGATTCGACCGTGATCATGTCATAGAGTATGAGGTATTTTGTGTTATCATGGTGTATGGGAGCCATGGAAACATTTAAAGTATATCGTTTTGATATCTGTGGTATTTACCGCGGTGTATGGGAACCACGGAAAACATCATATATCAAAGTACGAAATGACAAGATCTTTATGGTCAAACCAAAGCGAATTCTCGACCACCAAGAGGAACGACTGGCATACAAAGTAAAGATCCGACGCGTGGAGTTCAAAATCTGAATAGGACGAAGTTTAGATAGTAAGAAGTTTAGAGGATAGAGTGCAAATTTCGAGGACGAAATTTTGTTTAACAGGGGGAGAAATGTAATACCCTGAAAATCTCATTTATGATAAGTATCATATTGAGTAAATAATACCTATTGGAAATATGTGAATATGGGATCTCAAAGATCTTGTGAAGAATTTATCTTATTTTTGGGGTAGTTTCTCCTGAAAAAGAATAATTTGCTATTAGGTCCCTAAAACGTTTAGAAGTTTGCAAACAGGTCCCTAAACGCATTTACGGGTTATAAAATACCCTATGAAAGTTATAAAAATGGCAAGTAAATATTTATTTGAAATAGGGAATAATACTGTCCCTAATTTAGGTAATTTATTAAATTATTACCTTAAAGAAATAAAGGGGGAAAAGTTAAAAAGTATTATAATGACCAAAATGCCCCTAAATTTTAATATAGGGCATGAGGCATAAAACACTAATGTCAGTGTAAAGGTTGTGAGGTAATGAGTTATGCTAAATAATAAAATTAGCAACAAGTAGTAAGGAGTTGATTAAGTAATTATTGGCTAATTAACATGAACAAAGGAAAATCCATAAATAATTATGTAAAACCCTATAATTAGTGGGTAATGGCTAAAAATTAGCATAAATATATTTGCTAATTGATTGGGAAATATGAAGGAAAATTGGTGAGATTAGGTAATTTTGAGCCTAAATACAAGTAAGGACCAATAGGAGAATTTTGTAAAATTATTATGTAAAAATAATTATTAAATTATTTAATAATTAATTAATTAATAAAATAAAAAAATAAAAAAATATATATAATTTTTTGTGTGTGTGCCGACATCTATTAGGGAAAAGGAGAAAAGAATTATAATCAATAAATGTTGAATGTTAGAATAAAATACTTTATTAAATATTAATTAGAGTAAAAAGTAAATAAACACCGATAGGAATTGGATCCTATCTAGAGAACCAGGAACAGGATTTCTAAAGTCAAAATATAATATTGATGAGTGGATTTTTATCCTGAATTGAGTTGTACCTGGAGTCGTTTCTGAGATCGGTAGAAGAAGTTAGTAATAAGACGAAATAGGGAAAATCTAAGAAATAGGCAGATATTCATAAAATTAGGATTTGAACAAGATAAATTATAACTCAACATTTGGAGACCAGTTTATGATTTTCTGGACATATTTGGAATCAGTGAATTTTTGTCTAGAAGTTGATGATTCCGGAAGTTCGTTCTGAAACCGACACGTTTTTCGAGAATTTTCGGCTGGACCGTTGAAACCCTGTATAGGACCAAAAATTAAGTTAACCTAGATACTTTTGATGAGAAAGGAAGGATCTTCAAATTTGTGAATTTGGAATTTTGAGATTACGCGATTCGGACACCGGTCGGGGAATTTTATCGGGCTGGAGGCAAGAGGCAACTTGTGACATCATCAAAGATGATGTCACTTTGTGCCAACTAAGGGGGGAGGTCAGCCAACTCTTTGCTTGGTGGAGAACTGAGTTCAAATTTGCTTGGTTGATAAGGAAGGGAAAATTACAAGTTTGGAAAGGGAAAATTACGAAGTTGGACCCAAATTTCTTCTATAAATAGGCATGGTTTTCTCTTCAATTCTCACACCATTTTCAAGAGCCAAGACCGAAATTAGAGAGAGGTTTTAGAGAGAGGGGCTCTGGGGAATTTTGCAGCGAAGCTCTGGGTAAGTTTTTCGGTACTTAAGCTTTCGTAGTTCTTTCGGTAGTTAGAGTAGAAATGCTAGTTTAGTCTTTAATATTCCAAGTATGATTAGATATCATATGTTAGAGGTATTTTAGTCATTATTTTGAAAATCCTTGTGGGGTCGAAGTTCTGGCAAAATTTTGGAAGATTAGAGTTAAAATAGCGAAGCTCTGGCGAAATTCCGCCAATTAGGGGCATGAGGGGCAAAATGGTAATTTTTACCTAAAATTCCTGTTATGCTGTATGCATGTATGTAGTATGTGTGTTGTATGCATACTTGTGGTTGATGGTCTGTTGATATGTTGTGAGTATTGTTATGTGCTTTTGGATACATGCACTCCGTGTGATACATCTACATACACTCCGTGTGATACATCTATATGCACTCCGTGTGGTACATCTTTATGCACTCCGTGTGGTACATTTATATGCACTCTGTGTGATACTTGTACATGCACTCCGTGTGATACATCTGTTATACTGTTAATGTGAATGACTGTGGTCTATATACTGTATATGTGAATATGAGGTTAATCGTTACCTGAGATCCGGTGCGGATCTCAGCTCTTAACATAGCGTCAGGGTCAAGAAGACCGAGGACCGAGGAGAGAGGGAAGCAGCAAGCTTAGAGGTTCGACTGAAGACTATCGTTCGCTATCACGGCATAGGAATCAAAGAAACACTTCTGTTGTTGTTTACTTTAAAATCTCTCGGATACTGTACCGTTTCTGTAACTAGTCAGTGGGCATTTTGACTATATATATCAGTTACACTCTTGTTCCGATGCTCTACTCTGATGAAAAAAAATTTATACTGCTTTTGAAAAACGGGATGTTACATCTTGCTTCACACATTTTCATATATATGCCCTTATGACAATTGTTATAAACTTGAGTCTTATTTAAATGGCTTAGGTGGTAACAAAATGGATCATTGTTTGATGTATGTACAACTAGTAAAGAATATGAGAATGGGGTGGAAGAGTTTATCAAATTTGCTAAAAGGAATGCACATAGTAACAATGGGATGTATTTTTGTCCTTGTTTCTAGTGTTTAATAAGAGTTGATGGGATATTGATGATATAAGGGATCACCTACTTTGTGATGGAATAAATCTTCGATACACAAAGTGGATATGGCATGTGATGAAGTAACTACTTATGTTTCCTAGAAGAAGGAAATTGTGAAGAACGTACTTGATGATAGAATAAAGGATATGGTTCATGATGTTGAGGTGTAATCCCTTGGCATGCACGTGTCCGGTATTTTTTGGAGTGATGCAAAGACACCTTTGTACCTTGGGTGTAATAAGTATACTCGTTTGTCAGGTATTTTGCATTTGGTCAACTTAAAGACAACTTACGGGTAGACCGATAGTAGTTTCGTATTGTTGGTTGAATTGTTGCGTGATATGTTTCCAGACGATAATGTACTTCCAAATTATATGTATGAGGCCAAGAAAATTTTATCTAAGGTGGGTATGAAGTTTAAAAAGACACATACTTTCCCTAATGACTGCATATTGTATAGAAAATAGTATGAAGGACTAAGTGAGTATTTGAAATGTAAAAATGCATGAAACAAAATGAAGAAATATGGTAGTTGTTCTAAGAAGACAATTCTAGAAGGCAACCTCTAAAGGTGTTGTGATATCTTCCAATAATAGCGCAATTTAAGCGTTTGTTTGCTAACGCAATAGGACCAAATTGAGCTACAACATCTGCATATAGTGAAGTAAGAGTGAGTGTGAAGAAGTGGCAAGAAGTAGGAGCAAGATTGAAGGTAAGTTCTTGAGCTATAGTCTTTAAATTCATAGTTAAATGGTGTTTTGATATTTAATCTTCAAGAGTAGTTTTTTTATCATGTTATTATTTCGAAAATTAGATGAAAAATGCGGTGTAGCAAAGTTCTTGAAGATTGAAGAGATCAAAGTAGTGAAATTCTGGAAAAATTGACGGCTGGAAGTTTTCTGGAGCTAGGCAGCGTTATTAAGGCTATTATTTTATGTGTTAAATGAAATCCTAAAATAATTAATTTTTTCGTGAACAAAGTAGACATCCAGGGATTTTTAAATATATAAAGTATGTATCAAAATGATTTTTGTACAAGGACATAAAAATTCTTGAAGTTGGGTCACAATTTCTGGGCAAAATCTGGACAGTGGTTGTATTCTGTAGTAGAACACAGATGTCTAGCCTCAAAGGGCTAGGGTGTATTGATATTGGATCAAATAGGGCACCCACTGATATCTATGAAGGAGATATCAAGGAGTGCTTGCAGATCACTGTGCGACACAGGGATGGCTCTTCGCCTGAGGGGTAGTGTGTGTGCACAGTGAGACTGAATGATAAAGAATGGAATGTTGAACCTGGAGCACATACCTGGTAGGTAACCTCCTATTTATAGAGATTACCTAGGGTTTCGTTCTCCTGACCTTCAATCCTTCTCACTGGCTTCGTGCGTATCTCACGTCTTAATGGTGCCTGCTCCAGTATCTGCATGATCCCTGAATTAACGGCACCATAAAGAGGTGATTGGCAAGTTACCTATTTCAAGGAGGGCCTCCCGCCTAAGGCACTCCTATTGGGCTCAGCCTCTGCCAGGCCCATTACTTGAGTCCATAACAGTTGCCCCAGAGCTTGGTAGTTCAAGTCTCTGAGCTGCCGAGATTAATTGACTACTTTCTGAGATCCCCTGTATCCGACTTTGCTTTCGTAGCAACTGTAATACACTAAAATCTGAATTATGATAAGTATCATAATTTGGTGAATAAAACCTATTGGAGATAGGTGAATATGAGGTCTCAGAACCTTGAGATATAATTATCTTATTTTCTAGGGAAATTTCTATTGAAATTGGAGTGAATAAAGAGCTAAAAATCCCTAAGTGAGATTATGGGCCATAAAATGCCCTGAAAATATTATGATAAATCCCAAGAGGCAACAAAATATTTATTTACTTACTTACTAATTATTGATAATTTTCTTAATTAGGATTAATCATTTTCTCACAACTATTTTACTGACATTGGTATTTTATGTCCCATATAAAATATTAAAAATCACGGGGTCACTTATGATCCCCAAAATAACATTTAATTTCGCCTCATTATTTTCCAGGGAAAATAATCCCAAAAATTATATAAATTAGAGACAACATACTCTCTAATTTTTAACAAATATTTTATTGCCATTTAGGATTTATCACAGTATTTTATGGCTCATAGATTCATGAGTAAATACCCTTTTTGGTCCCTAAAAAAAAACAGACCCCATTTTGGTCCCTGACAAAAAAAAAAAGGTCATTTTTCGTCCTTTTTAGGGACTAAAAATGACCTTTTAGGAATTTGTGAGGGATTGAAATGTCCACAAAAAAGGACTGAAAAGGACTAAAAGGGACCTTATTCGTCCTTTTTATGGACCAAAAAGGACTTTTTTTTAAGGGACCAAAATGGGGTTCGTGTTTTTTTTTTTCAGGGACCAAAAAGGGTATTTACTCTAGATTCATTTAGGGCTTTTTAGTACTTTAATTCCTCTAATTTCAACAGAAATTGCCCTAGAAAATTATGATAAATCCCCTCAAATATTTGAGACCTCATATTCACCTATTGTCAATAGGTATATTTTACTAAATTATGATTCTTATCATGAGTCAGATTTTTAGGGTATTACATTTCTCTCCCCATTAAATAAAATTTCGTCCTCGAAATTTGTTCCATACTATCAAGAATCCATCCTATTCAGACTTTGGACCATACGCGTCGCTGGTGGAAAAGCGTCGCTACGACGTTGCGGACCCGATATTGCCCTGTCACTTGGGAGAAATTCCTGGAAAAGTTCAAAGAACAGTATTTTCCTCCCTCGACACAAGTGATTAAGGAGGAGGAGTTTCTTCACATCCAACAAGGTTCCGAGGAATCCTTTGACGATTACTATGCCCGGTTTACCAATCTATCGCGATACTCTTCGTACCTGAAGAGTAATGATAACGAAACCTGGAAGGCGAATAGGTTGATATATGGGCTGAGGTATGAGATAAAGAAGAGGCTGGTATCTCAGCAGTTTCCGGAACTGGCTCAAGCAGTGGAAGCTTGTAGATTAATTGAGTGAAACCGAAAGGAGCTGCATAGATCCCGGCACTTAAGCACTGGCAGTACAGGGCGTATCGAGGTCAGCCGTGGAAATCCCTCGCGGAAGAGAGAAGCACCGTGGAGTAACTCACAAAGAGAGAGCAAGATGCCATTCCAGACTGGGCCGCAGTACAACCCTGGAATGACGGGACCCCGATCGTGTTCAAATTGTGGGAGGAACCATCCTGGTGTTAACTGTAATGGGAGACAGGTTTGCTTCGGATGTCGGAAGCCAGGACACATTATTTCAAATTGTCCTGAGAAAACTGCGGAGAGACGAGTTTGCTACAGATGTCAGATGTCGGGACACATTGCTTCAAGCTGTTCTGAGCGAACTGTGAAGTTAAAGCCACAAAACCCAGGCCGACTGTACGCACTAACCGGTGCAAAGGACAGAGAACTCCCAGAGATGGTCCAAGGTACTATCTCTTAGTAAGGAATATTCTCTAGGCATTGTATGAATTAGGTGTTAGCCCTACGACTATGTGAAAACGTGTTCCATATTTCTTAGTTATTACAATTCGACCACGATAATGTCATTGAGTAGGAGGTATCTTGTGTTGAAATTATGTATGGGCGCCATGGAAGCATTTAAAGTATCTTGTGTTGCCATGGTGTATGGGAGCCATGGAGACATTTTGGTATCTGTGGTGTTGACCGCGGTGTATGCGAGCCACGGAAAACACTATATATCAAAGTACGATATGACAAGATCTTTGTAGTCGAACCTGAGATAGAGTAAAGATCCGAAGTTAATAGTCTGAAGTTTAGATAGTACGAAGTTTAGATGGTAGAGTACAAATTTCGAGGGTGAAATTTTGTTTAACGGTGGGAGAAATGTAATACCCTAAAATCTGAATTATGATAAGTATCATAATTTGGTGAATAAAACCTATTGGAGATAGGTGAATATGAGGTCTCAGAACCTTGAGATATAATTATATTATTTTTTAGGGAAATTTCTATTGAAATTGGAGTGAATAAAGAGCTAAAAATCCCTAAGTGAGATTATGGGCCATAAAATGCCCTGAAAATATTATGATAAATCCCAAGAGGCAACAAAATATTTATTAAAAATAGGAAAGTATGTTGTCTTTAATTTAGATAATTTTTGGGATTATTTTCCCTGGAAAATAATGAGGTGAAATTAAATATTATTTTGGGGATCATAAGTGACCCCATGATTTTTATTATTTTACATGGGACATAAAATACCGATGTCAGTAAAATAGTTGTGAGAAAATGATTAATCCTAAATAAGAAAATTATCAACAATTAGTAAGGGATTAAATAAATAAATAATGGCTAATTATTTAAGCATGATTGAGGGAATATCCAAGAATAATTATGTAAAACCCATTAATTAAATGTTTATGGCTAAAATTAGCATAAATTATACTTGCTAATTAATTAGAAAAGGTTAAGAAAAATTGGTGAGATTAAGTACATGAAAACCCTAAATCCTAAAAAGTTGCTAATCATGTGATTAGGGCACTAATTAAACTTATTAATCAATTTCTACAAATTAAACATTAATCAAGGGTTAGGATGTAATCTTCTAAAGCAAGATCAAAGGTTTACAATTATTCTAGTAATTTTTAAAGCCTAAATCCATGTTAATTGGAAAGGACCAATAGGGGAATTTTGTGAAATAAATATGAGATAATTAGAAAATTATATAAATTAATTTAAAACAGAAAAATAAAATAAAAAGGAAAAAAAAGGGGCTGACCGAAAATTTGGACAAAAAGGGGGAGAGATTTTGGTGAAAAGAATATCTAGATATTATGTAATAAAATAATAGTATAAATGTGATATTTTGTGAAAAAGCAAATAGGATAAATGAGAACCGATAGAAAATAAATCCTAACTCAAAATCCTTGAATTAGGTAGCTAACATCAGGACTTATTATAAACAAGTGATTTTTTAGCTCGGAGTAGGTTACCTCCGAAGTTATTTTCCGTAACCGAAAAGGGTTATACTAAACTGGCTAAGAAGCTATCAGATATCCAAAAAGCAAATAAGATAAACGAGAATCAATAGAAACTAAGCCATAACTTGAAATCCTTGGATTAAGTGGTAAACAACTGGACATATTATGAATCAGTGAATTTTTGTCCCGAAGTTGATGTTACCCGAAGTGATTTCCGTAACTGAAGACGGTTATCCAAAAATGTTCAACAGGATAGGAAATACCCTTAATGGGATCAAAAATTTGGTTAATCCAAATATCTTGAAAGAGGAAGTTTAGATCTTCAGGGCTATGCTAAGGAATTTCTGAGATTCTGCAAGATTACGCGATTAGAACACCGAACAGGGGATTTTATCGGATGAAATCCCATAAAGCAAGTGTGACATCACCTTTGGTGACATCACATTGTTGAAAAAAGGGGCAAGGAGGTCGGCCAAGAGCATTCCATGGTGGAGATTAAGCCTTCACAAAGAAGTTAAATCCAATGGTTAGAAATAAAGATGAAAGGTGCAATTTTTCCCTCCAAATTGCCTATAAATAGATTGCACCTCTTGTAGTGAAGTTCTTCAAGGGTAAGTTCTTCGGTTCTAGTCGCTAGTTTGGTAGTTCTTGAAGTTCTAGGGTAGAGGTTGTTTTGATCTTTAATCTTCCAATATATTTTAGATATCATGTTTTAGGATTAAATATGATATTTATTTTGGAAAATATGTTGGAGTAAGAGATATGTTGAAATTTTGGAAGATTAGAGTGAAAGTAGCGAAGCTCTAGCGAAATTCCGCCGATTAGGGGGTCAGGGGTAAAATGGTCATTTATGACTAAAATGTCCGTCATAATGTTTGATCATTAATAAATGCGCTATTGTCCTTATAGGATATCTCTGATTACGTTCTGACCAACCGTCGTACCGAAATTCCGTCAACGAATGTACGTTCGCGTACTGTAACACTAACTCTGATGGTTATCGTATGCATATATGTGTTTCCTCTGTCATGCCTTACATTTGAATGTATCACTGTCTGTCATGCCTTACATTCGACTGTATCACTATCTGTTATGCCTTACATTCGATTGTATCACTGTCTGTCATGCCTTTCGTTCGACTATAATACTGTCTGTCATGCCTTACATCAGACTGTATTATTGTCCGTTGTGCCTTAACCTTACATCCGACTGTATTGTTATTGCCGTGCATATCTGATCATGTACATTTATCATTGTGCCTTAACCTTGCATCCGACTATACTGTTATTGCTATACATATCTGATATGTATACCCTATGTCTGACCGTAGTAAATGTTGCCAAAATTCTATGAATGTCTGTCATACATATATAGTGTATATAAACATGAGGTTAACCATTACCTGGGGTCCGGTTGTATTGGACCTCAGCCCTTAATATAGCTTTAGGGTTGGGAGGACCGTTGATCGAGGAGAAAGGCAAGCAGCTCACATAGGGATTCGGCTGAAGATCTCTTCTATTCATGTATCTACATTTCAGTTGAACCTTCAAAATATTGTACCGTTACTGTAAATAGCCAGACTTATGGCATTTTGAATATATATATCAGTTACACTCTTATGCTTCGATACTCTACTCTGATGAAAAAAAAAAATTATACTGCTTTTGAAAACGGGATGTTACAGCAACGTTCCCAGGCTAATTGTCTGGTTTATATTCCTGCATTTAATAACATGTAAGCAAATCAAAATAAAAGGAAAATACTTACTGTTTGTGCAAGTCGTTCAACGTGCTCATTTCGGATACTTGTCCGAGCTTGCATTAAACTTTCTGGTTTGCATTAATGCCGGTTATTGATGACACACTTTTCCACTTAACAAGTCTTTACCCACTCTATTTTCCGCCCATCCTGGTAATTCAGGTTTCTGAGCTGCCAGGATGTGGTATTTTTCCAATTCGGACTAGGTGCTCGCTACTGCTGGGATTCCGTGCGTACGGACCCGAGATTCCGGGTTTATTTATTTTAAACCGAGATACCGGGTTACATACTTGAACACCGAGATTTCAGTTTACATACGCTATCATCGGGACTCCGGGTCGATATGCTTTATCTCCTAGCTTTCATGCTATAGACTTTTACACCGAAATCCCGGTTGCTTAACCGAGTTTGACTTGCCTTCAGCGCTTTCCATATTCCGCTAACCGAGTTGACACCATCATCCAGGTAACGTGACAGCACCTGAGATTGTCTTATCTGTATTGTTATGAGTTTAGTATTTCACAACTCTCTATATGCGTGCCGTCTCTAATCTTTGGTGAGGTAGAAACACGTGACACACTCTGATTTGATGACTGTTCAGCTCACTTATCTTGTTTCATACGGTCATTTCTTCACATTGATTGGGCACATTTAGCCGCCTTCGATTATCGTACACAATTAATGCTCACGTCCTTTAACGACAGTCATTATTCCTTTCCTTGGAAAAGAAATCGTCGTTTCCATTAAAGTGTCATTTATTGCCGCTTAGCCCTTAGAGTTCGCTTGGCCTATAAATTCCTCCATTGCCTCCCACTTTTCACCACGACTAATCTGATTCTCGCTCTCTCTTCAGTAAAGATTTTCAAAAGAAACGATGAGCTTTCTGGTTAGAGTTTCGAACTCTATCATCCGTCACTCAACTGTGATTTTTCCAGCCATGTGGGGGAGAATAGTGTGTTTCCGGAAGAAGGAATGGCCTGCTCCGTTGCTGCTCTGCGGCCTTACCTTTAGATGTATTTGCCGGTCTTCAACTACATACCTTGGTGGATGCCTGGGATCCCAGATGTATTTGCCAGTCTTCACCTGACTGGCTCGACTTCGTATGGGATCTTGGGGTTGAATTAAACTTGCATCTGAGCTTCTTCATCCACCAAGGGAGGCCCTTAGAGTTGTTCGTCGGTCTTCCTTGACTTGACTCAACTTTTCTAGGGTCTCCAGCATATCCAACAAGGATTGCCACCCGTAAGGTATCCTTGTTGGATAGCTGTTCAATCTCGAGCTCCAGCTATGCCAACCGTCATGAGAGGGATCTAGCTGTTCATCAACTGTTGTAATTAGGGAACTCATAAATTGTATCTACGCATGTAGCCTAATTTTTGTACTTTGATATTGTAATCGCCTTAACGAGCGGGTGTTTCAGTTTTCTTCCTTGTAAAAAAACTGTGTAATTCGATCAAGAATCAATATAAAGCTTGCATTTGTTGTTCACTCGTATATTGAATATCTGTTACTGCCAGTATTGAGGTCTCCTTTAATAACCAAGGTTCATTACTTGCTCAATCCGGGCTCGCCACTTAACCCGTTTCTAGCCGCATACGCCAAGTTTATCTTATTAAAGAATCTGAGGGTCTATACTCCATTAACCCGAGTTGCCCATGTATCGTGATCCCGGGTAGAACCGTCGGGTATCCGAACTGACTTCTCTTGAACTGAGACTTTAATAACAAAGTGGTTTTAAACATCACCAGGAATCCTTGGGGAAATAAAATGTACCTGACACAAATACGAAAAGCTACGTCTCTTTTTTCCCAAGCCGACGCGTCACAGTGTGTAACGGCCTTTCCAGGCATGGTAACCACGCTATAGGCCCTTGTAAGCCGTGTGCATTTAATGCCTACGTCAATTCAAAAAAAACATCATTGCACTTTTTAGGGTATGAACTTACTTTTTTGGCGCGTGTAGAAACAACTGCCCCCGTCGTCTCAAATTCAAACTCCTTTCAGACTGTTTGAATTCAAAAACCTATATATTTCCTCTCACTTCATCCTTTGGGCACTTTCGCACACTGAATGGTTGGCCTACACTCTCTGCGAGAAACTCCACGACAACCTGCTTCTACCGCCATTTGCTCTATTTTCGCCGAACTCCTTTACCAGGTATTACAACGGTTCTTTTTAGTTTCATATCCTTTGTGGCTTTCGTATTTGTCGAGTTCTTAGTGCCTAGCTTTTCAGGAATTTTTCTGGATCCTTTTTGTTGTTTAAAGAATACTTCCTTGAGTTTCTGGGTTTTCTGGGTTAACCGAGTGGCTCGCCCCCAACCCCACCTTTTAAGCGCAAAACTCTTCCTCTTCTTCTATCTTCAGTAGATTAGAACAAATTTTGATTTTGGTTGCCCAGAAATGGTCGTGTCATATCTTGACCTTAGGCAATTGCCGACACCATAATCCTTCCCCCGCCTATGCGGTTTCTAGAAAGCAGAAGCGTGTTTGGGCCAGCTTTTAACGTTGTTTGCCTCGGAGTGAATGCTAATCCAAGAGCATGAATCATTTTCTAATTTCTACCCTTTCTCTGCATTTTAGGTTTAGATGGCATCCTCCTCTCAGTTGTAGCTTTCGTCTACAGCGGATGAGTGCAGTTCTTTTGTTTCTGTCCGGAATCCAACCTCCCCGAAGAAAGTCGTTCACTTTAGAGTGACCGAGGTAAAAAATACCATGACCGACAAGGAATTTCCCTCGCTTGGCGTGAGAGATGGGGAAGGGTATTCGATAAGGCTTCCTATGGATGATGAATATGTTGCCACCGTCCGACCACGGAAAAGCCAACCTCACGAACCCCATTTCTTCCACTTTTACCGAGATGTTTTTGTCCAACTCGGTGTAAGGTTTCCCTTTTTCGAGTTTCAAATCTGCCTTTTGAACCACCTGCATCTAGCTCCCACACAACTCCATCCCAATGGCTGGGCCTTTGCTATTGCTTTTGAGAACCTATGTCGGGACTTAGACATCTGTTGTACTGTGCCGGTGTTTATGACCTTCTACTCCCCCTTGGAGCTAGGTGGGTTCCGCGCACCCGGAACGACGTATTTTGGATAGACATCCCTTCGTGGACGAAGCGAGCACATGCTCTTTCGTCCTTTTAGCGAATCCTGGAAAAACTTCAAACCAGCCTTCGCTAAAGTTGTAGCCCATCCCCATCCTTTCCAATGCCCGTGGTTTCTCCAAAAATCCACTTCTGGGGAACTTGAAGGCAAGTTTCATTTGTATTTGACGAACACCCATCACAAGTTCAAATCTGGAGACTTCGCCCCAACCAGCCTTTCAGCACGTGAAGAAGCGGCCGTGGAGAAGTTGACGGAGCTCTCTAGCACCCTTAAGTCCTTAATGGACCCTGCTGACCATATTCCCACCCCTTAGTCCGACGACGCACACTAAGGAGTACGGGATTATACATTTATGCTTTCATGCGATCATAAAAAATGCCTTTGCTTTTACTAACGACATTCTTCTTTCTGCTATGTAGGACAACAAATGGGAAAACCTGAGTTTCTTGATTGCTTTTTCGAGGCTCCGGCAAATCCTAAGGGTGCTCCTACTCTTCCCTTAGCGGATGATCCTACCGTGGGTAATCAACCTGCTATCCCGAAGGAAGCTGGAACTATCAAGGTTCCCCGCAAATGCTCCGCTCCCAAAGATGGGTCGAACCGCGGTGTGAAAAGAGCCAAGACATCCAAAGGCAAGCAGGTTGAAGAACAAGCACCTATTTTGACCCCTACGCCAGCTTCACTAGCTCCTTCATGCTCGTCTACCTTCTCTACGCCTCACGATCATGCCACTATAGCTGGAGGGACTCTTTGGTCAGATGGGATCACCCAAGACATTAGAGATCTTATGCGTCCCCCTGCTCAGCTTTACTCACCTTCAACGCCTTCCAAAAAGGAGAAGCTTCAGCTGGCCGATATTGAGCTGCAGACCCTAAGGGCCGCTTCCCTAATACGGCCTTACGCGGCACTTAGAATCCAGAATGCTATCCGGATGAAATCTGTGAACGACTTGACCAAGCAATTATCCGAGATGACCAACATTCTTGAGGGTGTGAGGAAGGAAAAGGGCAATCTCCGAACTGAGCTGGATGCTTTGAAGAGCAATGCCGATCTGACGAAAGTCAGGGAGGAGAGGGATCAGGCTCAGGTAGAGTTAGAGGCATCTAAGGCCGAGCTAGAAAGGTTACGCCAAGAGCTGGTGTCCCTGAACAGGAGATTTGTTACAGCGGTGGAGGTAGCTGCTGTGGCTGAAACCAAGTTGACAACGACGAAAGCTGACTTTACTGCAGCCCAGGCCGAGTTGCAACGTCTTGAAGGTCTCCGTCGAGAGGACACGCTCCTAATGCAGAAAATGACCTCGGATAATGAGCATTTGTCCGGCATTCACAGAGAAAATGATGTGGAGCTTGTCAACACCAAATCCAAAATTGCGAAATATAGCCAAATCGGCAGATTGTCCTTTTATAATTCCGTTGATCAGATCCGGGTCTTGAATCCCGATCTGACTCTAAACACCACCGGGTTGAATCTCCAGGCATATGTTAGTGTGAAGGGGAAGCTAATTCCTCCTGGAGGTGAAGAAAGTGAAGATGAGCAACCTTCTCCATCTACCACGGAGACGCAATCTCAGCTTTAACTCTTCATTTTTGCCTGGTGCTTTTTGTATGACTTTTTTATTCATCCTGTTTTGTATGTTCCTGGCCGTGGGCCATAACTTGTTGTATATACATTCTTTTTCGTATGGATAGCTATTGAAAAACGCGCACCTTTTTCATTTTGTCAGGAGTGCGACACTGAGTTCTATACGTTAACCCCGAACCCATGTGCGCACGTCTATTGCATAATTTTGTTGGGACGCAATTTGTGAAACCGGGTTTCAGTACCCTTGATTCATCACGTTTAAGTTATACATGCTTTGGAAGCCTGGTTTCAATACCCGGGCTCCTTCACGTTTACATCGATCATGATTTTGGAGGACGGGTTTCACTTCCCTGTCCTCTACGTGTTTTATCTGGACACGACTTTTGAAACGGATTTCACTATCCTGAACTCGTCATGTTTAATTTGTACATGATTTTGGAAGACGGGTTTCACTCCCCTGACCTCTACATGTTTGAATTGGACATGATTTGTGAAAACGGATTTCACATTCCTGAATTCATCATGTTTAACTTGTACACGATTTTGGAGGACGAGTTTCACTACCCTGACCTCTACATGTTTGAATTGGACATGATTTTTGAAAATGGATTTCATTATCCTGAGGTCATCATGTTTAACTTGTACACGATTTTGGAGGACGGGTTTCACTACCATGACCTCTACGTGTTTAATCATCAGAAATCGGACAACATTCTAGCTTGCGAAAATTGGGTCACACTGCCCCTTCATTCATGGATTCATAACTGTAAAATGTCTTACAAGAGAAAATAAATAGGTCCCATTACAAGAATTTTTATTGATGTTACCCTCAGCCAAGCTCTAGACTTCAACTATAATAAGCCTTCAGCTTGTCTGCATTCCACGTTCGCTTCACAGCTTTCTTCTGCAACGTTTCCAACTTGTAAACTCCTTTCCCGAGATTCTCCGTAACCCGGTAAGGGCCTTCCCAATTGGGAGCTAGCTTTCCCTCTACGACATTCCTGTTGCCGATGTCAGCTCTCCGAATAACGAGGCTCCCCTTGTCAAAAGACCGAGGTCGCACCTTTTTGTTGTATCGGGTTGAAATAAGTTGTTTTGCCGCTAAATCCTGGTAATGTGCCGCAATCCGAACTTCGTCTATCAGATCTAACTTAACCGCGATTGCATCATTGTTCTCCTCTTCATTCTGAAGGGCTGTGACCTTTCGCCAAGAAGCTTCTCCAATCTCAACCAGGATCATGGCTTCACATCCATACGTTAATCGGAAAGGTGTTTCTCCCGTTGATGATTGGACGCTTGTTCGGTATCCCCACAAGATGTAAGGCAATTGATCTACCCAGCTAGATGCAGCATCGTCCATCCGCTTCTTTAACCCGTCTACAACAACTTTGTTCGCAGCTTCAGCTTGTCCATTAGATTGTGGGTGTTCCACAGATGCGAAGTGTTGCTGAATATGGAAGTCGGATACCAGCTCTTGAAAGCCCTTGTCAATGAATTAAGTGCCATTATCCGTGACGATCTCAACTGGTATACCGAACCGCGATATGATGTTCTTTTTGCAAGAACTTATGCACTCTAGCCGATGTGATTGTCGCAACAGGTTCTACCTCGATCCACTTTGTGAAGTAATCAGCTGACACAATGAGCCATCGCAATTTTCCGGTGGCTAGTTTGAAAGGTCCCACCAGGTCCATCCCCCACTTAAAAAATGGCCATGGTGCGAAAATTACATGAAGTTGGGTTGGAGGTGACTTAATGGTGTTAGCATGCTTCTGGCAGCTGTCGCATTTTTGAACATGATCTTTAGCATCTGCGGCCATGGTGGGCCAGAAATACCCAGCCCGCACTGCTTTTCTAGCCAAAGCTTTCGCTCCCATGTGGTGACCATTGATTCTTTCGTGAATCTTGGTAAGGACATATCTTGCTTCGTTTGCCGCAAGGCACTTCATCATTGGGGAATGTAGTCCTTTTCGATATAACTGGTCATTAACAAGTGTATATAAAGCGGCTGTTCTCGTGAGCTTTTTTGCTTCCAACAGCTCATCAGGGAGAACTCCTCTTTCCAGGTAATCTGCAATAGGTTTTCTCCAGTCACTGGTCTCCGAAATGACCATTACACAACTCGGCTCTAAAAGACTTTGCTGAACAATCGTACGGTGATTTCCTGGGCTCTTTGTACTGGCCAACTTTGACAAAACATCAGCCCGTACATTGTCGCCCCGTGGAATGTGTGCAATGGTTACCTCGTCAAATTCCATGATGATGTCTTTAACTTTTCCCAGGTATTTAATCATTAACGGCCCTTTAGCCTGGTAAGTACCATTAATCTGGGAAGCTACCAGCTGAGAGTCCGTGGAAATATGCACCCGACGAGCTCCACTGTCTTTAGCTTGAAGCAGGCCAGCAATCAAAGCCTCATATTCAACCTGGTTATTCGAGGTCGAGAAATTAAAGCGCAAAGATAACTCCAATGAGATGCCTTCGGGACTTTCAACGATAATTCCTGCTCCGCTTCCCTTAACATTGGACGAGCCATCAACAAAAAGATTCCAAATATCTGTGGCCTCGCCTCCCTTAACTGAGGTTAACTCCATAACAAAATCCGCCAACGCCTGGGACTTAATAGTGTGCTGAGCTTCATAACTGATATTAAACTCAGATAACTCGATAGCCCAACTTACCATTCGTCCTACTAAATCCGGCTTATGGAGAATCTGCCGGATTGGCTGGTTCGTGCGAACAATAATAGGGTGACTCTGGAAATACGGGCGAAGCCGCCTTGCTGCTACAAATAAAGCGAATGCCATCTTCTCCACCCTTTGGTAACGTAACTCTGAACCCTGCAAGGCTCTACTTACAAAGTACACCGGGCTCTGGCCGTCCATAGTCTCTCTGATCAATACGGCACTTACCGCCTCGTTGCCCACTGACAAGTATAAAATCAAGCTTTCTCCGACTTCGGGTCTGGTCAACACCGGTGGTGGAGATAAGCATTATTTGATCTTTTCAAATGCCATCTCACACTCCGCATTCCACCCGCTAGACGCCTCCTTCTTCAGTAACTTAAAAAAGGGGAGAGAGTTTTCTGCTAATTTTGGCAAAAAACGAGTTAATGCTGCCAAACGCCCAGTCAACTACTGAACCTCTTTTTTACACCGAGGTGGTTCCATATCCAATACAGCCTGATGTAACACTCCGAATTATGAACCCCGAGAACTAGGAATAAGCCTGAAGTAGGCGGATGACTAAGCCCAGTTCAGGAAGAGTCCCAAGTATGTTGAGAGTTAGGAAGCCTCTCTGGAACTAAGTAACTCGGCTATACGGGTTAGTAGACCTAGTATGTTCAAGCCGTGGAATTAAAGTGCTAATGGAAAAGGGGCACAAAAGACTCAGACGAAGTGAGACCGATTGGAAAAGATGCCACCTAACTATGTCCTAAGGTATAGGACAATTAGTTGAGTGAAAATATTTCGGTACAAGTTAGTATACAACATTTTTAGGGTAGTTGGGTATGCCCTGCGTTTTTTGAGGAAATACCACTATGTGGCGTCGTTTGTCGGGTCTCGGCATTCGTGTTCCAATCCCGAGTAAAACCCGAGCAGGATCCCGAGTAGACACCGATAAAGTGACTATAATAAAGTAAGGTCGTGATGACTAATGATGACATACTTTTGTGTTAGTCCGATAAAATCATGACACGTGTCTCGTCATCATGACAAGAGAAAAATCTACTTTTGTGTTGGACCAATAAGAGCATGACACATGTCCTTCATAATTATATATGTAAGAGGTCAAATCAAGTCATCATGAAGAAAGAGAAATTGCTTAAAATTCGTGCAAGACAAGGAGGAGAGAGAAAAGTCAACAAAACTTGCAAAATAAGCCAAGTTAAGAGGATATTTTGCAAGGGTACTTTGGTCATTTGGTTTGGGGGATTTTTAAGTACCCTCTTGACATATTTTAAGGCATTTTGCACTCCTGTTTGCATGAGTGTTCGGAACAAGAGCTCAAGGACCATAGGAATTAAAGTGACAGAGCAGAAGGGCCCCATAACACTTATACGATGTTAATTGGTTGGTAAGAATACCATTTAGCTATGCCCTAAGGTATGAGACAATTAGCTGAGCACAAATGTGCTAAAATAAATATGCAGATGATATTTCCTGGATGGGTAAGAGTTCCTGCGTTTTTGAAGAAAACAAGGAGGAAAGAGAAGGGATTGATGATCCGACCCCACACAAGTCCAACTAAGTAGCACGAGTTACGAGGAAAAGTGTAACCGGAAAAAAGGAGCTAAGCAGGGCCGGTTAGGGTTTCGGAGTCGGGCCCAGACCCTGGACACAGAGGGAGGACGAATTGGTAGGTCTAGAGGAGAGGAAAAGGTCATGTCATGTGATTATGGAGAGAGAAAAATATCATGACATGTAATTATGAAGAGAGAGAAGGGTCACATCATGTCATTATGATGAAAGAGAAATATAAAATAATCAGAATTAATCTGGACCACACAATCTAAACCTGACATGAACAATTGAAAGACATATAATTATGACATGAAAAGGTCATTAATGGCATATCTAAGGGCAGATTTGGTGGGCCCCACTGGTTGGAAGAAGAGCGTGTGAAATGACCGTTATGCCCCTGCAGTATTAATTTAATTACTGGACGGAAACCTACTCCTAAAGTCACCATCAAGGGCAATCTTGGAATATGAATTTAAGGGCTAAGATGGTGCCACATGTCTTGTACCATAAGACTCTAGAATGCCCTGGATAAGAAGACTCTAGAATGCCTTGGAGAAAAAGTCAGTGAAAATGACCGTTTTACCCTTGGGCAATAACCCTAACCCTTGAGATCTATATAAAGGACACTCCCCACCCATTTTTGCTGCCTATTTCTTGAAAGATAAGGAGGGAAGAATGAAGAATATCTGATCCTTGGTTCAAGAGAAGAAGAAGCCATACGCAACCGAGTACTCAAGGTAAGCTCTTAATCGATAACTTGTTGCGTGTTGCCTCTGCCCTATGGTGTGGAACGTGGGGATGTAGTAGGATTTTGATGTTTCTAAGGTCTTCAATGAGTCCAAAACTTGATTTTGTTTGGGGGTAGGTCAAGGTTATCATTTTCACACCCGAAAAACCCTAAGACGTAAACTACATAAATCTGCCGATTCTGGTATTTTCTGGGCAGCAAAGACAAATCGGTGTATTTAAAATACTACATAAAATATGATGGCTTTGAAATTTTACATGGTGAAATTAGACATCCTAAAGATTATTCTGATATAATATTTTGTGTCATTTGGATTTTCCAACCGAGAGTTATTTAAAGTTGAAAAGGACCTAAAAACCTGGAATTTTCTCTGGAGCAGCGGCTTGGTTTTGGATATAATAAAAGGATATGAACCAGGGAGACCTTGGGAATTATTTTTATAGTAAACTAGACATTCTAAGGGTTCAATCGACTCTTATTTCATGTCAATACGATTTTTCTGGAATTTATCAAAACTCGGCGAAGTTGGGTCAGAGGGTCTGGGAAATTCTGGAGATAGGCGAAATTTATGGAACTTGACGTTAAGCTTGTATAAGGGATTGAATGTGTGATTTTTTGCTGTAATCTAGGGTTGTAACACGTGTGGGTCATATTTTGAACACGGGGAAGGAGTTTACTATTTTCAAGGAGTGCTAGGTAGTAACTGTAAACTTGCATACCCTATGTTGCTCTTGTATGTTATGTGTTATCATGATTGTGGATGTAGGCTAGGTGGTATCTATGGGACTTTGTGTTCAATGGCTACTGCTGAGGCCCGAGGTATGCAGGCTAGGTAGTACCTGTAAAGGTGCTTCTGACGCCTGAGGCATGGCGGCTAGGTAGTACCTATAGGGGTGCTACTGAGGCCCTTGGCATGTAGGCTAGGTGGAGCCTATGTGACTGTGTGTTCATAGGTGTTTGCTGAGGCCTGAGGTATGTAGGCTAGGTGGAGCCTATATAACTGTGTGTTTATAGGTGTGCACTGAGGCCCTAGGCTAGGTGGTTGGAGTTGGCCACCCTGACTACTGAGGCCTTGTTGCGCGCTAAGCTCGGGGACTTGTCTTGACCAGGCGGTCCTGCGGAGTACATGCCATGTTTATGTTCCTGGTTGTGATTTGCATTACATGCATTGCATACATATTGTATTTGAGTTTAACAGTTACTCTGGGGTTCAACTTTAAACTCCAGTTCACCTGGAAGATACAGGTAAGAGAAGGAGGCCAGTTGGACTGTTGAGAAGGTAAGGGCACGGTATGCGGAGACTGAAGAAAATAGGGGATACCCTATCACTTCTTGTATATCTGTTTCTGGAATGACAATATAATTTGTATTTACTGCTCAGTATTTATTTTGGACGATTGTACCCTTAACCCTGCGGGGAGTACTTTATCATTTTGTATGTACCTTTACCAGTATAATGTAAGGGGTCCAAACCGATCATATGCTCTGATGTGCATACTTTGATTATATTAAAAAGACTAATTAACAGGATAAAACTAATAAGTAAAAAGGATCCCTCTAACCCGCCACCCGAAAGGGCGAGGCCGGTAGGGGTGTAACACCTGACACTTGTCCGGGTTCACTTCTATGCCTCTATTTGTAAGCAAAAAACCGAGGAATTTTCCAGCAGGCGCCCCAAATGCACATTTTGCCGGGTTGAGCCGAATCTTGTATTTCCTGAGCTTATCAAACGTTTGCCTCAAATCTTTGACATGATCAGATCCACTTAAAGACTCGACGATCATATTGTCTATATACACCTCCACATTTTTCCCCAACTGGTCTTCAAATACCTGGTTCATCATTCTCTGATAAGTGGCTCCTGCATTCTTCAATCCGAAAGGCATCATGTTATAACAATAGTTTGCCTTCTCAGTAATGAACGCTGTCTTCGCTTGATCCTCCGGGTGCATAGCGATCTGGTTGTACCCAGAATATGAATCCATGAATGACAATAATTGGAAACCGGAAGAATTGTCAACCAATTGGTCAATGCTAGGCATTGGGAAGGAGTCCTTGGGGCACACCTTGTTCAGGTCTTTATAATCAGTGCAAACCCTCCATTTTCCACTCGGTTTCTTGACCATGATGACATTGGATAGCCATGTGGTATATTGTATTTCCCGGATGAATCCGGCCTCCAATAGTTCCGCTACATGTGCTTCCAAGGCTTTTCGCCTGCCCTCCCCGATCTTTCTCTTCTTCTGGGATACCGGGGTAGATCCCGGTTTAATTGCGAGTTGATGGCAACAAAAATTTGGATCGATTCCGGGTATCTCCGATGGATGCCACGCAAACACATCTTTATTGTCTTCTAGAAATTCTTCAAGCTCTTCTCGTATCTTGGGATCGAGTGTCTTGCCGATTTTTGTGACCTGCCCAGGCTCCGTCCCAAGGACGAAGTCCTCCAAATCACCGCTTGGCTCAGTCTTTTTTATTTTCTCCTCCTCGCGCAAATCCAACTCCACCAAGTTTACCGCCATACCTGCTGGATTCGCCTAAGGGAATTTGTTTGACCGGGATGGATCACTCTTGGTCTCTTTGACCGTGTTGAAATAACATTGCCGAGATTCCTTTTAATCTCCCTTCACGGTTACGATCTTGTTCCTCTTGTTGACCATTTTTAACCTCTGATGCTTAGATGAAACTAACATATCCCAATTGGGAATAGTAGGCCGGCCCAAGATTATATTATATGAAGATGGGAAATCCACCACTACAAACCAGATTCTTTCTGACTTGAAGGCCTGCTCGTCTCCCAAAGTTAGCTTAAGATCAACATAACCTTTTGGATGGGTATCCTGGCCATGAAGCCGGTCAACGTAGTTTTGCATGGTTTTAAAACGTCCGGGTCAAAGTTCATTCACTTGAACGCATCCCAAAGTATTATATCCACGGCGCTTCTATTATCCATGAAGATCTTCTTAACCCGGCAATTCACCAGTGTTCCTGTAATCACCAAACCATCATGGTGTCCTGGGGCGACATCCTCTAAATCTTTGTTGGTAAAACATAGCACGGGGGTTTTGGACTTTCCCGAGTTTTCCTTGAATTTTGGGCTATCCCGAATTGACAATACCTCTCTGAGGTATTTCCGCCGCTGACTGGTTGAATCTCCTACTCCGCCAAAGCCTCGGCTGATAACGTTACAGTCATACTTGGCCTCGGGAAACTCCTCCTCATCGTCCTCGGCTTTCTTCTTGAAGTCCTTTCTTCTTTTTTCTGAGGGTGGGCTCTTACTTTGATTTTCACCCTGCCTCTTATTGCCCTGCTTTCCCTAGGTTTGGATAACGTATTTCCGGAGTTTTCCTTCACGGACAAACTTCTCCACCGCATCCTTTGGATCCCAACATTGTTCGGTCGTGTGGCTGGAAAGATTAATTGCCGTATCTCCCAAAACAACCAAGTTCGTAATTAATTTGCAGAATTAGGGAAAGAAACCTCCATCATTGAACGAAAATACAACTAACCCACGTTTGGTTCCGGATGAATCGAAATCTCTGCATTCATCCGGAGATTCCCTCGCCTAGACGATCGCCTAGAATCTGTCCGGACAGTGGCGTCTCACTGTGCAATCACCCTACAGGAGGTATAACCATGGCCGTGAGAGCTTGTGGTCATGGAAAAGGAAGGGGTCGTGGAGATCCGTCAATCAAATGTACTCATTACCTCAAAATGGGACATTTGTGAGACAAATTTTTCCAATTGGTGGGCTATCCTCCTAGTTTTAAGGGAAACAGGTCCAGGCAGATAAAGTAATCTGGTCAGTTAGGTTTAGAATCGACTGCTAAATCAGATATGCAAATAAACACTACAAGCACAATGGTGCCTTCCTTTACTCAAGATCAGTATGAGCGTCTTCTTTAGCTCTTACAAAATGATGTTGAAACAACAATCCATGCTTTAACCGGTACAAGTTTGGCTACACCTCCTTTTATTGATTTATTTCATTCTTGTTGGATTTTAGACTCATGGGCTACCACTCATATGGTAGGAGAACTTTCATTATTAGATAAATATATTGAATATAGAGGGCCAATTAAATCCATCAAGATCCCATATGAACAAAGGGTATTGGTTACACATGTAGGATCAGTTAATATAGCACCTCTCATTACCTTAAATAAAGTCCTATATTCAACAAAATTAAAATTTAATCTCATGGAAATTTCCAAGGTTGCTAAAGAACTTGAATGTATGGCTTGTTTTTCTCCTAACCTTTGTGTACTACAGGACCTTCAAGGTGGAAGGACGAAGCTAACTGGTAAGATGGTAGATGGGTTGTGTATTCTTAAAGTTCCAAAAACATCACATGTATTGAATGTTACATAGAAATCTAGCAATATTTCGAAACATGCTGATGTATGCTTGTGGCATAAGCGATTAGGCCATGCACTCTTTTCTATAATGAGACAACTACAATTTGTATTTGATGATTCTTATAATTTGATGAATGACAAGTGTGATATATGTCTTCAATCTAAGCAAACAAGTTTCCATTTTCTTCTTCTTGTATTAAGACTAATAAATTTTTCAAACTCATACATTTAGACATATGGGGACCATATAGGACACCCACTCATCAAGGTTTCCAGTATTTTCTCACAATAGTAGATGATTACTCAAGAGCAACATGTATATTTTTTATGAGATACAAATCTGATTCAAACATTTATAATCACAATTTCATTATGTATGTTATGACACAATTTAATGTGAAGCTTAAAAAAATAAGAAGTCATAATGGAAGTGAATCAATGAGTATTCATTTTAAAACACTTGTTCATGAAAAGGGTATCATTCATGAAACTACTTGCACCTACAGTCCTCAACAGAATGAAGTTGTAGCGCACAAACATAGGACTATCATACAGGTTACAAAATGTTACAGTTTAACATTCCAATCCAATACTGGGGTGAGTGTGTATAGGCTGTGGCATACCTAGTCAATAGATTTCCCTCCAAGATCTCAGACACCATTTGAAAGGATCTATGGACAGTAGCCATGCAGACCTAAAGCATATTAAGGTATTTGGGTCTCTTGGTTATGAAACTGATCGGAAAATTATGGATAAGCTTCAACCCCGTTCCATCCCTTGTGTATTCTAAGGATATCCAGAAAATTAAAAGGGATATTGGTTATTAAATCTGAAAACTAGCACTTTATTTGTGAGTCGTCATGTTAATTTTGCAAAACAAGTCCTTCCTTTTCAAGGTGCAGTAACACAACAACAAAGGGGAGTGCACCCTATCTTAAGGAAGACGTTTTGGTTTGAAACTGAACCTCCCTAGACACAACTTGATTCGGTAAAGGATATGAATGGCCACATACAAGGTAGAGTTGATCAGTAGCCTAATCTGAATGAAATTGATAACAAAATTGATTGTCCACTTGAATCAAAATAGCCACATCCGTCAAGGGGAAGGCGACCCCCAATTTGGTCCAATGATTATGTGTGCTCACTTATAATATATAAAGATGAACCATAGCACAAATCTAGATGTGCTTATCCTATTGCTAAATTTGTTTCTTATGCATCTATTTCTGCTGATCATTTAGCTTTTTTGTCTGTTATTGGTACGATCTATGAACCTTCCACTTACAAAGAAGAAATTAACAATCCTGAGTGGGGTTATAAAATTTTGATAAAGAAGATATATAGATAAAAAAGTAAGAAAAATTAATTAAAAATTTTTAACCCCACTTCTCTAATTTTTCTAAATAAAATTCACAAAAAATTTCCCTCTCTTCCCCTCCAAATCCCTCATACCAAACAAACCCTAAGAACGTTCTATATATAGGTTTCAAAATAAAGGGGAGGCCTTTGTAATTTATATAGAGGTAAGGTTGAGTATTTTTACTCAAAAAATTATGTATCTGTATTTAATGAATAAACTAAATTAGTTTATTCATAAATTATCTTTGATAAATAATATATATATATATATATATATATATATATATATATATATATATATATATTGTAACACCCCAAATTCCATACCACTTATTGTTTAGGAAAACATAGTTTTAGAAAAAAAAAACACAACAGAGTTTGAGGTGCTACATCAGAGTAATGCGGAAACGGAAAGCATGCACTAACATTTGGACAATGAGTAACTGGTATAAAATGCCCCGACATATGATGATGTCTGACATATGCTGGTTAAATTGAAAATCCCGAAGGAATATCCAGATGATACAATAGTACAAAGCTTTGTATAATTACAAATATTTATGGTAACTATACAATCTTCAATCAACTCGTAGCTAGACTTGGGGCAATGAACCTAACTCAGTTAATCAAACAACTTGGCCAGGTAGTTCTCTATCATGGGAGTCACGACGACTTATTGACTGATCCACATAGACTAGCCCTGCCTTCGGCACCAAACTTTTTGAGGTAACTTCATTAGATCCATGCCAGAAAGTAGGCCCTGTTAAACTTCTTCCGACTCTTGTCTCGACTGGTGCCTCTTCACGGCTCCGTCCTTCAGTGCCTTTTTACGACTCCATCTACTGGTGCCTTCTTCAATCCTGGTTCCTTTCCTGAACCTTAGACAGATTTGAGGTCCAGTACCCATCGGACCTCAGGTAACAGTTAACCTCATATGAAAAGTATAAACATTATATGTATGACATATGTTCATTTACATTACAGCATTGAACCAATACATAACACACAGCAGATGTAAGGTTACAATAATACATAAGCACACAGCCGATGTAATGTTAACAACACAACAATACATATCACATGTAATGTTATCCACGTTTGCACTAACCAGTGCCACGACAGCTCCTCGTGTCCTTAGCGCTTGGAAAACAATACTACGGCGTTATCAAGACCATAACCCGCATACAGCTGAATGTATATAAACTGTGACCTAAGACCGAGTCTTAGCTAGCCACGGTACATGACCAAGGCATAGTCCTGTCCATGACCCTATGAAACATTCTATCACATATAAGCATACAAGACAAATCAGAGTTAAAGTTACTAGTACGCGAACGACCTTTCACCGTGTATTTACCAAAACGTTCGTCCTTTGAATCCGACTCCGGACTTGATCCCGGATATCCTATACGTTATTGTTGGATTAATTCATTTTCCATAACTTATCCTATACGCTCGTCCTTTAAAGGTATAATTTACCTTTCTACCCTTGGTGGATTAATTATTCCATCTTTACCCTTGTTTTTCTTAAAAACGAAATACTGGATTTTCTGGGCAGATTTTTCAGCATATTTGAAAAGTCATAATTAATTATAAAAAAATCCTTTTGAGGTTATAAGAAAATCCTCAAGACCCTTGACATGTCTATTTTCAAGGAAAAATATTCCCAGAACCTAGAACATCAATCATCATTCCCAGGTTTTACGTTTCTCAACGCTGCCCAGATTTTTCCCAGAAAACATAGCCTAACTTTAACAAATTTTATCTCCTTATGTAGAACTCCAAATGATACATATTTTATATATTTGGAAATATCTACATGTATAATTTATTCATGTAAAATATCATGATTTTTTAAGATCATTGTAAACATAAAATAATAGCCCAAACTTGACTGACTCCAGAAAACTTTCAACTGTAAATTTTACCAGAATTTCGCTACTTTGATCTTCAATCTTCAAGAACTTTGCTCTACCATATTTCCCATCATATTTTTGAAATAATAACATTTCTAAACATAAAAACATGATAACAAAACTACTCTTGAATATTTAAGATCAAAGCATAAATTAACTATGAATTTAACTAGAACTTCAAGAACTACAAAAACTAAAGACTAGAGATCAAGAACTTACTTCTTGAAGAATCTTGCTATTCCTTCCTCCTACTTGCACCAAGAACTCCATCCTTCTCTTAAACTCACCAATTTGGTATGAAGAATTGTAACATCCCATTTTCAAAAGCAGAATAAATTTATTTTCATCAGAGTAGAGCATCGGAGCAAGAGAGTAACTGATACATATATTCAAAATGCCAACTGTCGTATGTCTGGCTAATCGTAGTAGCGGTACATTAATCCAAGTGTTATCAAAAGTAGTACATATCAGAAAGAAAATCAAAAGAAAGTCTCCAGCCGGGTCTCTAAGCGTGCTGCTTGCCCTTCTCTTCGACCCTCGGTCCTCCTGACCCTAAAGCTATGTTAAGAGATGAGGTCCAATGCATCCGGACCTCAGGTAACGGTTAACCTCATGCTTATATAAACAATATAATATAACAAATACTCATGACATTTCAGCACAACCACTACAAAAGCCCATAACAGATGTAGGGGATACATATCAGATATGTATGGCAATAACAATACAATCAGATGTAAAGCTAAGGCACGCTGTAGGAAATATACATAATCAGATATGTATGGCAATAACAATACAATCAGATGTAAAGTTAACGCACGACGTAGGAAATATACATAATCGGATATGTATGGCAATAACAGTACAGTCAGATGTAAAGTTAAGGCACGATGGAGGAAATATACATAATCAGATATGTATGGCAATAACAATACAGTCAGATGTAAAGTTAAGGCACAATGGAGGAAATATACAAAATCATATATGTATGGCAATAACAATGCAGTCAGATGTAAAGTTAAGGCACGTTGTAGGAATATACATAATCAAATATGTATGGCAATAACAATACAGTCAGATGTAAAGTTAAGGCACGTTGTAGGAATATACATAATTAGATCTAACTAACATTTATACTAAGATCTACTAAACAAAAGACTAGAACCTAAAAGCTAAGGACCGAAGAACTTACCCAGAACTCTGCTATTCCTTCTCCAGAGCTCCTCCTTCTCTCTTCTCTCTAAACTTTTGAATTGCTCAAGCAATTGGTGTGAGAATTTTCAAAGGAAATGTAGGGCTATTTATAGGAAAATGCTATGGCATTTCGGTAGTTTCTTTGAACTTCTTCTGCTCGATTCTCGACCGTCGGATCTAGGGTTTTTACCATCTTCCATCCTCACCACACACCTCTAAAAAAAACGTCCCTCTCACCCTCTCTCTCTTCCCTATCCTCTTCCATTCATTTATGAGCCCATGTGCTCCCATGTGGGTATTCCTTCTACTGATTAATTCTCCTACTTAGTGTTCTACTTGCATATGCTTATAAATCTCAAATACTTTTAGAGGTAAACTTTGAAGTTTATGTAGCCTCTTGAGAAGTATTTGGAATAACAAGGATTATAGTCCAATTAGGGGTTTTTACTAGCCCTTTAGTCATTTTAGGATTAAACCCGACAGTTATGGAAATAACTTCGGAGATAACCTACTTCGGGCTAAAAATACACTTGTTCATAATATGTCCTTATATTTGATACTTAGTTCACATATTTCAGTGCACCATTTATTTTCTATCGGTTCTCGTTTCTTATTGGTTTTTTACAAAATATCTTCTTACATTACTTGGCTCACACACACACACACCTCACCATTGTTCTTCACCACACATTTACACACACACTCATCTCTTAAAAAACGTCCCCCTCCCTTTATATTTTGTTATTTTATTAATATTACATCATTTAGGAAGAAATCTCTCATTGGTCAATTAGGTTTTACAAGGATTCAACTTTATGGTTGAGTTTAAACCTTTAGATCTAGCTTTATAAGGTTTAATCCTAGCCCTTGATTCATGTTTGACTTGTCAAAGTTTATTAATAAGATTGTTTAGTATCTTAATCCTATGCTTAATAATCCTTAACATATCCTATGTTGGTTAATTAGGCTTTAGGGATTTCATGTATTTAATCTTATACATTTCTTAATCATGCCTAATTAATTAGAAATTATCTTTATGCTAATCTTGACCCTTCATTGGTCATTAATCTTTAATTAGGGTTTTATATAGTTAACTTTGGACATTCCTTTATTCATGTCTAAACAATTAGCAATTAATTAATTATTTAATCATCTACTAATTGTTGACAATTTTCTTAAATTGAATTAATTATTTTCTCACAACTTTTGTGTTTACATTGGTCATTTATGCACCATGCATTATTTTAAAAATCATAGGGCAACTTATGTTCCCCAAAATAATATTGGATTTTACCTCTTAAAATTGTAAGGAAAATAAACTAATAAATTACTAAAATTAGAGACAACATACTTTCCTATTTTTAATAGGTATTTAATTGCCCCTTAAGACATATTATAATAATCTCAGGGTATTTTTATGATCCATAAATGTGTTTAGGGATTTTGGCCCCTTGTTCATTCTAGTTCTAAGAGAAATTGCCCTAGAAAACTCAACACATAATTTTGAGACCACATATTCACCTATTTAGAATAGGTATTATTTATCACAATATAATATTTAAGATAAATAATTATCCAGGTATTACATTTCTCCCCCCGTTAAATAAAATTTCGCCCTCGAAATTTGCTCTACCCTAACTAGACTTTGCACTAACTAAACTCCGGACCTTATGCTCCGGATATTTACTTTATCAGAACATTTTTATGTCTAAACCGTTTCTCTCGGTGGTCGATGATTCGCTCCGGCTCGACTACCAAGATTTTGTCATGTTGTACTTTGATATATAGTGTTTCTGTGGCGCCCATACATCGCGGCAACACAAGATACCTCATACTCAATGATACGATCATGGTCTGGTTGTAATAACTAGGAAACATGAAAAATGTTAGGGAGGTTTAGTCAAGTTCGGTGGTAAGGCTATCTAAAATTTCGTAATACGGACTATATGATTGCCTTCGAAGTATTCTACTGACACCGGTTACCAGGAATATTGCCTAGAAACATACGATCATCGAATTCGAACTACAAGGGTCTTCTCCCTTTTTGTCAGCGTAGCACTTCCGTTTGCTTTGTGCTGCTAGGAGTCGTCTCTTGATTACAGCGATTTCTTCAGAGGTATGATTAATTAGGTCTGGTTCAAGCAATTTCTGCCCAGAGAAGGGTGATTGACACCTTTGCCCTCGCAATTTGATCGTATATACTTAGATACTAATCTACTAATATTGTTTCTTCCTTGAGTAGATACTCCTAAAGGTATCTTCGAACACTAGTCAATCTACTCACCACTAGACTTATTAAAATATCTCTGATATCCAGGAAAACAAACTGGCATAGCGGAGAAAAACAAAAATGGGCCACCTACAAGGCCTTCAATGATGTCTTGATTATGATTATGCCCGGGTTCATAATGATAATCGAGACCCCAAAGAACATTGGGCCGGTAGTTATGTCCTACTATTTCATACTATGTTCAGCTATTCTAGTATAACTTCCATCACTATTCTTTTGGCTTCCTTTACTTTCGTTTCTCGACTACATGTTATCTAAATCTAGCCTTTGGAGATGATTTAGAAAGGAGTAGAAATCAGTTGTATCTTTTCCGTCTAAGAGTTGATTCGTCTGTTCCATCCAGAAGCGGTCTCAGGGAAAGAGATATAGGACATGTCATAGGAGGTTCGGTTCGTAAAAAGAATCACTCTCGGAGTCATCGCGATAGCTTAGCAGGTGAAAATACTCACGGTTGTTATCATCGGATGAATGATCTGATCCTATACGTTTCTCCGGCTCAGAAGGTATACTAGCCATCAGTTCGAGATAGTACACATAATCAAGGTTGTGTACGGGTTCAGAGTTGTATACCGACTCAGGTGGGTATACGTTTGAAGGTTTACGGTCCAGGTCAAACTGGAGGTTATCATAATCTACATCAGAGTTGATATCAAGATCTCTGATACCAGGGTAGTCGAAGTTGTCGCCTACCGATGAGTAATGTGAATTATCAGGGTTATCAAGATTATCAAGATTATCAGGATTATCAGGGTTATCAGGGTTATAAGGGTTATCAGGATCGTCAGGGTTATAAGGGTTATCAGGATTATCAGGGTTATAAGGGTTATCAGCATTATCAAGATTATAAGGGTTATCAGGGACTGGTATCAATATAAGTACAAACGATGGATACACCGGCTCTGGGTTAGAGTGATGCACCGACAGAGGGTGGTACACCGGCTCAGGATTGTATACTGGTTCAGACTGGTATACCGAAGTAAGGTGGTACACCGACCTATGGTTATATCAGTACTTATTTTCAAAACATACTCTTTAAAAAGGCGTAGAGCCTAACTCCGTTACTCAAACCAATTGGCCATGTAGGTGTCTATCATGGGAGTCTCACCGAGTTCACGGCGACTGATTGACTTACCCACATAGACTAGCCCTGCCTTCAGCACCAAAAGGTTTGGAATAACTTAGTCAGATCTATGCCAGGACAACTGCTCTGATACCAAACGGGTCTCTAAGCGTGCTGCTTGCCCTTCTCTTCGACCCTCAGTCCTCCTGACCCTGAAGCTATGTTAAGAGCTGAGGTCCAATGCATCCGGACCTCAGGTAACGGTTAAACTCATGCTTATATAAACAATATATATATAACAAATACTCATGACATTTCAGCACAACCACTACAAAAGCCCATAACAGATGTAGGGGATACATAATCAGATATGTATGGCAATAACAATACAATCAGATGTAAAGCTAAGGCACGCTGTAGGAAATATACATAATCAGATATGTATGGCAATAACACTACAGTCAGATGTAAAGTTAAGGCACGATGGAGGAAATATACATAATCAGATATGTATGGCAATAACATTACAGTCAGATGTAAAGTTAAGGCACAATGGAGGAAATATACAAAATCAGATATGTATGGCAATAACAATGCAGTCAGATGTAAAGTTAAGGCACGTTGTAGGAATATACATAATCAGATATGTATGGCAATAACAATACAGCCAGATGTAAAGTTAAGGCACGATGGGATCAATACAATCAGATGTATGATCTATTAATAACAATACAGTCAGATGTAAAGTTATCATTTATTACATATATGCATACAATAAACATCAGAGTTAGTGTTACTAGTACGCGAACGTACCTTCGTTGACGATTACGATACGTCTGTCGGTCGGAACCCAATCACAGATATCCTATAAAGATAATATCGCATTTATTAATAAACCATATCCTAACAGATATTTTAGTCATAAATGACTATTTTACCCCTGACTTTAGAAAATCGCTACCCGATAAAATTTTGCCAGAGTTTCGCTACTCTGAAGCCTAACTTTCAGAAAACTCAATTCCTACCATGTTTTTACCTCGTCAGGCATCTTTCGATGCAATGAGGCTTAAAAACAAGAATAGGAATTTCATTTCCTACTTCCTAGATCTAACTAACATTTATATTAAGAACTACTAAACAAAAGACTAGAACCTAAAAGCTAAGGACCGAAGAACTTACCCAGAAATCTGCTATTCCTTCTCCAGAGCTCATCCTTCTCTCTTCTCTCTAAACTTTCGAATTGCTCAAGCAATTGGTGTGAGATTTTTCAAAGGAAATGGAGGGCTATTTATAGGAAAATGCTATGGCATTTCGGTAGTTTCTTTGAACTTCTTCTGCTCGATTCTCGACCGTCGGATCTAGGGTTTTTGCCATCTTCCATCCTCACCACACACTTCTAAAAAAACATCCCTCTCACACTCTCTCTCTTCCCTATCCTCTTCCATTCATTTATGAGCCCATGTGCTCCCATGTGGGTATTCATTCTACCGATTAATTCTCCTACTTAGTGTTCTACTTGCATATGCTTATAAATCTCAAATACTTTTAGAGGTAAACTTTGAAGTTTATGTAGCCTCTTGAGAAGTATTTGGAATAACAAGGATTATAGTCCAATTAGGGGTTTTTATCTCCTATGTTATGCATGAAACAAAAGTACATCATGCTGTCTATGTTGATTTCAGGACCAAAACAACCCGGAAATGACATTGATGTTTACCTTGAGCCCTTGATCGAAGACTTGAAGGAGTTGTGGGAAGAAGGTGTCGATGTTTTTGTCTCTTTCAAGAAGGAGGTCTTTAAAATGAGAGCCATGATATTTTGTACTATAAACGACTTCCCAGCATATGGGAACTTTTCATGGTATAGTGTAAAAGGTTATAAAGCATGTCCGGTTTGTGAAGAAGGCACACGCTACCATCAACTTCAACATGGAAGAAAGACGGTGTATCTTGGACATAGGAGATTTCTTAGACGGGGCCACCCATATCGTCGATTAAAGAAGGACTTTTTTGGTGGCCAAGAGTATGAAGAAGCTCCAGTGGCATTGACTAGGGAGCAAGTGTATGAAAGGTTAAAAATATCAGTGTCATCTTTGGTAAGACTGGCAAGAGTAGAAAAGAAACAAATATATGGAAGAAGAGATCTGTATTCTTCGATCTTCCATATTGGCACAATCTTGATGTGAGACACTGTATTGATGTCATGCATGTGGAAAAGAACGTATGGGATAGTATTGTTGGCACGCTTCTCAACATACAAGGTAGTTCCAAGGATGGTGTGAAGGCAAGATTGGATTTGCAAGCAATGGGAATACGCGAAGACTCACATCCAAGTCCATATGGGAAGAGAACTTATTGTCCCCCGGCTTCTCATACTTTGTCTAAGGATGAGAAACAAAGCTTTTGTGAGTGTTTACATGGCACAAAAGTTCCCTCGGGGTATTCTTCAAATTTTAAGAGGCTTGTCTCGATGAAGGACTTGAAATTCGTAGGCCAAAAGTCTCATGATTGTCATGTCTTGATGCAACAGCTACTCCCAGTAGCTATTCGAGGCATCGCTGAATATGATCTTCGGGTCGTTTTGACTAGACTTTGTTTCTTCTTCAATGTGGTTTGTAGTAAAGTCTTCGAGATTGAAAAGTTGGATAAATTGGAGAATGAAGGATATCTTATCTTGTGCCACCTTGAGAAGCTTTGTGTTCCTACATTTTTTGACATCATGGTTCATCTAATTGTTCATATAGTGAGGGAGATAAAGTTGTGTGGCCCTATCCATTTACGGTGGATGTACCCTATTGAAAGATCTATGAAATTCCTAAAAGGGTATGTGAAGAACGCGCGGCGGAAGCATCAATTGTTCGAAATATGTTTCTGAAGAGGCCATGGAATTCTGTCAAAATTATTTGGCCAAAGTAAGACATATTGGGCTTCCAAAACGTCAGCATGCTGAAGGAGGTAGACGAGGGGCTTCGGTAAAGAGTGTGGATCGTGATGAATTCTCACAAGTGCACTTATACATCTTGAATAATATTGATGAAGTTCAAGCCAGCATATCTGCACATGAAGAAGCTGTATGGAAAGAAAACCATCGAATGACCGAACAAAGGTTGATTAGGGAGCATTACAGAACTTTTTCAAACTGGTTCAAACAAAAGGTCAAGGGATCTGAATGTGTTTCTGATACAATGAAATGGTTAGCACGTGGTCCTGAGGTTGATGTCATAAGTTGGAATTCGTATGTGATCAATGATTATACATTTTACACGAAGTCCCTAGATGATAGGAGCACAGTCCAACAGTGGTGTTATGTTAGAGGCTGAATCTATGCACTTACCAGTTCGAAAGACAAGAGGCCTAAATTGGCAGTCATGCCATATTATGGGGTTATTGAAGAGATTTGGGAGGTGGTCTATGTCAAAATTAGATTTCCCATCTTCAAATGCAAGTGGGTTAATGTCAATAATGGTGTTCAGATCGATCGACTAGGATTTACTTTAGTCGATGTCAATAATAGAAGTTTTGGAGATGAACCTTTTATTATGGCAGACCATGCGAAACAAGTGCTCTATATCACCGATCAAGAAAATAAAATGTGGTCTGTAGCTCTCCAAGGAAAGAGGGTCATTGATATTGATGAGGAAAGTCATTCAAATTATGGTCTTCCTGAGAGTACTCCTTTTTCAAGGGGTCTACCGGACATGAACGAAGAAGATGAAGCGGATAATGAACCCGACATAAGAAATGATCATCAAGAAGGGATATGAGAGGATATCACTTTATAAAAGAGTCAATTCATAAGGTAATATTCATATGCAGAATTCTTAGAAAACTTTAAGGTTTTAACTATATTATATTCCTTCTATGTTCTTAATTAAACAATGTCATCATTGACTATAAATTTGTTCTAGTTTTGTTTTTGTGGCAGGATCCGATTCAAAGGGGCATGTTATAAAAGAGGATGCATGTTACGTTGTTGGGTGGGAATCAGATGAAGGCATGGTGAATAATATATTGGACTACATGTATGTTGATTTACGTGCTGCATGTATTTGTAACTCATTGTGATTGTAATTAGTTATCTTAGCTTATTGTATAAATTACTTTAGCTGTTGTAGACTTAAGAGGCCACATAACTCATGGTGGATAATATTTGTATTCTTTTCCCAATTCAATTTATTCATGTTCATAGCTTGTAGCTTAAAGTATATCGACTTTTATGTGCTGTTTTGGATGGTGGATTTGTGTATATATATATGATCAAGAAGAACAGAACAGGGAAAAAATTCGGGAAAATTTAGACCGCAAATAAATAAGACGGTCTTAAATGTTCAAATGTTAAGACCGGATGTACTTCTATGACCGCGCTTAAAGATATTAAGCCTGTCTTAAAAGTTGGTCTTTTAAGACCGGTCCATTCATAACATCCGGTCTTCAAAGTCAGTCTTTTAAGATCGGGTAATTAGTCCTCTGGTCTTAGAGTCCGCTATCTTTTGGACTAGATTGATATTTGTCTAGTCTTAATATTTGGATCTTTTAAGAGCGGTCGAGTTTTTGTCTGGTCCTAAAGTTTGAGTTTTAGGACCGAACAAAAAATATTTCAGATTTATTTAGTACAACTTTTAAGACCGAAGGTTTAAAATTTCCGGTCTAAAAGAAACTCTTTAAGACCGGTTACAAGTCTGGTCTTAATAGAGAGACTTTTAATACCGCCTGGAACAAGGCCTGTCGCGGGTCCGGTCCTAATATACATGTTCTGTCCGGTCTTAAAAGCCTTTTTTCCACCCGTGAATATCTAGATTATAATAAATCATAATATCTACAAAAATCTTACATCATCTTATCTTCTTCCCTTTCACCCTAACTTAACCAACAAGTTGGCTTGGTAAAGATCTTTTTACTATTGATGATATTTTTCCCAACTTTGCATGTGTTTTTATGATGACAATATCTTGGATATTTATTGTAAAATCCTATCCAATCTTTTCTCATGTGCGGTGTGCCCATGCATCCCCCTCCTTCTTCTTAGCTCATGAAATGTGTTTTCTTTAATAATATCTAATGTTCAAAGCTTCCCATTGGTGCATCCAATTATCACATGGATTTAGATTAATTATGTGATTAACTAGAACCTTTGGATTTAACTTTATCAAATCAAATCTTGGCCTTCCATTGTTGTTAGAAAGATCCTACTACTATTGAAGATCTTTTTATTTAAAACCCATGTGCTCTTATAAGTATAATATCTTGATTTAAATATCATAAAACTTCCTCCTTCCATTCGAAATTCATGGCTATTATTTGGCCATTGAATTTGTTTCTATTGGCTAATTCAAGTATACATGGATTAAGACTTAATTAGGTAATTAATTGGGACCATTAGATCTAACTTTATTAGGTTTAACCTTGGCAATTGGATCCTAGTTGCAATTGTTGACTTTTCAAGACTAATTAGCAATTCTTAATTATCATGCTAATCAAGAGTTTAATTGCCATTCCCTTTACATGTGCCATTAGTGTTTTAATTAACAAGTTTAATTACATCATCTTTGGCCCTTAACTATTTCAAAATAATTAGCCCTTCTTTGATGATCTCTATTTGCCTCTAATCATCTTAAAGAATTATGCAACTAATCTCAATTAGTGCAAGATAATTTACTAATTAGCAATTTCTAATTTATGCTAATTTGGCTAAGGGTCTTCATAACCCTTTCTTTATCTCATTTGATTACTATTTTATGTGCTATTTATATCCCATTAAATAGCTCCTAAATGGTGTCTCATAATTAACCATTGGTTAATTAATTCCAAAGTAAAATTTAGACAAAAATATAATCAATAGACTATATTTCTTTGAGACACATATTCACCTTTGTTATTTTGCTAATAATTAGCCAAAATACAATGTTTATAAGGATTACGAAAATTAGGGTGTTACACCCTAAAAAAACGAGATGTGACAGGTGCGAAATATGAGAAAACCCACATCCTTAAAGCCTTAAATATATAAAACATTCCATACTTAATATATATATACATGTTTGCAATACATAATATAAAGACTATGATCATAATTCGTATTACAAAAATATTGGCTTTCTAAAGAGATTTCTATAGAGACTCCCTTGAGAGTAAGACCTTAGGAAAAATTCTAGAACAACTTGGTATAGTCAAGAGGAGCTCCACTCCATAATAACAACTACACAATACCAAGATAAGGCGAGGACCCTAGCTATAGCATACATGGAGCACCTAGGTTACAAAAATAAATGTACAAGTTTAAGATTTTACATTAACTAGGAATCTCTCAATATGAATCTTCAACTTCAAGACAACAGTATAACCCTTCATTGCTTAGAAGAAGAAACACGATCATCTGCATTGTCTGAGGCCAAAAATAATTTTCCGGTGAATAATGTCTCATACAAATAATTTAATGGAATAATACAAAAAATAATTTAAACAAATTTAGCTTTTAATAATATCATGATAATTTAGTTTCCACAATATAAAATCATAATTATGAACGAAACTATATAAAAGATCATTCCTCAAATGAATTCAAGTACGTAATAGAATAGTTTGTTTCATAAAATGAGTTTAAAACAATAATTATCAAAATCCTATCCTTTCATAGGACTTCAACAGAACGGATAACAAGCGTAGACACACAGTCCACGAGGGTAGCTAACCAAGCGCAACTCAAGGCCACGAACACAAGTGTGGACACACAGTCCACGAGGGTAAGTAACCAAGCGCGACTTGAGGCCACGAAAACAAGCGCAGGTAAAAACCTACGAATAACAAGCGTGAGAACAAACCCCACGAATATCAAGTGTGAGCATTATGCCCACGAATGTCAAGCGAGCTCGAGGTTAACCATGGTGCACCAAGGACTAACAGTACTGCTGTTAGTAACCAGCGTTCTGTATTCAATCCTCTAAAAACAATTTCAAGCATGCATGGGGTCAATTTACCAATAGCAAGAAAAAAGCTTTTCCTCTAATATAATGATGAGAATTCGAATAAAATATTTCGTAAAGACCCCAGCATGAACGTTAACAAAATCTCAAAACATTTCCTTCCAATTCCATCATCCGAAAGTCTTTTCATATAACAGTAACTCGCATAAAGGCATTTTAAATACAGGATCATCTCAATATAAAATTTACAAAGAATATCTGACAAACTTTTCTTGCCAATTCTTTGCATAAAAATTCATAAATGATAAAATGTCAAGCAATTAGTAACCGTGAATAAAATCATCATAAATTAAGAAATGAAACAATTCTGATAAACTTCTATTCGGGAAATCATACTTATAATTATGGTAATTAACGTAAAAATATGACAACTAATAAAAATATCATTTATAAAAATTATAATGGGACGCTATTCACTCACCTGTAAGGATTATGCTATGCCTCTTTCTCCAACTTATCAGTTTCCAAATTATTTACTCATTCTCCTCCCAAGAATCTGAAATTTGGTCCAGCTGGATGATAATTGGAGAAAACGAAAATTAAGTTTTCCCCCAAGCCACCTAATTGTTTCGTCTTGTACAGGGCAAGAAGGGTATAATTTCCCGCCATCATGTGCTTTTGAATATTTGTAGCGGTTCGGAACCGCTACTACAACCGCTACAAATAACCCGCCATTTTATTTCAAATTTTTTATCGGTTATTGTAACCTCTACAAATTCATTACGGTTTTAAAAAAAAAAATCATTTATCGGCGTAATTCAGTAATTATTATTAATATATCTTTTTATTAAAAATAAAAGGTAGTAAATTATGAAATTTAAATATATAAGGTGCATGTATAGAAACAAAATAATAAGATTATGTAAGTAGAATAAGTACTAAGAAATGAGGTGATTAAAACAATACTCAATATTTAAAAATTATATGTACAAATCAATTGAATAATGTATATGAAAGAATAGGGAAAGTTGAAAGATATATCCCGTTCAACTGCAAAATACCAAACTTTAATTAGTACAAGAACTATAAATTAGATATATGAGAAACATTAGAATTGATCCGATTACACGGTACTTACCCCTTTCAAACTCACGATGTTCTGAAACATAAAAATATTTGAGATGATTGAGAGAAAACGTGGGTAGAAAAGAAGTTGAGGCATATTAAATGAGGTTGGGTGGGGGTATTTATGGTGGGGTCTGCGCATCATTTTGTAGCGGTTGGTTTCTCACTTTTTTGTAGCGGTTATTGTATTTAGTAGCGGTTTTGGGTTTTTGTAGCGGTTACTGTAGCGGTTTAATTTGTCGCGGTTTTTAAGTGTTTGTAGCGGTTATATAACCGCTACAAAGTAATTTCTAAGTTTTTTTTTTTTTAAAAAAAACATAATATTAAAAAGATTTCATATTACAGCATAGGCATTAAGTGTTTCTCTCAATCTTCTTCACCATCCCTACAAGGAAAGTTTGCATAAAATGTTACGCGTGAGGTCAATATGTTTGAACACAATTAAAACTTTAATTAAATGTTACTATTTTATAAAGCATAAATTTAAAAACGTCTTGAACTATAGGTAAATTGTCATCGCCGTCGGGAAGAAGTCTTGGTGGCGGCCGGAACGGCTCACAATCGTATGCGACGTTATCACCATCGCCCATGTCGTAAAGGTCCCGAGGCTTTAAATGAACCACCATATTCCAATCCTTGTGCCTCTCATCGGCCACATAATAAACCTGATGGGCCTCTGATGCAAGAATATACGACTCATCATCTTCAGACCGACCACCGTGAATAGGCGGGAGAAATTCACCGATGTGATCCCTAAGTCGTCGGTCGTGAGTCCCCGGACGTTGTGGTATTCGCCCACAAACACTTGAACAACGTCACGGTGAAAAGGCACAGTGTAACTTATCGACCACATCAAGCGGCTTTCCATAATACGGGACGTCACCGAACCGCATGTTCCCGTCCACGCTGCTCGCATAATTCCTCGTCCCAAACGTGCCATATACACGAGTTTTGGGTCGGCAATCCACGATCTCGTGCGATGGTGCAAAACTTAAAACCATTGACATTGTATGCCGTATATCTTAGGGCGTGGTCAAGAGGGCCTAGTGCGAGAGCTCGAATTCTGCGAGTGCGGGTTGTGGTCGTTCATTATTCTCCTCCTAAACCAACTATGGAATTCTCTGTGGACCTTTCTATCAATTTCGGAGGATGTACGTGTACGGATCCTCGGTTCACGCTTCACATGACTCCCGAATTCCTCGCAATTAAACATGCAATGACATGTGAGTATGTATAAAATGTAAGGAAATATATAGTATGCAATGAAATCCTTATCGAAGGTACGGTTCAACTTTGGTGCGATTAATCAAGACATGTCGGTGTGCTTGAAACTTCTCAAGTGCCGTGAGTTTGAATTTCTCACTCCCGCCAACTTGCTCTACCAACACGAGGGATTAACAACTCTGTTGCCTCGGCTCCGGCTCGAGCTCGAGCTCGGGACAATCGTCTACACGAGGCGGTCGGTTGAATGACGTCTCAATGTCATCGAAGTACTGGAACAAAAATACAAGACCTCATCCCCGATATAACCTTCGCTATTGAACCTTCGAGCCACGCCTTATTCCTCACGTAAGATTTAAGTTTCCCAAGAAACCTGTAAAGTAGACAAGGAAAAATTCCGATGCATCAATGGTTAAACATGCGAATAGGGAGTAATGCTAAAGTAATTATTTTTAAACAAGTACCTCTCAATAGGATACATCCATCGGTCTGAACCGGGCCAGCAAGCTTTGTCTCTTGAACAAGGTGTCTTGTCGGGTGAACCATGACCGTGAAGAATGACGGAGGAAAGAGCATCTCCAAATGACAAAGCGTAAGAATGATTTTCTGCTGCAGCTGGTCGAACTCCTCCACTATCAAAACCTTGGAACATAGCTTTCGGAAGAAAGTACAAAGCTCGACCAAAACGAGAGACACATCGAGAGGCAGCGTATTTTTCATGGCCAGCGGAAGTAACTATTGCATAAGCACATGTGAGTCATGACTCTTCAGCCCTGTAACCTTTCGAGCCTGCAAGTCAATACATCGTGATATGTTGCTTGAATACCCGTCAGGAACTTTTATTTTCTTCAAGGTAGCGAGAAAGATTTCCTTATTCGGTTTTGTCAGGGTAAACCTTGCCGGTTGAAATCTGTCATGCTCATCCGGCCACGCGTCTCCACGAACGCCCATCTCCCGTAGATCTTTCCCGGCTGCAGATGATCTTTGGACTTGCCTGGTTCGTTGAGAATCGTGTACAACACATTGTCGCACACATTCTTTTCAATATGCATGACATCCAGACTGTGTCGGAGCAAATTATCTTTCCAATACGGAAGAGTGAATAAGACACTAACCTTTCGCCATTGCTGGGGCATAGAACCAGAAGCCCTGGCAGTCTTTGTCCCGGCCCTTGCCGGATCGTTCTTTTTCCCAAACTCAACATCAACATCCTGAAGATGCTCTATGATTTCTGAAAGACTTGGCTATCACCCAAGAGGGGGGGTGAATTGGGTGTTTGATTAAAAACTTAGAACTTTAAGAACTTTTGTTCACTTGCTGGAAATAGTTTGAATGTCAATAATAATTTATAAGGTGATAAGCAATCATTCAAACATATATGCTGGAATGTAAGAGATAAGGGAAGAGAATATGCAAACGGTGATTTATACTGGTTCGGCCCAATCCTTGACCTACGTCCAGTCCCCAAGCTCTACTTGAGAATTTCAATCCACTATCTTCTTTCAACTTGATTACACGTTCCGTACCTGAAGTAAACCCCTTACTAGGATTGACTCCCCCTTACAAACTGTAATCAATACACCTGTTTGATTACACACTCTGCACTCGAAGTAATCCTCTCACTAGGATTCACTCCCCTTACAAGCTGTAATCAACACAATGTGTTTCCCACTCAAGATCACCCAATCTTGTGTAACTCACAGATATAAAGATAGGATGTTTACAATGAATCTTCTCTCTCAGAAGTGTATGGATGAACACTGAAGTACAATACAAAACATTTCACTCTCTATGATATATAGACATTGAAAAACAGAGAGTAAATGATATAAAGATCAGAGTATTAGCATGTTGAAGATGTAAGCTTGTTCTCTGCTTTGTGTTGTCGTTGTATTTGAAGGTTTGTATGCAGCTCTATATATAGCGGCAAATCTTCATATGACCGTTGCTTCTCAATTCTGAATTCTCTCCATTCAAAATTCTAGCTGTTGTGGAATATAGCCGTTGGGTCATTATGTTTCCAGATATTCGGATGATTGCTCGCATTGATGATCATTTAGTGCTTTTTATTTGATTTGTGCAACAAATCATTCGAGTAAAAGTTGTAGCAATTGTTTCCAAATGAGGGAATTCATCATTTTGGTGATCCTCTGTTTGACGCGTGAGATTAATGCTTTTGATTCTTTCCAAGGTGTCATCGATGGAAATGTGCAGCAAGCTCATCTTCACAAATCTGTCATTTCTTGATTTGCTTCTAATCCTTCATTTTAATCACCTGTAACTTATACATAAATGATATAAATAATGTTAAGAAGAAGTATAAGTTATTGGGTAATCATCTGGATGAGAAATGAGACTTTCGGAATGATGTTTTTCCGCATCAGAGACATGAACTCGAGCTTGGTTGAATAGGCTCGAGTTTGCCAGGTATTTTGAATGTCAAGTTCAGGTGCAAACCGGAGGTTTTAAAGCAAACTCTAGAGTTTGCAACATTTTTAGGATCTAGGCTCGAGTCTATAATTATAGGCTCGAGTTTGGGTCTCTTCAAAATCATCTTTTGCTTTCTGTCTTGTCTAGGCTCGAGTTTGTCACTTATAGGCTCGAGTTTGGATGATTTTCGCGACCTGGTAGCTCTCTGTAACCCGCGAACTCGAGCTTGTCAACTAATAGGCTCGAGTTTGCTTCTCAGCAAATTGTGCAACACCCAGAACAGACTGTCTACTTTCGGGGGCCATATCTCCCTGGTATGAACTCCGTTTTGGTTGGTTCAACTATCGATTTTAAATACCTTTGAGTCTACTTTCCAATGCCACCAATTTCAGCTCAATTGAATTCTCCGTTTGTGAGATACACTCAAAACATTGAAGGTTGGTCATTTGTGTGACGTGAATATCACTGTAAACTTCATAAATTCATATCTCCTTCATTTTGACTCCGTTTGGCTTCCATTATATATCAAAATGACGCATTGGGAGTCTAGTTTCATATGCCACTGGTTTCACTTCAATCCGATCTGTATTTTAGGAGATATCATCGAATGACCAGACGTCGCCAGAGTGAAACGCTGAACAGAGTTGCTGAAATACTGAAGATCGCTACAGGCTCGAGTTTGTCAACTAATAGGCTCGAGTTTGGAGTTCCAAACCTGAGGTTGGAGTTCTAAGCTCGAGTTTGACTTGTCCAGAGGCGTCAGAGTTGCTGAGGGGATTACAGGCTCGAGTTTGCTAATGATGGGCTCGAGTTTGCTCATCTTGGAACTGATTTTTGCTGGTTTTAACTCTTAATTGATCCGTTCCAATTCCCATATGATCTTGGAGACTTCTAGCATCAATATAAGAACTTGAGTAAAGATATTCCACTGCATTGCAAGTTCTTCCTTCTTCAATTTCTTCTCTTCTTCTAGATTATCCCCCAAAATCATTTGATAACCTCTTGCTTCCTTAATATTATGATATTCCCATTATATTGTGCAAGAGCTTCTTTCTTCAATCAACATTCTCCATTATTTAAACTTTGCATCTACATTAAATATAAGAATTAGTCAAAGTAGAAGATAAATGTAGTATGCAACCTTTTGCTCTTAAGAATGGTATCTATATAAGACATCATCAAAACTAATCAAAACCAACATTCTCCCCCTTTTTGATGATGGCAAATACTTTAAGGAAAATATGTATGAATATGAAAAAGTATTAAACCCAACATATTTTTCTTGCCATTCTCCCCCTTATTTGTCATTAGCAAAAAGTTGAGTTTAAGGAAGAGATGCTTGTAGCGAGACAAGTATATAACTAAATTATACAGAATCAAAGAATTGATTTTCTCTCCCCAATTTGAAATTGTTTTCATTCTTAATATGATGCAATAATGTTTTTATGAAAACAGGTTGGAAAGAGTTTGGAGAGGTTTTTGAAAACATCTTTCACAATTAAAGCATATAAATACCAAACATGTGCAAGGTTTCTAATGAATATAAAAGATAGAGATTAGAAATGCTCATGTTGATTTTGCAAATTGATGAATGATCAATGAAGTCCATTTGCTTGCTTTCTTCTTGTATGAGATCATTTACATCCTTCTCTTTTCCTTCATACAGCTCTTCGAGAACATGTCTTAGCCGGCTTCAAGAAGTTTTCTTGTACTTCATATCACAGCTTCAACATCAAAATATCTTTCCTCAATGTAATGGTTTCTCCTTTTAGTATGTTGAGGAATGTCCTAGTACATAACAGAATCTCCTGCTACAAATTGAACACTTTCTTTGCCAAATAGATTTGTTAGTGAAGCATGATATCAAAATATCCCTTTCCAAGAAATAGAATGAAGTAATAAGCATACTGCATAACTTAGATATGAAGCATAAATCACACTGCCATACTGCATAACTTAGAGTATTCAAAATATTACAGAATTGCAGTAGAGTTTCAAAAGCAAATATAAGAGAGGTAACAAAAAGTTATAGAACAAATGATCAATGAGCATAAAAAAATCTTATCCATAAAGATAAGCATTTATCAAATCATAGTTCATGAATGAAATCAGATTTTTCAAGAATGATAATGAACTATGAAAATTGTTTCAAATCTTGAATGTTCTTTCAAATCATGATCAAAATTTTGATGAATGAAAGAGTCATATTTGAAACATGCTTGAAAACAATGCTCACTTTAAAACATGGTGGAAGTCAACATGTTTAATGAATAAATCAGAATGCTTTAAGGTTAAGAGAACATGTTGAACATTTTCCTCAACAGCAAAAGTCATGAAGGTAAAGCATTAACGAAACATGCTTGACACAATAGAGATATATAAGCACAATGACTTTGCTATGACAAGCGATAAACTTGCTTTTTAGAAAAGAGTCTTGAAAGTGTATGAACATTCAAAGCAATAATTTGAATGTAGTTACCCAAAGATGGATGAAGAAAAAGTTTACGTAATTGAGTAACATGACTACTAGGCCAAACTCATTAATCCAAATGATTAGAGTTCCAGAATTTTATCCTAGTAAGTTATTCCTTTAATGGTTAATGCATTATCATTCAATGCACTAATGAACATTTATAAATCTTGGAATAACTTGGCCAATAACATTTCACAAATTGAGTTCTTTTCTTGAAGATAATATTGAAACTCATATATGGATAACTTATTAGACATGAAGTCCAACTAGTTAGAAGATAAAACAAAGGAGTTCAAGCAACACATTAAAGGTCAATATGTAAATGATAGGAAAACTCAACTAGACAAGTTTGAAGCATATCCAACATTCAGAATACAATATTAACTTGCAATTTTGAAACATTATTTGAATGCAATCAAAATATGGATATGTTTTCAAAACATCATTGTAAGTTGAAATCCAAGAAAATTTAAGACTTGTGCATTTTCAAAAATATAAACTCATAAACTTATGCAAAAATTTACTTGTTTGATCAATAGAAACTCACTAACAATTTGATTAAATGTAATTAGGAATATTAGTGATTGATGATATGGAATATAAAGATCAAACAAAAAGATTTCACAAGTTCGAGCAAGATAATTTCAAAAACGTGGTTGACTCAAACTGGAGTTTGGAAAGGCAAACTGGAGTTTAGAAATTCAAACTGGAGTTTGTAAAGATAAGCTGGAGTTTGAAAGTACCTTAGAATCTTTGCGGGTTTCTTCTTCTGCTTCTTCCCTTTCCGAACTGTCCTGAACCTCGAAGTGTGACACTTCTTACAAGTCTCCCTCCGATCGTCCTCTCCCCAATAAAGCATACAGTCGTTTGGGCAGGCATCTATTTTTTGATAGTTCAAGCCTAATCTGTTGATTATCTTCTTCGCCTCGTAGAAGGATGGGGGAATGTCCGCGTCAGGGAATGCATCTCGAACTAATTCCAGGAACATCGACATTGCCTTATCAGTGATCTCACACATGCACTTGATATGGTACAATTTGATCAGAAAAGATAACTTTGAGTATTTATGACAACCTTGATACAAAGGACGATCGCTCTCATCCATGAGGCTGAAAAATTCCTGAGCTGCATCATTCCTGAAGAAAACGAGTTACGGACCACTGCACTTCTGCTGTGAAGTTGTCGTCCTGAACACCAAAAGCATCACGAACAGCTTCATTAACCGGATCATCTTGATGTACTTGATTTCCTACTTGTGAGGTTCGAGGAAGATGAAGCCCATATCCCATACCACGTTGCTCACCATGAACCTCCCAGAATGTATATGCTTCTCGGAAAGGCTTTAGAAGAAGATGTTCCAAAGCACAATCTCGTGTTTGCCACTTCTTAAACTTGCATCGTAAACAAGGACACACGATCTTGCCATTAATGCTAGCGTGAGAGAAGGCGAAATCTAAGAAAGTGTTCAATCCCGCTAAATACACAGGAGAACTACGCGGCATCTTGATCCATGACTTATCCATATGTAACAAACAAATTTAGGATAGAACATAAATGTGGACGACTCACTTTAATTACATCCGAAGCAAAAATTGGGATCTTTAAATGCATCGATTGGTTTGTAGCGGTTACAAAACCGCTACAACAACCGTTACAAATATCACCTTTGTCACGGTTCAAAAAATGAACCGCGACAATAACCGCTACAAACAAAAAATTTGTAGCGGTTGAAGGAAGAAACCGTGACAAAGCTTGGCGCCTTAATTCATCTTTGTTGCGGTTACATTCTAAGGAACCGCGACAAAGCTTTGGGAAAAAAATTAAAAATTTGTAGCGGTTGAAGGAAGAAACCGTGACAAATATTGAAGCCAAAATTCATCTTTGTTGCGGTTACATTCTATGGAACCGCGACAAAGCTTTGGGGAAAAAAATTAGTAAAAAAGCACAGAATTAGAAGTTAATATAATACTGATTAGTCATGGAATAATTTGCCTTTGCGCACAAAATTAGTAAAAAAGCACAAAGCTTTGACGCCAAAATTTGCTTTTGCTTAATTAATCATATGTGTCTCAACTAATCATTTGATTAATTGAGTTAATATATTACCGATTAGTCAATCATGAGTTAAATGGTATATCCAAACATTAGAAGTGCTTAACTTATAATTAAAGCACTTTTTTAAAAAGCAATGGAAAAAAAAAGCCCATCAACAAGAAAAGAAACGTGATCAACAAGAAAACAATATAATGAAATATAGTTATCTCAATCAACTCTGTTTGGACATGAAAAGAGAAAAAAAAGAAGGTCTACATTTCAGGAGCATGATCATCAAGTCCTCTCTGATGGGGGTTTGTCTCAGGGGGGTCTGTCTCAGGAGGGGGTGGTCCACGACCAGAGTTGACAGCCTCGTCGTCATCAGCAGCACGTGGGCTGGAATCATCAAAGAGGAACGGAGGGGGAGGCTCGGGAGCTGGAAGGCGTGCGTCAGGACACAGCTTGTTCAGCACGCCACAAACAGAAGTCCAGTTCGAGTTATGAAGGTCCCACCAACGGTCGATGCTCTCTGCCTGCGCCTATTCCTGGCCTCCTCGTCGGCCCTCCGTGCAGCCTCAATTGCGGCAACCTGCTCAGCAACCTTCTCAGCAATGATCGCCTCGGAATCTCCCGCTGGTGGCCTTCTCGAGCCGTAGGGTCCGGGAGCAGAGGAGGAGCCCTGTCTCAGGTACACCATGCTAGGCCTGGCGCCAAGGCCAAAACCCCTAACGCGGCCAGGATGCTCGACTGGGCCCAGAGCAGCTTTCAATGGGGCCGTAGGATTCACAGACCCCTGTGACTCCGGGGTCTGCGACGCTCGTAGCTCTGCCTCGGTATTCTCAATCCGGGCCTGACCAACAGAGTTCATGAACCATTAATAAAATAACGGGCGATCAATTTAAATATACAACATTCATTATATAAATAATGTTTTTTAACTTACTATTATCTCCTCTGCTGCCTCAGAGGTCGGCGTCCCATCTGCGTGTCTATGGGTGCGTGTCCACAACTTCCCATAGTCTGTCTGTGTGTTCTCCTCCTGAGCCTTCTGTCGCTGAAATAATTAAAACAATATAAACTTTGTTATTTCAAAAACAAAACAATGATCATGTTAAATAATAACATACCATCTCCTCGTATGTCACTGCAAACGTCTTGGTCCCTGCAGTGTGATGGACTCCCTGCTGTGCGCGGCTTCTTGTGTTCCTTTACGACAAAGCCTACAAGGAGGAGGAAACAAAATTTAAATTTAAACCCTAAACTCAATTTAAATTATCAATTAAAACAATTAATTAATTTAATAAAATGTACCTGCCCGTCAGCACCCCTCCTATATTGGACGAAAGCCGCCCACTGATCTGGATCCACGCCGTCTGGGACTCTCTCGATCAGCTGCTGCAGAGGAATAGTGTCGTCTCCATTCATAATATTGTAGAGACGGTTCCTCCGGCTCTTCCACCCTTCCCCCACTTTCATCATAACGTACCTCTTGTGTTGTTCGCGCAGTTTAAACTTTTTCTATATCATAATTTCATTATTAATTATTAATGAATTAACAAACAAATAAGGAAAGAAATAAACTAAAACTTATAACTATTAACATGTACAATTTAATTAAAAATATTGATTACTGCAGAACATCCAGAACGCCTTGTTCTTTGTCTCCTTCGTCACTTTCTTCCAATCCTTGAAATAAATTGGGAACCACCCCCAATGGCCACCAAACTCAGACAGGAATCGGTTCATCAGGTGACCACCGTTGCCGATCGCCTGGTCGTTCCACGGGACAACGACCCGACACCCGGCCATCTCCCAGTCCGTCTGAGTGAGAGCGGAAACATCCAGCGTCCTCCTGCTGATGTTCCCGTGTCTATCTGTAAGTTTACAAAAAATTGAATTAAACGTACCGAAATTAAATTAATTTCTCACAAATAACTAATTACATATACCTTCGACATCCACTATAAATCCGGTGGAACGCGAAGTCGCCGGTCGGGGGTTCCCGTGCTCCCGCCGGTTTTCCCCGTCTATGAACCGCTCTACATCTCGCTATGGGAATATTAAGATGGATGTCCTCATTCTCGTCGTCTAAATCGTCGAACGACAAACTTGCTTCTCGATCTCCCCCTACGGTCCCCGTGTTTGGAATTTCTTCATCGGCGAAGAGCGAGGCAAACTCGCCCGGCCCCAGAGAGGGCGGAGGTATATGTCGGGTCACACGCCCTCTCGTCTGGTCCCCTCTACTACTACCGCCCTTAAACCCCTTCTCGGTGGGCCAGTTACTTTTCCCTTTCCCTTACCTCGTCCAGAATCCATAATGTTGAAAGGTGTAAGTTTAACAGTAAGAACGGTGAACACTCAAACCGTTGGGTAAAGGTAGAAACGGTGAAAACTCAAACCGTTAAGGTAGAAACGGTGAAAACTCAAACCGTTAGAAGTGAATTTGAAAATGGTGTGTCACGCTTATAAAGTCGTACGATTTTGTAGCGGTTATACAAAGGAACCGCTACAAAGTTTACATAATTGTAACGGTTGTAAAATAACCGCCACAACAACTGCTACAAAATAGCTGACCGTTGATATTCTGTAGCGGTTATTATGAAACCGCTACAAAAACCGCTACAAAAAAGAAGACCCTTCAGATTCTGTAGAGGTTAAGTTGTAACCGCTACAATTTGTCCATATATTGTCGCGGTTATCCTTATTAACCGCTACAAAATGAGTTTTTTTGAGAAAAAAAATTCCAAACTGATTAGTTTGATTCATAAACTTTAAGAATCAAACTAATTAGTTTGTTACAAATATTTAAAAAACAAACCTTCAATTCATTTATTTTTTTTCTTTAATTTTTCTAAAAGTGTCCACACTAATAAATTATACATAATGACGTAACCGAAAATAATCCAACATGTCCGTGGGGATTCGGATTCAGTATAGTCATCGATCTCCCACGAAAAACTTGCTGAGTCATTTTCATCAGAGATATTTTCGTGAGACAAAGGTGGCTATAATGGAACCCAATCTCCGGTCACATGTTGGACTGTTCTCAGAAGAGTAGAAGTCTAAACGGCAAAGAAATGAGTAAACCTTCGCTTGTCACTGAACGAATTTCCTCGCAAGGAAGAGAGAGGCAAATATCTGCAGATCTTATCACCCGAGATAGGAGATCAGAGCTGCTGATATGTGCATGTCTTCGACGACCAAGCGAGATAGTTCATTTAGTTACAAGCAGAGATTTAGTAATTTCTTTAATTTTTATAACTGATGTACGGTCCCTATATTTTATTTATAATGTGAAATTTGTAGCGGTTAACTATGGAACCGCTACAAAAATGTAGCTTGTGTCGCGGTTGACGTCGCTCTTCCTGGTGACCACGACAAAATTGTGTCTTTTCGTTTATTTGTAGCGGTTATGGTGAAGAAACCGCTACAAAATCACGGCAACAAAGTTGGCGCGAACCTTGGCGCCATCTTTGTAGCGGTTAGACTCAAATAACCGCTACAAATTGACCGCCACAAACATTCCCGCCATTGCGCGCCAAGGTGGCGCCAAATTTGTTGTGGTTTTTTTCGAGTCAACCGCTACAAATATAGCCGAAGTCATGTCGTCATGGCTTCCGTTACTATTAGTGACGGTTTAGGGATAAAACCGCTACAAATTGGAATTTAGTAACGGGTATTTTTGACCGCAACTAATAAACCGCGACAAAAGATGGTTTTTTTTGTAGTGAGCAACCAAGGTTGGAATTTGGAGCTTCAACTGAGAAGCTCTTCTCTTCTCTGATCCCACTCTTGTCAATGCTACGGGAAGAACCAACCAGCAACAGAACAAAATTGGACTGACTTAGGGTAAATATCATAAATTAGGAAAATTATACCTATTGACAATAGGTAAATATGAGGTCTCAAATATGGGAAGGGATTTGTCATAATTTCTAGGGCAATTTCTAGTGAAATTAGAAGAAATAAAGTGCTAAAATGCCCTAAATGAAATAAGAGTTATAAAATACTGTGATAAATCCTTAGAGGCAATAAAATAATTATTAAAAATTAGAAAATTTGTTGTCTCTCATTTAGAGAATTTTTGGGATTATTTCCCTTGAAAAATAATGAGGGAAAAATCAAAAAGTATTGTGGGACCATAATTGACCCCATGATTTTTAATATTTTATGTGAGGCATAAAATACCAATGTAAGTAGAATAGTTGTGAGAAAATGTTTAATCCTAATTAGGAAAATTATCAACAATCTGTAAGTGACTAATTAAATAATTATTGTCTAATTATTTAAGCATAAACAAGGGAAAATTCAAAGATAGTTATGTAAAACCCTTTAATTAGTGGTTTATGGCTAAAATTAGCATAAAATATATTTTCTAATTAATTGGAAAATATTAAGAAAAATATATGAGATCCAAGTATGGACCAATAGGAAAATTTTGTAAAAAAATTATATAAAAAAATTATTAAATAATTAAAAAATATAATATTAAATAATTAAAAAATAAATAAATAAATAAATAAATAATAAAAATAAATAAGGGCCAGCCGAAAATAAGGACCAAAGCGGGGATAAGGATTTGACAAAAATAATATCTAGATATTATTGAATAAAATAATAAAATAATTGTGATATTTTATGAAAAAACAAATAGGATAAATGACCACGGATAGAAATTAAATCCTATCTAGAAAACCATGAATAAGGTTTCTAAGGTCAGAGTATATTTTAAACAAGTGAAATTTTATCTCGGAGTAGGCTGTCTCCGAAGTCTTTTCCGTAACCGAAGCGTTTATCCGAAAATATTCGGCGAAATAGAAGAGGCCCTGAATGGGATCAAAAATTTAGTTGACCCAAGTATCTTGAAAGAGGAAGAAAAGATCTTCAGGGCTATGTTCCCGGATTTTTGAGTTTCTCCAAGATTACGCGATTAGAACACCGAACAGGGACTTTATCCGTAGGAAACTTCTCAAGCAAGTTGGTGACATCACCTTGATGATGTCACTTGGTTGAAAGATGATGTAAGGAGGTGGATTGTGTGGCCAAGATGAAGCCAACTCAATGAAGTGCGATCCGACGGTCCAGAATCCGTCTGACAAAGCATGAATAGTAACCCGAAAACCTCTATAAATAGCAAGCACCTCCATTCACAATTCTCACACCAAACTTCACTTGCCTAGTTTGAAATTCTTGGAGCAAAGGAGAGGGAAGGAGTCCGGGAAATTTGCAGCGAAGCTCTGAGTAAGTTCTTCGGTCCTTAGTCTTAAGCTTCGGTAGTTCTTTCGGTAGTTAGAGTAGAAACGCTAGTTTGATCTTTAATCTTCCAAGTATGATTAGATATCATGTTTAGGGGTAATTAAGGTATTAATTTCAAAAATATTGTTGGAGGAAGAGTTATGTCAAAATTTTGGAAGATTAGAGTCAAAGTAACGAAGTGCTGGCGAAATTCCGCCAATTAGGGGCATCAGGGGAAAAATGGTCATTTATGCCTAAAATGTCTGTTATGATGTCAAATGTTAATAGAATGTGATATTATCCTTATAGGATATCTGTAATCACGAACCACTGTCGTCTGCATTGTCAAACGTACTGCTGTTTTCGTTTCGACGAAGTACCGTTTACCGTCAACGAAGGTACGGGGGTACGTCTGCTAAGGGCCATACGTTTGCTAAGGGCCACACATTTTATGTGCTGTTAGAATACGTTGCTAGGGGCCACACATCTGCCTGGTGTAACATCCCATTTTAAAAGCGGAATTTTTTTTTTTTCAATCAGAGTAGAGCATTGGAGCGAAAGAGTAACTAATTCATAACAAAACATTAACCATAGTGTAACATAGTATTGAATACAGTCATCCAACTGTTCGAAAGTAAATACAGAAAGCAGTAAAAGGATCTCCGGCTATCGGCTTAGTCATGCTGCTTCCCTCGCTCTCCAACCCTTGGTCCTCCGGACCCTGAAGCTACAGCTGAGATCCAATTTACCACATTGGATCTCAGGTAACGGTTAACCTTATGATCAAATAAAACAATATACAGTTGACAGACAAACATAACAATATAGTAGTATATCACCACAAAAGCACAGAGCAGATGCATGATTTTAATAGAAACAGTACATAAGCACAGAGCAGTATGTAAAGTTCCACAACAACAGTCTGCACAAAAACCAGTGCCACGATACAAACACGTGTCCTCAGCGCTAGGAAAACATAACGGTATTATCATGACTATAACCCGTGTATAAACTGTATGTATAACGACGACCCTAAACAGAGCCTCAGTAAATGAACTATCTATCATGTATATGTATACGAGGCGCACAAGATTAGTGTTACAGTACGCGTCCGTACCTTCGTTGACGAGCGTAGGTACTTCTGGCGGAAAATCGTACTTTTGACGGAAAACGGCGAAATGTCCTGACAGCGGCACGTCGGACAGCGTAATGGCAGTAGATCAAGATTACTGATATCCTATAATTATAATTTCACATTTATCAATATTTGACATCATAACAGGCATTTTAGGTATAAATTACCATTTTGCCCCTATTCCCCTAATCGGCGGAATTTCGCCAGAGCTTCGCTACTTTGACTTTGATTTTCCAAAATTTTGACATACCTCTTCCTCCAATATATTTTTGAAATAAATATCATATCTACCCCTAAAACATGATATCTAAATCATACCTGAAAAATAAAGATCTAACTAGAACTTCTACTAAAACTACCGAAAGAACTTAAGACTAAGGACCGAAGAACTTACTCAGAGCTTCGCTGCAAAATTCCCCGAACTCCTCCTCTTCCTTGCTGCTCCCAATTTCGAATTTCTTGGTGATGTTTTGGTGTGAAAATTTCAAATGAAGCAAAGGCCTATTTATAGGCAAAAATCAGTGCACTATTCATGCTTTGTCAGACCGGATCTCAACCGTCGGATCGCAAAAATCAGTGCACTATTCACTCCTCTTGGCCATCCTTCCCCCCAAGGTGGCACAAAGTGACATCATCTTTGATGATGTCACAAGTTGCTTTTCACCTTCGTCCCGATAAAGTTCCCCAATCAGTGTCCGAATCGCGTAATCTTGAAAAATCTTAAAAATCCGGAATCACAACTTTGAAGATCTTTTCTCACTCATTAGAAATGTCTGGGCTAAATAAATTTTTCACCCCTTTCAGGTCTTCCACGGCCCTGCTGGAGTTTTCAGAAAAACGCCGTCGGTTACGAAAATAACTTTCGGAATCATCAACTTCGGGACAAAAATTCACTGATTCATAATTTGTCCAGTTGATTACCAACTCATCCCCAGATATTGAGTTAGGATTTATTTTCTATAGGTTTTCATTTCTACTATCTGACTTATTTTCCTTTTTCGTCTTATTCCCTAACCGGTTCGTCGGTTACGGAAATAACTTTGGAGATAGCCTACTCTGAGATAAAAATTCACTTGTCTAAAATATACTCTGACTCTAGAAACCTTGTTCATGGTTTTCTAGTTAGGATTTAATTTCTATCGGTGGTCATTTATCCTATTTGCTTTTTCACATAAATTATATTAATAAAATAATGCAAGTTGACACAAAATATCATGATATTATAAACTTCATACTTATCCACTTTTCTTGCAAAATTCGGCCAGCATGCAAACATATATACTTTCGAAATACTTTCCCAATACTTTCACATACTTTCTAATTTTCCTCACACACTAATACTTTCGGAATACTTTCAATACTTTCTAATACTTTCTGAATACTTTTCTATACTTTCTGAATACTTTTTCCTATACTTTCAATACTTTCTGAAGTATATATCTTTTTTTCCTAGTACTCTTGAGATTTATCATAATTTTCCTTAGGCTATTTTATGCACCATAAGGGCATTTTAGGCACTTTAGCACCTTATTATTTTTCTCAAATTTCCAAGAGATTTTTCCTTCATAAATCCGATAAATACAACACAGAAATTGAAACCACATATTCACCTATCAGAAATAGCCATTTTATTTATCCGGGTATTACATTTGGGGACTCATGTGCTGTTGGGATGCATTTGTTGTATGTGATACTTGTGATATGAATGTCTGTAATGCATATGTTGTGTATGTAAACATGAGGTTAACCGTTACCTGAGATCCGGCGCGGATCTCAGCTCTTGATATAGCGTCAGGTTCGGGAGGACCGAGGACCGAGGAGAGAGGCAAGCAGCCCGAGTAGAGATCCGGATGAAGATCTTTTCTGTTTAGGTGTTACGTTTCAGTTAGACACTCGGATCAATGTACCCTTTCTGTAATAAGCCAGACTTACGGCTTTTCGAATGTATACATATCAATTACTCTTTTGCTCCATTGCTATACTCTGATGATTTGAAATGATGTTTTGATGAAAAAAAATTATACTGCTTTTGAAAACGGGATGTTACAATTTTTGTATATTTGTTACAAACAAATTATGGACTAAAATTTAGATTGATTGCTGGAGAATCATATATAGAGTGATTCAATAATATTTAGCACTATTATCTTAATTTGTTTGTAACTTTTCGTGGTGTAGGGACAAGATGAGATTCGATCTATAATTAGTAAGATCAAGTAGAGACACACACAGAGTGATGGTCTCTCTCTCTCTCTCTATATGTATATATATAGCCACTGATAGTCTTGTTTTTCTCACCAGACAATGAGTGAGGTAACATATTATTCACACTCAAACTCTTTGTCAATTCATGCTAATGGAAGATGTTTCACAATTTCTTCACAGGCTTCCAATATTGTGACTCCACAATATTGGTTGCCGGTTAAGAAGTTTGAGAAGCTTATTATTATGAAGTTATTGAAGAGCTTACTTTTGGTGAGTGAGTGAGAAAGAGGGAGTGAGAGAGAGATAGAGGGGGGGGGGGGTTTGTTAGTTATAGCCTTTTCATCTAAGTTTCTGTTTGAAAGAAACTCCATTTCTCAGTATGTCGACTTGGGGAGAAAATACTATCATTCATATATCGATATTTTCAATCATTTAGAATGTCTCCAATTTTTTTCCCTATCTAGAAAAAAGCTAAGTGACCAAATATATGATTTATTTGTGCGTTTGCAATAAATTTATTTTGATGATATGGTTATATATAATAGTCTGTGATGCTTATCAATCATTAGGTTAATCCTCTTGAGTCTAGTAAACTGATCTAAGCTGGCTTTTTTGTTAAATTTTTCAACAGATGTCTAATTTAGCTGCCCGATGAGGTTAATTCTTCATATCCTTTAAAATAAAAATAAAATTAAAAAGGGAGATCACGATTATAATTTAATTTGGCAAATTTGTTGTTAATTGTCTATCTAGTTATGGCCTTTTCTCTCCTTTAAAAGCCAACTAAACTGTGCAATACACAAATTATTTGAGTTGTAATATGCTGAGACTAAAAAGGTGACCAGATAGATAAAAAGTAATTTTATAAACACACACACACACATATCTCTCTGTGTCTGTGTGTGTGTGTCTAAAAATGTGACCAGATAGATAAAAAGTAATTTTATAAACACACACACACACATATCTCTGTGTGTGTGTGTGTGCGTGTGTGTGTGTTTTGAAACCTTTGTTCACATTCAATGTTCAAGTGTCTGGTTGTCTAGTTCGGTCTAGTCCAACCCGAATTTGGCTGGTCTGATCTAGTCCAGTTCAAATAAGCAACATAATGAAATCGGACCAGACTGATTGGTCAAGGTTGACCAGGTTCCGGACCAAGGGACCAGGCCATGTCAATTTTTTTAAAAAATATTTTTGTAATTTAGGGCTTACTTTTTATTTTTAATTTAATGTTGTTGGAATTTTTTTATAATTTAATTGAAAGTACATATATGACTGCAAACTATTTTCAACCAACCTATATATTGAAAAGATTATATCACAAGTTTTATCAAATTATTGTCATTTTTATATTTAAATTATTTAATCATACACTGTTAATACATATTGGATGATAAAAGTAAACTCTTATGATTTTACCGATTTGAGTTCACGATGCTAGTTTATGTCACTGATGTCGCTACTTTCGTCGCTAAAGCAGTCAATTAAACTAGGTCTTAAATTATCATGCAGTTTAGGGTCAACCTAGGTCATTCTCCCAAGGAGCAAGCTGTGGGTTTTCTTTAGGTTGAATTTATGTGATGAAAAATGCAATGCAATGAAACTAAACTAACTAAATGCAAGATGAAGATTTACTCTAAACCTAAATAAAAGTGAAACTAATCTATATGAATTTGAATGCAATTTGGGGGTTTGGTTATGAGAGAATAATAAATCCTAAGAAAAAAGATTAATTAAAAGAAAATCAAATAACAAAGATCTAGTTCAGTTATGAGTGATAAAGAGGACAACTTAGGATTCACATGGAGTTAACTTTCTTAGCCCAACTTAATTAATTAGACCAAATGGGGATTAATGAGATTGGAATTAATGAATTTAATTAACTAATCGAATCATGGGAAACCCTCAAGTTCAACAACACCTAATCCACTAGAAAACTCATAATGGAATGAGAGCTAGTTAATTAAACCCACTAAAACTAAGTAAAATAGTTTCAAGATATTTTTGGGAATCAAGTTCACAATTGCCTAATTAAACAACTAGACAATTAACCAACATAATTAAACAACCACGAGGATAAACCTAAATTGACAATTAAATCAATAATGAAAACTCAATTATTAATATAATTGACAATTAAACGGTTTGCAAACAAAAATTCCAACAAATATCTTAGCACAGTTCAAATCCAAATTTTCAATTAAATCCGAAATAAATGATATGTCTACAATCTAAAACTAGATTGTTCTCAAGGAAATAACTCAAAATTATCTAAAACTAAATAATTTTAAAGTCTTCAAACAAATCGATAAAAGGAAAAACACTCCCATATGGTCTTCAAGTGTAAGACCCTAGGCTTTAGCTTCCTCCATACTCCTCCCAAATAGCCTCCTAAAGAGTTTAAGGGTGTGCATGGTAACGCTCCCAGAATGTGTTTTTTGTTAATTTCTGTTCCCCGGAACACAAATGGATGAGAAATTTGTTTGGTAAATCCGGTTTTTTTTTGTTCCCGGGATGAACCGGTTCAATTTTTGTGCTGGGGAATAGAAAAAAAAACAGAAAATTCATGCTTTTCTATTTCTGGGCACAAAATCAGAATTTATTCCTCAACCTACAACCTCTCTTATTTCTCTTGAAAACCTTTCGCAGTGTCAACTACCCTACCCACCCCACCGCCGCCCCACCCCCACTGCACCACCCCCACCTCACCGCCACCACCACCACCCCCACCACCACCCCCACCGCCACCACCACCACCACCACCACCACCCTCGCCGCCGCCCCCACCTCATCGCCACCACTGCCACCACCACGACCGTCACCGCCGCTGCCACCGCCACCGCCACCGCCACCTCACCGCCACCACCACGACCGCCGCCACCACTACCACCACCGCCACCGCCACCGCGCCGCCGCCACCGCCACCGCCACCGCCGCCGCCACCACCGCCACCACCACTACCACGACCGTCACTGCCACCACCACCCCCACCTCACCGCCGCTACCGCCGCCACCACTCGCTACCGCCACCCCCACCTTATCGCCACCACCGCCACCACTGCCACCACCATGACCGCCGCTGCCACCGCCACCACGACCACCACCACCGCCACCGCCACCACCACATAAATAATTTTTTGAATATAAAAATTACAGAAATGAAATGTGTAAACAAATGTAATTCTGATTATCAGAATGGAAAAAAATTGTGTTAACAAACGTAATTCTGATTCTCGGAGTAAAAATAAAATGAGTTAACAAACGTAATTCTGATTCTCAGAACTCTTCCCAGGCACATAATCAGAAAAAACTGTTCCATCTTAGAAACTGTGCTTAGGAATAAAATGATTGCCATGCACAGCCTAAGCTACCATGGAATCCTCCTCTTCAAACTCTGGGTAATTCCTCACGACCATGAATGTTGAGAAGAATGAATTGAATCACTTCCCTCGGTCCACGCGCGTGCACTGGAGGAGTCTCAATTGATGTCTCAATTGAATATTAATTGGAGTAATTAATGGAATTGTGGCGGTGGACCCGTGGATGGAGGAACCGGAACTGCTGATGAATGAATATTGAATCAAGAATTTCCTACGTGTTGTCTCTGCATTCAGCGTCACTCGTCCTCTCGTTTTGGCGGCCAGCTCTCTTTTCTCAATTCTGAACGTTCTCTTTCCTTGGCGACTAGGTTAACTTTTATAAGAGGAAGATAGGGTTTTTAGGTACCAACTTAAGCCCATTAAAATATAAGAAGCCCAATAAAATTTCACCATCAGATTTCCTTTTAGCTTCCTCAAAAATTCTGCACCATAGAATCTTCTAATATGACAAAATTGTGATCTATCATATATTAGAAATATTATCTAATCACAAGATATTAATTAGAATATTAATGATTTAGGCCCAATAATCTTATAATTAATTCAGATTTATATTATTTCCTAAAATTGGCTAACAATTCAAATATTATTTAATATATCCAGATTAGCCTAAAATATTCCCCAATTTAAATGAATAAGGTGGGATAAAATATATAAAATTAGGGTTTATCAACTCCCCCACACTTATCATTTGCACTCCTGGGCAAAACAAATCAAGACCAATGGAGAATAAAGAAAGAAAAAAACAAGAACAAAAAAACAAAACTAAAATAAAGCTTCAAAAATGAATGTTCCAATCACAAGCAACAAGGAAACAAAAGCATTTCAACATCTCTCATGTCCAAGTGATCTTCTCATGAATTACGAAAACAAACATCATGGCAATTTATTTGACAAAGGGGAACCTAAGCTAGAAATCCCTCACCAAGGATAATGTATATGTCACTCTTCACTCAAAAGTGTATAGGTTTGTGTTTACACTCAAATTCATCCCTATCTAATACTCTTTCCATAGGCTTGACAAGAATCTACATTCTCCACCACTAATAAAGCAAGTGCACGCATAAATCCAAAGGACTTTTATTAGGTTGTAATGGGGCTAATGTTAAGAAAGAAAGGGTGCGGTGTTTGGAAAAACAAAGTTGAATTTCTTAAAAGATGAAGAGAATGATACAATAGAGAAGAATATGAGATGCAAGAAACCAAACCAAACATGAATTGAGTCATCATTCTTTTTTTTCTTCTTCTTCTTTTTTATTATTTTCATCCTTTTCTTTTTCTTTTCTTTTTTTTTTCTTTTCATTTTTTTTTTTTGAAGATAACCTACCATATTTTTCACAATGACCCAATTCCTAATTTTATGCATGTTCTTCCATCTAAAAGAGATAATGAAATGCTCTTCAACTCCCAAGTCATTCAAAAGGGTAGATTTTTTTTTTGATGGCTATGGGTGTAGACAAAAAGGAAAAATAATAATAATATATAGGCTCAAAGGGGCTAACAAAGGATATATGTATGAAAAAGGTAGGTTTTTTGGTTTATCTGGCTAAAATGAAGTGAATGCCTTTATCATTTTTATGAATACACATGCCTAAAATGCAGCCTTAAACAAGATTCAAGTCAAGTTCTAGATCAAGTAAAGAGATAGGGGTACACACTAAAAAAAAATATATATTAGGCTCAAAATCTCACTAAGAATATGATCACTACCCTAAATTCACCAAAGTCAAATGCATTGTCAATAGGTTCACCAACTCAACGCATGATCAATCACTTTTCAAATCAAGAATGCATCATACTAAAGTTACTTAAAACTTTCAATTTTCACATTCAAAACAGTTGATCCCTCCCCCAAACTTAAACAATGCATCGTCCTCAATGCAAAACAGTCAATGTAATATGTAGAACTACACAACTCAGTAATATGACAAAGCAAAATAAAAGAGTGAAGGAAGGAATACAACCGAGGTCTACGTGGAGTCATGTAGAGCAGCAACCTCCACTGTCTGAGTGGATAATCCATCAAAGAATGGCTTTAAGCAGTGTCCATTGACGGTGAAGCATTTTCCATTTGGCTCCCTTTTGATCTTCACAGCTCCATGAGGGAAAACGTTAGTGACAATGAAAGGCCCCTCCCATCGAGAGCGGAGCTTTCCAGGCATGAGTTTCAATCGGGAAACATAGAGTAGAACTTTTTGGCCCACTTGAAAGTCTCTCTTGATAATAAGCTTGTCATGGGCTGCTTTAGTTCTTTCCTTATAAATTCTAGCATTCTCATAAGCTTCTCTTCTTAATTCTTCAAGCTCTTGCAATTGCAACTTTCGTTCAATACCGGCACTATCAAGATCAAGGTTGCACCTTTTAATTGCCCAGTATGCCTTGTGCTCCACCTCCACTGGAAAATGACATGCCTTGCCGTAGACAATCCTGTATGGAGACATGCCAATGGGACTTTTATATGCTGTGCGATATGCCCAAAGTGCATCATCGAGCCGTTTACTCCAATCCTTCTGGTTGGGTTGCATTGTCTTTTCTAAAATGAGCTTGATTTCTCTATTAGAGAGTTTTGCTTGACCATTCGTTTGAGCGTGGTATGGGGTGGCCACCTTATGCATCACTCCATACTTACCAAGCAAGCACTGCAGACTTCGATTGCAAAAATGAGTGCCTTGATCGCTAATGATGGCTCTAGGAATGCCGAATCTGCACAAAACGTGAGAGTGAACAAAGGAAACCACTACAAAAGAGTCATTAGTACGAGTGGGGATTTCCTCAACCCACTTTGACACATAATCCACAGTCAGCATGATGTACAAATAACCAAATGAAGTGGGAAAAGGTCCCATGAAATCAATTCCCCAAACATCGAAGACTTCACAAAATAATAAAGGTTGTTGGGGCATCTCATGTTTCCTAGAAATATTACCCACAAATTGACACCTGGAACACTTCTTACAAAATTCATAGGCGTCACGAAATAGACTTGGCCAAAACAATCCACTTTCCAAAACTTTCCTAGCAGTACGCTTGACACTAAAATGTCCCCACATGCAAGAGTATGGCAAAAAGTCAAGACAGACTCAAATTCAACATCAGGAATGCATCGCCTAATAATTTGATCACTACATATGTGCCACAAGTAGGGATCATCCCATATATAGAATTTAACATCTCTCTTAAATTTATTTAATTGATGTTTATTCATGTCATCAGGCAAAACAGATGCAACTAGATAATTAGCAATATCAGCATACCAAGGAATAGAAACAACTACCTCACAGAGCCTTTGATCCGGAAAGTCATCTAAAGGTAGAGATGTTACCATAGGTGTTTCAATTCTACTCAAATGATCAGCTACCATATTCTCTGCACCACTCTTATCACGAATCTCCACATCAAACTCTTGTATCAGGAGCACCCACCTAATGAGGCGGGGTTTGGAGTCCGGTTTCTTAAATAAGTACTTGATAGCTGAGTGATCGGTAAACACAGTCACCTTCGTGTGAAGGACATAGGATCGAAATTTCTCTAACCCAAAGACGATTGCAAATAACTCTTTCTCTGTGGTAGTGTAGTTAGCCTGAGCAGCATCTAGAGTCCTAGATGCATAGGCTATGATATGTTGCCTCTTCTCTATCCTCTGGGCAAGAACGGCACCTAATGCATAGTCAGAAGCATCACACAAGAGCTCGAATGGACGGCTCCAATTAGGTGGCTGAATGATGGGGGGTGTAGTGAGTTTCTTCTTTAACTCATCCCATGCATACCTGCAAGCATCATCAAAAACAAAACCCACATCTTTCTGCAATAAACGAGACAATGGTAATGCTATCTTACTAAAATCCTGGATGAATCTTCTATAAAATCCAGCATGCCCAAGAAAAGAACGTTCATCTTTCACACATGAAGGGTATGGAAGAGAGGAAATAATATCAACATTAGCTTTGTCAACTTCAATACCATCATGTGAAACAACGTGGCCCAAAACAATTCCTTTCTTAACCATGAAATGACATTTTTCAAAATTCAACACAAGGTTATATTGAATGCATCGTTCCAAAACCCTGTCCAAACTAGCTAAGCATGCATCAAAAGAATAACCATAAACAGTGAAATCATCCATGAAAACTTCCATGCAATGCTCAAGAAAATTAGAGAATATGAAAACCATGCAACGCTGAAAAGTACCTGGTGCATTACATAAACCAAATGGCATGCGTCTATATGCAAAGGTTCCAAATGGACATGTGAATGTGGTTTTATCTTGGTCCTCAGGCGCAATAGAAATTTGGAAATAACCAGAAAAACCATCCAAAAAGCAATAATGTGATTTACCATCAGTCACTGTCACGAGTTTACTTAGACTCGTGAGGTTGACAACCTTAGAAATAGTGTACTAAAATTTTAAAAAGAGATGTGAGATAAGAAAATAAGAAAAATTAATTAAAAACTTTTAACCACACTTAATCAAATTCTTTGTTGGTTAATTAGGCTTTAGGGTTTTTACATAATCCATCTTATGTATTGCTTAACCATGCTTAATTAATTAGCAATTATTCTTATGCTAATTTTAATCCTTTATTGGTCATTAATCTCCAATTAGGGTTGTATATAATTAACTTTGAATATCACCTTTATTCATGCTTAAACAATTAGCAATTAATTACTTATTTAATCACTTACTAATTGTTGATAATTTTCTTAATTAGGATTAATCATTTTCTCACAACTATTTTACTGACATTGGTCATTTATGCTCCATGTATTATTTTAAAAATCACGGGGCAACTTATGTCCCCCAAAATAATATTAAATTTTGCCTCATTATTTTCCAAGGAAAATAATCCAATAAATTATCTAAATTAGAGACAACATACTTTCCTATTTTTAATAAATATTTAATTGCCTCTTAGGATTTATCATAACATTTTCAGGGTATTTTATGACCCATAAATTCACTTAGGGATTTTGGCACTTTATTTCTTCTAATTTCAAGAGAAATTACCCTAGAAAAATAAATACACTATAACATTTGAGATCACCTATTCACCTATTTCCTATAGGTATTATTTACTAATTTATGATATTTATCATCAGTGAGATTTTTAAGGTATTACATTTGATAAAGAGGAGATATAGATAAAAAAGTAAGAAAAATTAATTAAAAAATTTTAACCCCACTTCTCTAATTTTTCTAAATCAAATTCATAAAAAATTTCCCTCCCTTCCCCTCCAAATCCCTCATACCAAACAAACCCTAAGAACGTTCTATATATAGGTTTCAAAATAAAGGGGAGGCCTTTGTATTTATATAGAGGTAAGGTTGATGTATTTTACTCAAAAAATTATGTATCTCTATTTATTGAATTAACTAAATTAGTTTATTCATAAATTATCTTTGATAAGTAAAAAAGGTGTGTATATATGTGTGTGTGTGTGTATTCTCAGCTATTAATTGATTATGAACTGCAGAGAATAAATCAGGTAAAAGACAGCTTGTATCTTTCCATTTTGGTTACTCTATTCTGATATAGAGAAACCCAACAAGTAAGCACAATAAGGGCCACTTGGAGTGACCATGCACGTAGTGGGATGAGTTAATTTGAATTGTATATGTGAACAGGAAATATTTTTATGAGTGAACAATATAATTAATTAGTAATTCTTGATATTCAGACAGCATCTATTCTCACAATTTGAGTTTGAGATATACATACAAACTATTTTGTAAATCGTTTCGTGCGACTTCTAAGCATTTATGCTCACTAGCATTAACCCGAGATACAGTCCTATCCTTGACCTTTGCCTTTATTTGAAGGACAATGCAATTGAATAGAGCCAGCTTGCTCAAATGGAATAAGTGTATTTTGAAGATGAAAAGGGGAAAAAACATGCAAAAAACGAGATTCGATTCAGAAAGCTTTCTTTCGAGCATGTGATCCTTTGTGATGCATCAATTTTTTAACTGGGTTTTAGATAAATATGAATAAAATAAATAGACTAACAAAATAGTTGACATACATTGAGTGAAATGCGTTGTTTCATTTTCATATATACTCTTTCTTCCAAAGGGTATATTTCACCCAAAAGTCAACTATATAAGCTTCATTTTTGTTACAAACAAATCATGGACTAAAATTTAGATTTATTGCTGGAGAATAAAATATAGAGTGATTCAATAATATTTAGCACTATTATCTTAATTTGTTTGTAACTTTTCGTGGTGTAGGGACAAGATGAGATTGGATCTATAATTAGTAAGATCAAGGAGAGACACACACAGAGTGATGGTCTCTCTTTCTCTCTCTATCTCTATATATATATATATATATATATATATATATATATATATGTATATATATAGCCACTGATAGTCTTGTTTTTCTCACCAGACAATGAGTGAGATAACATATTATTCACACTCAAACTCTTTGTCAATTCATGCTAATGGAAGATGTTTCAAAATTTCTTCACAGGCTTCCAATATTGTGACTCCACAATATTGGTTGCCGGTTAAGAAGTTTGAGAAGCTTATTATTATGAAGTTATTGAAGAGCTTACTAGTGGTGAGTGAGTGAGAAAGAGGGAGGGAGAGAGAGATAGAGGGGGGGTGGTTTGTTAGTTATAGCCTTTTCATCTAAGTTTCTGTTCGAAAAAAACTCCATTTCTCAGTATGTCGACTTGAGGAGAAAATACTCTCATTCATATATCGATATCTTCATTCATTTAGAATGTCCCCAATTTTTTTTCCCTATCTAGAAAAAAGCTAAGTGACCAAATATATGATTTATTTGTGCGTTTGCAATAAATTTATTTTGATGATATGGTTATATATAATAGTCTGTGATGCTTAACAATCAATAGGTTAATCCTCTTGAGTCTAGTAAACTGATCTAAGCTGGCTTTTTTGTTAAATTTTTCAACAGATGTCTAATTTAGCTGCCCGATGAGGTTGATTCTTCATATCCTTTAAAAGAAAAATAAAATAAAAGAGGGAGATCACGATTATAATTTAATTTGGCAAATTTGTTGTTAATTGTCTATCTAGTTATGGCCTTTTCGCTCCTTTAAAAGCCAACTAAACTGTGCAATACACAAATTATTTGAGTTGTAATATGCTGAGACTAAAAAGGTGACCAGATAGATAAAATTAATTTTATATATATACATATACATATGTATGTGTGTGTGTGTCTATATCATTACACACACATGCATATTGATGATTGTTCTAGTTTGCAAGTTGTTGAAACCTTTGTTCACATTCAATGTTCAAGTGTTTGGTTGTCTAGTCCGGTCTAGTCCAACCCTAATTTGTCTGGTCTGATCTAGTCCAGTCCAAATAAACAACATAATGAAATCGGACCAGACTGATTAGTCAAGGTTGACTAGGTTCCGAACCAAGGGACCAGACCACTTGGACTGGTCCATGTCAATTTTTTTAAAAAAATATTTTTGTAATTTAGGGCTTAGTTTTTATTTTTTATTTAATGTTGGAGTTTTTTATAATTTAATTGAAAGTACATATATGACTGCAAACTATTTTCAACCAACCTATATATTGAAAAGATTATATCACAAGTTTTAACAAATAAATGAGATTAAACATTTAAATTTATTATAAAATAAAATATTATCATTATAAAATTAATTAAAATTTAATACATAAATCAATTTAATAGTATAACTAAAAATCTTAAAATATTTGTTAACATTTTGTTTTGTTTTTTTAAAATCAGATTAAGATATGTCCTAGCTATAAATGGCAGGGCAACATTGTGATTTAACAGTCAAGTAACGGTTGGGTGAATGGAAGTTGAATCTCAAAACTACAAGGTAAGTTTGTGGAAACATCTATTTTAATTTTAAGGGACTGTTTGGTATGAGGGGAGGGAATGGAAAGTGGGCGGAAAGAAAATATTTTGGAGACATATTTAAGAAAATTATAGAAATAGCGTACTAAAATTTTAAAAAAGAGATGTGAGATAAGAAAATAAGAAAAATTAATTAAAAACTTTTAACCACACTTCTCTAATTTTTCTAAATCCAATTCATAAAATTTTCCCTCCCTTCCCCTCCCTTCCCCTCCCCACCCCTCCAAATCCCTCATACCAAACAAGCCTTAAGGGAGTTCTATATATAGGTTTCAAAATAAAAGGGAGGTCTAATAATCTAGAGGTAAGGTTAATGCATTTTACTCAAAAATATTTGTATATGTATTTATTGGATTAATTAAATTAGTTGGTTCATAAATTATCTTTGATAACTAAATAAGGAAAAGCGTGCATGTGTGTGTGTTTATATATTCTCAGCTATTAATTGATTATGAACTGCAGAGAATGAATCAGGCAAAAGACAGCTTGTATCTTTCCATTTTGGTTACTCTATTCTGATACAGAGAAACCCAACAAGTAAGCACAATAAGGGCCACTTGGAGTGACCATGCTCATACTGGGATGAGTTAATTTGAATTGTATATGTGAACAGGAAAGATTTTTATGAGTGAACAAAATAATTAATTAGTAATTCTTGATATTCAGACAGCATCTATTCCCACAATTTGAGTTTGAGATACACATACTGACTATTTTGTAAATCGTTTAGTACGATTTTTAAGCATTTATGCTCACTAGCATTAACCTAGATTCAGTCATATCCTTGAATAGAGCCGGCTTGCTCAAAAGGAAATAGTGTATTTTGAAGGATGGGGGTTGGGGGGGTTAGATTCAGAAAGCTTTCTTTCTAGCATGTGATCCTTTGTGATGCATCAATTTATAAAAATATGAATAAAAGGAATAGACTAACAAAATAGTTGACATACATTGAGTGAAATGCGTTGATTCATGTTCATATATACTCTTTCTTCCAAAGGGTATATATTTCACCCAAAAGTCAACTATATAGACATCATTTTTCTATATTTGTGACAAACGAATCAAGGACTAAAAATTTAGATTTTTTTTTATCAAAACTAAAAATTTAGATTGATTGGTGGAGAATCAAATATATAGAGTGATTCAATAATATTTATCACTATTAACTTATTTTGTTTGTAGCTTTTCTTGGTGTAGGGACAAGATGAGATTCGATCTATTTATAAGATCAAGGAGTGACGCGCACACACACACAGTGATGGTCTCTCTCTCTCTCTCTCTCTCTCTACACACACACATATAGCCACTGATAGTCTTGTTTTTTTCACTAGACAATGAGTGAGGTAACATATTATTAACATTCAAACTCTTTGTCAATTAAGTCTTATGGAAGATGTTTCCAAGTATCATCAAAGTCTTCCAATATTGTGGCTCTACAATATTGGTTGACTGGGATGAAGTTTGAGAAGCTTATTATTATGAAGTTATTGAAGAGCTTACTTCTCGTGAGTGAGCGATATAGAGGCAGGGAGAGGGAGGACCCCGGGGGGGGCGGTTAAAGGGGAGTGGTTTGTTAGTTATAGCCTTTTCTTTTAAGTTTCTGTTTGAAGAAACTCCATTTCTCAGTATATTGATTTTCGGAGAAAATACTCTAATTCATATATTGATCTCTTCATTCATTTAGAATATCTCCAATTTTTTTCTCTACCTAGAAAAAAGTGACCAAATGTATGATTTATTTGTGCGTTTGCAATAAATTCAATTCGGTGATATGGTTATATATAATACTCTGTGATGTTTAACAATCACTAGCTTAATCCTCTTGGGTCTAGTAAACTCATCTAAGCTGGATTTTCTGTTAAATTTTTCTACAGATGTCTAATTTAGCTGCCCGATGAGGTTGATTCTTCAGATCTTTTAAAAGATAAATATGATAAAAAACGGCGATTGTAACATCACATTTTCAAAAGCAGTATAATTTTTTTTTCCATTTAAAATCATCAGAGTAGAGCAACGGAGCATAAGGGTAACTGATATTTATATTCAAAATGCCATAAGTCTGGCTATTTACAACAGCGGTATAGTAACCGAGTGGTTCAAAAGTGATATACATCAGTGGAAAGTCTTCAACCGGGTCTCTAAGCAAATCTCCCGTCGTGTCTCTATGCAGGCTGCTTGCTTTTCTCTGCAACTCTCGGTCCTCCTGACCCTGACGCTATGTTAAGAGCTGAGGTCCAATGCACCGGACCCCAGGTAACGGTTAACCTCATATTTACATATACAGTATATAAGCACAACAATTGAATCACTCCTAACCAACGTAAATGTACCGCTCCCAACGAATGCAGATGTACCGCTCCCAGCGAAACAGGATATACCCCTCCCAGTGAACACAGATATACCACTCCCAGTGCATGCATATGATCAATTATCCTCTAACACCACTATGTAATCAAACAACATAACAACACACCCAACAATATACACGCATACCATAAATATCAGAGTTAGTGTTACAGTACGCGAACGTACCTTCGTTGTGTGAACGGTACTACAGCGGAATACGGTACGACAGTAGGTCAGAACGTAATCAGGGATATCCTATAAGGACAATAGCGCATTTATTAATGATGAAGCATTATGACGGACATTTTAGTCATAAATGACCATTTTACCCCTGACCCCACTAATTGGCGGAATTTCGCCAGAGCTTCGCTACTTTAACTCCCAACTTTCAGAAACTCAATCCCTACTATGTTTTAACCTCGTCAGGCATCTTTCAATGCAATGAGGCTTAAAAACAAGAATAGGAATTCCATTTCCTACTTCCTAGATCTAACAAACATTTCTACTAAAAACTACCGAACAAAAGACTAGAACTTAAAAACTAAGGACCGAAGGACTTACCCGTGTAGAACTTCGCTACAACTTCTCCAAAGCTCCTCCTTTCTCTAGAACCTCTCTCTATTTTGAAATATGGGAGAGGATTTGGTGTGAATTTTCCAATGAGAGCAATGGCCTATTTATAGACTTTTTGTGAGGTATTTTGGTAACTTTACAACTCCTTCTCCTTCAATATGTACCATGGAATTTTGAGGCCAATTCTTCACCCCACAACCCACCTTGGCCGACCTCCTTGCCTTCAAATTCAACAAAATGATGTCACCAAAGGTGATGTCATTTGGCACTTTATGGGTTTCTACCGATAAGTTTCCCCCGATCGGTGTTCTAATCGCGTAATCTTGCAGAATCTTAGAAATCTGGCAACATAACCCTGAAGGTCTATTCTTCCTTTTTGGAAATATCTTGGTTAACTAAATTTTTGATTCCATTCAGGGTATTCCGTTGCCTGCCGAACATTTTCGGATAATCGTCTTCGGTTACGGAAATCGCTTTGGGTAACATCAACTTTTGGACAAAATTACACTGAATCATAATATGTCCAGTTGTTAGCATATTTTTCACTTGCTTTGGGTAACATTTTTGATTCCACTTGCTTTTTCCACAAATATCACAACTTTTCTACCACTTGTATTGCTTTCACACTTGGCATATTTTTCTCTTCTTTTTCTCTCTCTCAATTTCGTTTTTGATGGGCGATTCTTGACAAAATATTGTTGCTTCCCACTTGCCAAAATATTATATAAACCAAGTGCTTTCATTGGCTTGTTAAAATCTTGACTTTTCAACAACTTCTAAGCTAAGTTTTCTACTTCAAAATATCATGAGCTTCTTTTCTTTTATATTGTTATTATATTGTCCACTTGTATACAACTTTTTGCTCCCCATAATTCAATATTTTGGCTGCTACCTACATCCAACAATCAATTAAAATCCCTCCCCCCATATTTGACTTTTCAACTTTGCTTTTAACAAAATATCCTTCCATCCACTTGCATCTTCATGTACTCATTTTCCTCTTCTAATATTTCGAAATTGATGGAGGTTTTTGACAAAAGATGTTACTCTTTAATTCAATTATCTTATATTATTCCATAGGCAAATAATTTCCAATTAGGGTTTGCACCTAATTAACCTTGAATTTCTTCTTTATTCATGTCTAAACAATTAGTCATTAATTTTTTAACTAATCACTTACTAATTGTTGACAATTTTCTTAATTAGAATTAACCATTATCTCACAACTATTGGACTGACATTGGTATTTTACGCTCCATGTAAAATATTAAAAATCATGGGGTCAATTATGGCCCCCACAATACTTTTTGATTTTTCTCCTTTAATTTTTCCAAGGTTATAATTTATTAAATTTTCTAAATTAAGGACAATATTCTTTCTAATTTTTCATAATTATTTCACTGCCCTTTAGAATTTATCATAATATTTTTAGGCCATTTTATATCTCACAAGGGCATTTTAGTAATCTTGGCACTATTATTTTTCCTAATTTTCAAGAGATTTTTCTTTAAGAAATACGATATTTATAACACAATATTTGAGCAATATATTCACCTATTTTCAATAGGTATTATTTACTAAATTATGATACGGATTTTTAGGGTATTACAGCGATCATCACGATTCTAATCTAAATTGGCATATTTGTTGTTTATTGTCTGTCTAATTATGGCCTTTTCGCTCCTTTAAAAGCCAACTAAACTGTGCAATACACAAATTATTTGAGTTGTAATATGCTGAGACTAAAAAGGTAACCAGATAGATTAAAAAAACTATATATTACACACACATGCATATTCATGATTGTCCTAGTTTGCAAGTTGTTGAAACCTTTGTTCACATTCGATGTTTGTGTATCTGGTGGTCTGATCCAATTTGATCCAACCCGAGCTGGTCCAGTCCAAATAAGCAATTTACTAATTGTATAGGTATTTTTACACACACACATGCATGTAGGTATTTTTATTACTTCTCTCACACCCCAAAAGAAGCGTTTGGATTAATTACAAGCTAAAAGAGTTTTTTTTTTTTTTTTTAAAGAAAAAGAAAACGAGAATTTCCTTCCAATTCAAAATAGTTCTTTTCTTAATGAAAGAGACAAGACTGCTACACAAGGTGTATATATCTTTTAGAATTTGTCGTCTTGGATCGATGGGCCAAAAATTATTAAATAACCCAGCAAGAAGTACCATGCCATTTATTTGTTTTATCAGAGCTACACAGAAAAAGATTATAAAAAATGTAAATAAGTTTTAAAAAGGACAAAACTAAAGTCAAATTAATTAGGTACATTTAGTGCAGGTAGCCAATAAGATTAAGACAACTGGATTAATTCAATGCATTAGAACTTAACCCATTTAAACCCCCATTGAAAACTGGATGGTTGAAATGTAACGTACCTAATTCCTTTGTCCATTATGATGTCCAATTATGTTCCTATATTTCTTATTAAACTAATTAGCATGTATTTATCAGAGTGTTGGCGTTAACAAGTCAAAGTAATTCGCAACAGAGAGTATGTATAACTTTTGGGCGATGAGTAACTGATAACATATTCCAGAAATATACTGATTAATTTTAATTCCCGGAGGAATATTCGCATGATACAATTTAAAATTCGGAAATAGTGAGGGTTAATCCCGTTGGAGGATGTTAATTATACAGTCATCCCAATAGTTAGTCAAATAGTTGGTAAATGTACAATCTCAAAATAAGAGAATAAAAGAATTCACTTAAATTAACCCCCTCTTTTGGGGTCTTCATTAGCTACTCCAGCTGCACCACCTTACTTCCCGATCCATAACATTTTCCTAAATCTTTAAACATAACTAAGATTCAATTATCGGTTGAATCTCAGGATAACGGTTAATCTCATATTCAAAGTGCAAATCATAGATGACAAATATTTCATATATTGCGAAATAAAAGAAATCATTCAACAAACACACCGCAACCATACTACATAGGACACATCACATGTATCATTACCGGTGAAAACACACCCAAGTGCTATGTGTCCCAGACACAAATCCTCAGCGCTAGGAAAACAAGCATGCAACATTATAATTTAAAAACAATAATCCACAACTAGCTGAATAAAACGCACTGACTTAGGCATACAAACATGGCCAAGAAACCATAAGACATGAACATACAAGGCATATATAAAAACATAAGGAGTGAGAGATTAAGTTACTAACTTTAACTTCGCGTAATTAATATTAATTCCCGGCACTTAAGACTCAGACTTCCTTTAATATCCTAAAGTAAGACCATTATAAATATTAATTTCCTATTTATTTTGTAAGGTATTATACTAAATACCATTACTTAAAATATTAAAAGGGTTTTTCTTGTCCCTTAAGTCACTCTTTAATTCATATAGGTTAGGTCTTACATGTTTGACTTTATTGTACTTGACTTTTGGACAATTCACATTTCTGTCCAGAATTGTCCAGCAATTTTGAAAAATCATAATTAAATGCACAAAAATCCAATTGATGAGCTCATAATTCTAGAGATACAAGTCAGTTTGAAAAATCCATATATTTTTGTACAAAACTCCAAAAATCCAATTGAAAAATTCACATTTCAACCAAATGCACAAACACATACAATTATCCAAACAACAAAAACTACAAGTGTAGAATAGAAAACAAAGTAGCTAAAAATACTAGAAAAAATGTCCCAAATCATGAACAAGATTTCTCTCACGCTAGGCCTCCAAATGACGATTCCACCATTGAAAAGGATGAACCATATGTTTTGAATCTGCTGACAAAATTGTAGCTAGATCCAAAGGTTAAGAATGAAAAAATGCCGATTTACCAATACTGACCTGTGAACCTGGGTTTTTTTCGCTTTCTCTCTTCTTTTCTCTCACATGGCTGTATAATTAGACCTCTCTGGCCTACCTGGCATCACTGGCCTCTCCAGGGCTCTTTGACGCAAAAAACCTAATATGCCCCCTCTCTACTTAAATAAGTTAGACACAAACCTCAAACTAGAAAACTTTAAAGATCAAATATTCTTTTCCACAAAGAACCATCAAGAAACTTTTCTTTTGTTTTCTTTCATTCTCTCACTCTTTTCCTTCTTTCCTATTTGTTCATTTCCTTTCCTTTCTTTTTTTTCCTCATAAAATTGAACAATTCAAACAAGGGAGCCCAAAACCCAATAGGTATCAACACACAGGACAACGAAGAGGATTGGCATTGGGTGAATTACTCGAACCTGAAGAGAACGAATGGATTCATAGCTTATGCTGCATATAGGAAAGAGAATAGTAGAGGGGCGAGTTGGTGGACTCTGAACTTGTTTCTGTCTCAGAGTTACAAATATCAAAGTCGATGTGAAATCCAAGGTTTGTGTTTATTTACTTTTTTTTGTTTATTAATCCACACGTATTCGGCTCTCCTGCATCTGGTTTTACCCAAAACCAACCAAGTTATGAAAGTGGAGGAAAGGCTAAGTGAATATATTTTTATACTCATCCCAAGAATCTCTCACTTGCATACTTCAAAAAGATAAAAGAGAAAAAACTATTAATATAATACTATGTGTAAAATATAGTATTATACGTTAAATCAATTGGATTTTATCCAAATTAACTCATGTTTTAATTAGCATATTTGAGGCCTACAAGTAGGTACATATCATGCACAAAATGAACTTATATCAGTCCATCAACTTATCCATAGGTAATCGAATCGGGTCAAGATTAGCTTGTTTGAATAGGGACTGCTTTTTCCCCCAGCCCTGCTCACTTTACCTCTCCACCAACTCTTTGCCTCTCGATTTGCACATATTTGAAGAAAAAAAAAATATGAAACATGAATTTCATAGAATATCAGTACTTCATTCAGAATTTCGATATTTGAGTAATTTGAAACTGTGGTGTGTGGTCGTATGGGAAAGGATTATTCATCAATATATTTATAAAGATTGTGTATATATATTAGTTGTAATTTTGTATGCCACATAGAAATAGTATAACTTATCATGAGCTCCATATATACAAACATTAATGACACTTTTTTAATAAAACATCAGTTATATAAAAAAAATGACCAAAATTATACAATTACAATGGGAATAATAGAGTCAATAGATGGAACGGAGAATTAATAAAGCATATAATTAATGATAAAATAAGAGTTGATATCTTTCAGGAAAAAGACAAGAAAATACCACTTAAACTACAAAATCTTATATTAATCTTGTTACCTACAAGAATATAGCAATTAATAACTCATTTTAGTAGAAATTACTTAGTAATACTTTAAAGTTTAAGTGGTATTTTCTTTTCATTTTCACTCTCTTTTATATTTGACAAAAGTTGTAAATATAATTCTAGGTCATTAATTGATTGTCAGCTGAGGAGAATAAAGTAGACAAATTAAAACATCACTTGCATATTTTCATTTTAGGTCTTTGATGTGTCTCTTTTAATCTCTACTACAGATTTGTCTATATTTGATGCTTCATACTTAACGGTTTAAATGAAACCTTTAAATATGTAGAGGCAGAGATTCGGGAGTGACATACATAATGGTTTTCTAAAACAACCGTTAAGTATATGAGAACATATTTAAAGGTTTTATACTCCAACTATTATATATTAGTTTGTTTGTTTTGGGAAAAATTGTATTTTTTTATTTGACAGTTGTTTGTAAAAAATAATCAAATATAGATGATGTATATTTGACGGGTGTTCAAAAGCAACCATAAAATATAATATACTTAACAGTTGTTTAATAACAACCATTAAGTATACTCTTTTGAAAACCCCTCCTAGACTCATTTTCATTCAACATTTGAAACTTACAAAGTTATAAAGAGCTCACTTCTAACACCTTCAAATACTCCATTATGATTCCCTTGGTGGTTTCACTTCTTTTTCCTTTGTCGTTCTCCTCCATAGCTAGCCTTCGACTGTCATCGCTTTTGTGGGTTTGTGGGTTTTGTGCGTTCATGCGTTTTTGGAGTGGGTTTGTGATTTCTTCTTCTGGGGTTTGTGGGGGTAAGGGCTTTGAGCTTGTCTCTTCTTGCTAAAGGTGAGTTCAATTAATTTTCTCATACTAAGCTAGTGGTTTTTTATCTCATTTTTTGGATATTGATTTGGTAGAGTTTGTAAAGACTATTTTTTGAGTGATTTTGTATGTGCATAGGGCTTTTTTGTTGATTTTGAGTGTTTGTTGTTACTAACGTTATTATTTGTTAGTATCATTAGGGTTAATAGTATGTAAAGATTTTTTTTTTTGAAGTGATTTTGTATGTGCATAGGGTTTTGCCATTGATTTGAAGTGTTTGTTGTTGCTAAAGTTGTTATTTGTTAGTATTGATTTGAGTAAAGAGTATGTAAAGATTGTTTATATGCTCTAGATGAAGATTCCAAATAAAGAATGGATGTCTGCCAATCATCTATCCAAAGGAGTATTGGGATTGAGAGGGAAATTTCATAAGGTTTGTGATTCGTAATAATACTGACGAACACAATTTGATTATTTGTCCTTGCATCAAGTATGGCGTTGGGAAGCGTGATTCAAACAATTGTGAGTCGCACTTAGTGATGTATGGAATTTATCAGACTTATACATGTTGAAAAAAACATGGGGAGAAGGAAGTGGGCAACAGTGCTAGTCGGCCGAATATGGAAAGGTATGAATCCCCTAACTTCAACACAAGTACATTTGAGGCCGATCGTCTTCAAGATATGACATATGCAATTGAAGCAGAATTCAGTGAATACCAAAAAAAGTTTAAGAGGATGAAGAGGAATGCAGAAAAGCCTTTGTATGAGAATTGTACTAAGTTCACATTATTATCTGTAGTGTTGAACTTATGCAACTGGAAAGCAAAATATGCTTAAGTGACTTAGGCTTCACAAAATTTCTTGTGCTTTTAAGAAAATGCTACCACCCAGGAAGCGATATGCCAACCAAGACTTGTGATGTAAAACAAGTAATGCACACCACTTGCTTGAGTTATGAAAAGATACATGCATGCCCCAACGATTGTATTTTGTTTAGAAAATAAAATGAATTGTTAATAGCGTGTCCTCTGTGTTCTGCCCCACGCTACCAAGCGAATGGGAAAAGTCTAAAGAACAAGCATTATGGTATTTTCCAACTATTCCTAGTTTTCGATGCTTGTATATCAATGCAATTGATGCAAAAAATTTAACGTGGCATGCAAATGAAAAGATTCAAGATTGCATGCTTCGGCATCTTACAAACTCTGCAGAATGGAGTAAGTTTCACTTTGAGTATCCCGAATTTGCTAAAGAACCAAGAAACCTCCGCCTAACATTGTCTAGTGACGGGATGAACCCATTTGGGATGCAGAACAATACCCATAGTACATGCCCAGTTATGTTGTTTATATATAACCTCCCTCCAAGGCTCTTGCAAAATGAAAGTATATGATGTTGTCGATTCTAATGTCAAGGCCAACACAACTAGTGAATGACATAGATGTATACCTTGCACCACTAATTGAAGACTTGAAGAAGCTATGGGACAAAGGGGAGGCTATATATGATGCTCACCAAAAAGAAACATTCAATATGAAGGTCATGTTGTTTGGCACAATCAATGACTTTCTTGCATATGGTAATTTGTCAGGGTGCAACATTAAATGCCAACTTGGATGCCTGATTTGTGAAGAGGGTACACAGTCGATCAGGTTGAAGCATGGTATGAAGAATTCCTATATGGGACATCGCAAATGGTTGCAAAAGGATCATCTATATCATCGTATGAGAATATACTTCAATATGGGGAATCAGATGAAAGGATGGAACCTAAACCTTTGATTAGTGAGGAAGTTTTTGAAAAAAAATAAAATATATGTACTATAAATTTGGGAAGATATTTGGGAAATATGTTAGAACAAGTGGGTGGAAGAAAAGGTCTATTTTTTTTCCATTTTCCATATTGGAGTTCCGTTAATGTTAGACATTGTAACACCCCAAATTCCATACCATTTAGTGTATCCGTTGACACGTAGTTTTAGGAAAATCAACAGAGTTTTGAGGTGCTACATCAGAGTAATACAGAACGGAGAGCATGCATTAATGTTTGGACGATGAGTAACTAATATAAAATGTCCATGCATAAGTTGGTAAGTTAAATATTTCCCGGAGGAATATTCATGTGATACAATAATATAGAACTGTGTATAATTACAACTTTTACATGGTAACTATACAACCTTAAACCAAGCCTTAACTAGACTTGTGGCTTAGAACCCAATACAGTTAATCAAACGTATTGGCCAGGACGGATGTTAGCCAACTGGAAGTCTCCCCATCTTTCACGGCGACTTATGACTGAACCACAAGACCAACCCTTCCTTAGACACCAAATAGTTTGAAATAACTTTATTGAATTCATTCCAGAAACTAAGCCATGTTGTCCTTCTACTGGCATTCGTCTTTGACCGGTGCCTCTTCACGGCTCCGTCTATCCATGCCTCTCCACGGCTCCGTCCATCCGTGCCTCCTCAGGTCCAAGTTCCTTTCTTGAACTCAGTCAAGGCTGAGATTCAATACCCATTGTAACATCCCAATTTTAAAGCGAAAATTATTATTTTTCAATCAGAGTAGAGGAATGGAGCGAGAGAGTAACTGAATCACATTAAAACATTAACCATAGTGTAACATAGTATCGATACAGTCATCCTAGTGTTCAAAAGTAAATACACAAAACGATAACTAAAACTCCAGCCGGAAGCCTACTCCTAGTGCTTGTTCTTTTCACCAATGCGCGGTCCTCCTGACCCTGAAGCTACAGCTGAGATCCAATTTACCCTATTGGATCTCAGGTAACGGTTAACCTTATGCTCAAATAAAACAGTATATGGACAACAGATATTCATGAACATTACAACATATCACTACATAAGCACAAAGCAGATGCCTGATCATAACAATGACAGAACATAAGCACAGAGCCATATGTAAAGTCTAACAACAACAGTCTACACATAACCAGTGCCACAATCACAACACGTGTCCTCAGCGCTAGGAAAACAACGGCATTATTATGACTATAACCCGTATAAAAGCTGTATGTATAAATAACGACCCTAAACAGAGCCTCAACCTATGAACGTATCTATCACATATATGTATATGAGCAGCATAGAGTTAGTGTTACAGTATGCATCCGTACCTTCGTTGACGGTATTCTGGTACGTTTGACGGAAAACTGTACTTTTGACGGAAAACGGAAAACAGCACGTCGGGCAGACGACGACAATGTTTGACAATGTAGGTGATCACAGATATCCTATAAGGATAATATCACGTTTATCAATATCCAACATCATAACAGGAATTTTAGGTAGAAATTACCATTTTGCCACTATCTTTACTAATCGGCGAAATTTCGCCAGAGCTTTGCTACTTTGACTCCTAACTTTCAGAAACTCAATCCCTACTATGTTTTTACCTCGTTAGACATTTTTCAATGCAATGAGGCCTAAAAACAAGAATAGTAATCTCATCTCCTACTTCCTAGATCTAACTAACATTTCTACTAAAACTACCGAACAAAAGACTAGAACTTAAAAGCTAAGGATCGAAGAACTTACTCAGGGCTTCGCTGCAAATTTCTCCGAGCTCCTCCTTCTCTCTTCTCTCTAGGAAATTTCAAACTAGACAAGAGGATTTGGTGTGAGAATTGTGAAGAGGGTTGATGCCTATTTATAGGAAAATTTCGGTTACTATTCATCCTGAACCGTAACCGTTGGATCGAAGGTGTTTGGAAAGACTTCATCTTGGCCCTCCATTGCTCCAAACCGTCCTCCCCTACCCCTTTTGTCAACAAAAATGTGTCATCCCATGTCATGCATATGAGGTCATCAACTTGCTTGAGAAGTTTCCTACTGATAAAGTCCATGTTCGGTGTTCTAATCGCGTAATCTTGGAAAATCTCAAAATTCCGGGAACATAACCCTGAAGATCTCTTCTTCCTCTTTCAAAATACTTGGTTCAACTAAATTTTTGATCCCATTCAGGGCATTTCATTGCCTGCCGAACATTTTCGGATAAACGTCTTCGGTTACAGAAATCGCTTCGGGTAACAACATCTTCGGGACAAAAGTTCACTGATTCATAATATGTCCAGATGTTTACCAACTCATCCCCGGATTTCAAGTTATGGCGTGGTTTCTATAGATTTTCATTTATCTGATTTGTTTTTTGAATATCAGATAGCTTCTTAGCTAGTCTAGTATAACCCTTTTCGGTTACGGAAATAACTTCGGAGGTAACCTACTCCGAGCTAAAAATTCACTTGTTTATAATATGCCATGACTTTAGAAACCTTATTCATGGTTTTCTAGTTAGGATTTAATTTCTATCAGTGGTCATTTATCCTATTTGCTTTTTCACATTTTATATTAATTTTATATTGCAACTTGCAACAAAATATCATGATACTATTTTTGCTCCATTCTTATCCTATTTTTCTCAAAATTTTTGGCAAGCCCTTTTTATTTTTTATTTTATTTTATTTTTCTCTTTTAATATTTATATAATATTCTAATTATCTTATATTTATTTCACCAAAATTCTCTCATTGGCCAATATCTATTAACAAGGATTTAGGCTTTAAAATTACTAGAATAAATCCTAGACCTTTGATTTTGATTCCCAAGATTCAATCTTGACCATTAGTAATTATTTAATTTATCTAATTTGATTTACAAGTTTAATTAGTGCTCTAATCATGAGATTAGTAATCTTTTAAGATTAGGGATTTTCATATACTTAACCTCGTTTATTTTTCTTAATCTTTTCCAATTAATTAGCAAATATACTTTATGCTAATTTTAGCCGTTAACATTTACTTAAAGGGTTTTACATATTTACCCTTGGATTCACGGGTGGAAAAAAGGCTTTTAAGACTGGACAAAACAGGTACATTAGGAGCGGACCAGCGACCAGTCTTGTTCCAGGCGGTATTAAAAGTCGACCTTTAGGACCGGACTTTTACCCGGTCTTAAAGAGTTTCTTTAAGACCGAACATTTTAAACCTTCGGTCTTAAAAGTAGTACTAAATAAATCTGAAATATTTTTGGTTCGGTCCTAAACCTCAAACTTTAAGACCGGACATAAAATCGACCGCTCTTGAAAGATCCAAATATTAAGACCGGACAAATATCAATCCGGTCCTAAAAGTCGTACTAAATAAATCTGAAATATTTTTGGTTCAGTCCTAAAACTCAAACTTTAAGACCGGACATAAAATCGACCGCTCTTAAAAGATCCAAATATTAAGACCGGACAAATATCAATCCGGTCCTAAAGATAGCGGACTCTAAGACCGGAGGACTAATTACTCGGTCTTAAAAGACTGACTTTCAAGACCGGATTTTTTCAATGGACCGGTCTTAAAAGACCAACTTTTAAGACCGGCTTAACACCTTTAAGAGCGGTGTTATATATACATCCGGTCTTAATATTTGAACATTTAAGACCGTCTTTTTTATTTGCGGTCCAAATTTTCCCGTATTTTTCCCCTGTTTTGTTCTTCCTGATCAATATATATACACAAATCCACCATCCAAAACAGCACATAAAAGTTGATATACTTTAAGCTACAAGCTATGAACATGAATAAATTGAATTGGGAAAAAGAATACAAATATTATCCACCATGAGTTATGTGGCCTCTTAATTAAGTCTACAACAACTAAAGTAATTTATACAATAAGCTAAGATATAACTAATTACAATCACAATGAGTTACAATACATGCAGCACGTAATTCAACATACAAATGTAGTCCAATATATTATTCACCATGCCTTCATTTGATTTCCACCCAACAACGTAACATGCATCATCTTTTATAACATGCCCCTTTGAAACGGATCATGCCACAAAAACAAAACAAGAACAAATTCATATTCAATGATGACATTGTTTAATTAAGAAATAGAAGGAATATAATAATAGTTAAAACCTTAAAGTTTTCTAAGAATTCTGCATATGAATATTAATTACCTTATGAATTGACTCTTTTATAAAGTGATATCCTCCCATATCCCTTCTTGATGATCATTTCTTATGCCGGGTTCATTATCCGCTTCATCTTCTTCGTTCATGTCCAGGTAGACCCCTTGTAAAAGGAGTACTCTCAGGAAGACCATAATTTGAATGACTTTCCTCATCAATATCAATGACCTTCTTTCCTTTGAGAGCTACAGACCACATTTTATTTTCTTGATCGGTGATATAGAACACTTGTTTCGCATGATCTGCCATAATAAAAGGTTCATCTCCAAAACTTCTACTATTGACATCGACTAAAGTGAATCCTAGTCGATCGATCTGAACACCATTATTGACATTAACCCACTTGCATTTGAAGATGGGAAATCTAACTTTGACATAGTCCACCTCCCAAATCTCTTCAATAACCCCATAATATGGCATGACAGCCAATTTAGGCCTCTTGTCTTTCATATATGCTGGCTTGAACTTCATCAACATTATTCAAGATGTATAAGTGGACTTGTGACAATTCATCACGATCCACACTCTTTACCGAAGCCCCTCGTCTACCCCCTTCAGCCAGCTGACGTTTTGGAAGCCCAATATGTCTTACTTTGGCCAAATAATTTTGACAAAATTCCATGGCCTCTTCAAACATATTCTGAACAATTGATGCTTGGCCGTGACGCGTTCTTCACATACCCTTTTAGGAATTTCATAGATCTTTCAATAGGGTACATCCACCGTAAATGGATAGGGCCGCACAACTTTATCTCCTCACTAGATGAACAATGAGATGAACCATGATGTCAAAAATGAAGGAACAAAAAGCTTTTCAAGGTGGCACAAGATAAGATATCCTTCATTCTCCAATTCATCCAACTTTTCAATCTTGAAAACTTTACTACAAACCGCATTGAAGAAGAAACAAAGTCTAGTCAAAACGACCCGAAGATCATATTCGGCGATCCCTCGAATAGCTACTGGGAGTAGCTGTTGCATCAAGACATGACAGTCATGAGACTTTTGGCCTACTAATTTCAAGTCCTTCATCGAGACAAGCCTCTTAAAATTTGAAGAATACCCGAGGGAACTTTTGTGCCATGTAAACACTCACAAAAGCTTCGTTTCTCATCCTTAGACAAAGTATGAGAAGCCGGGGACAATAAGTTCTCTTCCCATATGGCCTTGGATGCAAGTCTTCGCGTATTCCCATTGCTTGCAAATCCAATCTTGCCTTCACACCATCCTTCGAACTACCTTGTATGTTGAGAAGCGTGCCCACAATACTATCACATACGTTCTTCTCCACATGCATGACATCAATACGGTGTCTCACATCAAGATTGCGGTTGGGAAGTCGTTTATAGTACAAAATATCATGGCTCTCATTCTAAAGACCTCCTTCTTGAAAGAGTCAAAAACATCGACACCTTCTTCCCACAACTCCTTCAAGTCTTCGATCAAGGGCTCCAGGTAAACATCTATGTCATTTCCGGGTTGTTTTGGTCCCGAAATCAACATAGACAGCCCTTATCGACTTGTACCGTGGGGTTTCACATATCGGACAACTCGCTTCTCTTCAAACTCTTTTCTATACAATACACAATCATTCAGGCATGCATGGATCTTTTTGTACTCCATCCCCGGTGGACAAAGTATCTTCTTAGCATCATAGTAGCGATGCGGCAACACGTTATCATCCGGAAGCATGTCCTTCAAAGCCTCAAGCAATTCAGAAAAACTCTTGTCGCTCCATCCATGACGTGCCTTCAAGCTTACCAATTTCAATACGGCGTTCAACAATTGGTATTTTTACACCCACGGTATAGCGGTGTCTCTCGCATCACTGCACATATTACCATATGCATGTGATCGCTCAAAAGCCTCTTCTCCTACATCACGGATAATGTCCTCTATGCGATCATCCATATCCGTGTCATTATCATCAAAGGCCACTTCCCCATGTTGTTTCCCACTTGATGGCACTTGTTCACCATGCCATACCCATATTGTATAAGTCTTACAAAATCCGTGACAAATTAAATGTGTGCGTATAACTTCAGGACATAGTCGACACTCATTCAAACATTTTACACAAGGGCAATAATACTTCCCCCCATCATCATGGGCATTTTGTTTAGCAAATTCTATAAATTCCCTAACCCCATTCTGATATTCAACACTCGTTCGTAAAGCATCTATCCAACGTGATCCATAGTAGAATTCCTATATATTATTAGATGAATTAAGAATTACTTTTGGTCATAAATGCATCACAGTGAATCCAAGAACCAAAATAAATGCAAGACGAGGAAATTAAATGCAGGGGATGAAGGTCTTGTGGACTAACCTGTAGCATATAAATTCAAATGCGTTTGCTGAGTCGTCTTACTTCTCCGCTCACGAACGTTGATGTTGCAGACAAGACAGCAAGAGTAACCTAAAAACACTTGTTGGTCAGTTGGGTAGGTCTAAAGTGCAAATATAATCTTCAAAAAACAATATTCATTAACAACAGAGAATACCCATAACAACATTACACCGATTTCGTTAAACCCATGAAAAACCAAGAACGATAAGCTGGAAAGTAATAAAGTTTAAACCGAAACATCTCTTACAGCTTCGTCTATAGACGTTTAGCTAAGGAACCTGAGAGTGATTGTCGAGAAAGGTACGCGAAGCGGCGACGAAGGCGAGAGGAAATTTCGAGTCGGAACACGAGTATTCACTTTCGGCGTGACAAGAGATAGAGAGGGAAATTTAATTTTTCCGCGCGACAAAGATACCTTATTTAGCTTTTTGGATTATATTAATACCGGTTATTAATTAAATGTCCGGTCCTAAAGATACAACTAACATTTTAAGACCGGAGTTTTAAAAGTATCCGGTCCTAAATTTTTATTAGTCTTTTAAGTTTTAAGACCGGAGGTTTATAAAACATCCGGTCCTAAAATTCAAATACTCTTTAGATCCGTTACCTATAAAATGTCCGGTCTTAATGGCCTTGGTGATTGAAATATTAAATCAATAAAAATAAAGGATATTTTTGGACAAAAAATAAAGGAAAATTGGAGAATAAGTTTCTTTAATGAATTCTTTGGAGAACAGCCAAAATATTCATACGTGTTCTTAATGTTTCTTACATTACTTCAAAAAATATACACAACAACAAAAAAACAAAAGAAAAAGAAGCTGAATATTATCATCCACAAGAATCTGACTGAACAACCTCGGCGATTTCGGCGTGAAGAGCATTAATTTCCCGCCGGAGATCAGCAAGTTGTTGTCTTATTCTCTCCACCCGCAATATGAATGGATCATTACAGAGAGCGGAGAGGGGTCGAGGTAGGCGCGCTGGGGCCAACGAGGTTGGAGAGGGGATTACGAACATCTGCATGGCCGGCTTCAAGATGACGGATGAACTCGGCAAGGACAGGATCGGCGAAGGATCGAGGGGGTGCGGCATGAGCAATCTCTTCATCATCCGAAGAAATAACAATGGGTCCAACGACCCGAGAGTCTTCGGAAAAAATACGGACGCACTGTAGCTGGAGGAGGCGCACCATATAATGATCTAACCATGGCACGAGCTTGAGGCGTGTATGCACCCCTACGAGCAGTTTGCCTGTATCTAACCATGGTTTGAGGATTTGAGAAGTTGGGGCGAGAGCTAGGAAGTGAGGAGTTAACAAGGACAAAGAGGTAGTGTGTGGAGTATATAAGGACAGATAGCAGGAGAGATAAACATCGATGATGAATTCGTCATTTACTTTTATACAAACTTTTAAGACCGGACTTTTATCTTGTATCCGGTCCTAAAACTAATTTTTAATTCAATTACTTTTAAGACCGTCCTTTTATCATATATCCGGTCCTAAAAATAATTTAAGACCGATATTTTACTTTGTGTCCGGTCCTAAAACTCATTTATTTTTATATTTCAATTTATTTTTTTCAAGTAAGAATTTTTGGTTAAAAAATATTACTTTTAAGAACGGATCTCACACAGTATCCGGTATTAAAAGTTCATTCTTTTCAAGAGTCCCTTCCCCATGTTGAAATGAATTTAGAGTCTCTTCAGCTTCCACATAAACTTCCCAACTAGGCGTCTCCTCGTATTCTGAGCAAATATGCGTCTCCTCGTTAATGTTTCCGGCGTTTCACATTGTTCAGGATGGGTTCTCTATTTAAACCCGTTGTTACTTTACTTTCTTCACATTCATCTCCATCTCCTCCTACAACCTCCACCGTAATGGCTCCTCCACCACGACGAGGTCCTCGTGCTCGGCGAGAGGCACCTCCATATCCTCCTCCGTTGCCTCCGAACCCGAACTTATGGCAGATGCTGGAGCACCTGATAGCCCGCGTCGCTCATATAGACCGACGCTTGGGCCAACTGTTTCAGGTCTATCACGCCGTCAACAGCAAGCTGGACGCGGTACTCGACGCCAATGACGTTGAGTACCATACCTCTGATGACGACGTCTCCGACCCTTCCTCCCCTCCGACAACGATGGGGAGGATTAGAAATTATTAAGTTTTTTTTTTGTATTTTTTGCTGCCACTCACGAGGCAGCGTAAAAAAATATTATTAAATAAAATTTTTATTTCCCAATCGGCCTTCCTTGTTTGTCTTTACCTTTATGTTCTTTTTCTCCGACAACAAGAACAAACAAAACATTGTCCTATTCGTGGTGATCAATCTTAAAAATTTGCGAGAATAAAGTTAACAGTTGCGACCATACAAAACAAAACAAAAACATTATTTACCTTTTCGAATAAAAACAAACAGAGTGACGACTCTTCTCAAGTTTGGACCATCGTTGTCGTCCCTGTACTTTTCCTGATGTGAACATTTTCGGTGTCCTTTTCGTTATCTTCTTTCTTTTTCCGACAAAAAGAAAAGGGACACCGATGATGATCTTCACATCCAGAAAAGTAGAAACGAGGACAACGAAGCACAAAACTTGAGAAGAACGCCAGAAACATGGTTGCCTTGAACCCTAACGATATGTCTAAAACCCGAGTCACCAACTCTATTTAAATGAAGAATATTAGGACCGGACGTATAATAAATCACCGGTCCTAAATATTAAGCCTTATTTTAAAATTTAAAGTTAGGAGCGGACAACTGAAAAATATACGGTCCTAAATATTTCGGCAAGCTATTAAATTAAACGAAGACTTTTAAGACCTGACAACTAACAAATATACGGTCCTAATATTTTAGCCGATATTTTCGAGACTTTTAGGACCGGATATTTTACATATATACGGTCCTATAAGTCTCTACCCATATTTTTAGAATTAGACGAAGACATTTAGGACCGTATATTTATTAAATATCCGGTCTTAAAATGGACGAAGACCTTTAGGACCGTACTTTTAACAGATAGACGGTCCTAAAAGTCGCGAATACTTTTGAGCCTCTTGGCTCATTTTCAACATCCGCTTTGTACCTCAAATTTCAAGCACTAAATAGCTTTATCAACCATCCCATTCATTCAGAAACCCAAAATGGACACACACAAATTGTTCGAAAAAATAAACAAATTTATTATTGAATTACATTGCGTTATATTTACAAATGAATGAATTAGCTAGTCGAAAAAATAAACAAATGTATGTACGTAAGGCTATTGTTGCTACAAGATCATATATTATTTTCTAAGACCAATTTATACAGATATTTACAAAACACATCGCTAGTGCTCCACTTCATCATCGAAAATGGCTTTTTACAGAAAACCTCTCGTAACATCAAAGACGAAACATAAATAACATATTATTACGTGCATATTTCATATGTAACATTAAGCCATCGTTGATCGAATTCAGCCATAACATTTTACCTTTAAAGTGAGTTTAGTCTTTCCTCCGTCACAATATCATATATGTGTTTCATGACGTACGGGCCACATAAGTTCGATTCTTCCGGTTGCCGACGGGTCTAAAAATAACAATAAATATATATAAGAGCATATATAGCTTAGTGACCAACTTCAGAAGGCAATTATGCCATGTCCAAATATGTACTAACCTCAATTATGTGCCATTTAGGATTTGTGATCTGAACCCCACGCTTTTTTTTACATCAACTTGGAAGGTCTTCATGCCACTATCATCAAAATCACAAATTTATCAGTAATGTTCACTGAAAATTCACAACAGAGATTTCGACAAGACAATCAAAATGACATTCTTACTCGTTGATGATCCGCTTCAACACAAGCGATGGATCCAGGTGAATGGAGCATAAGAAGATAACATAATGCGACTCCATGTTCATGACGACCAACCGCGGTGGTTGCTGAAAATTCACAGCAGATAAAGTATCGGTGATATATATATATGTAGCATAATTAAGTGAATTGCGAGATAAGAATTGTGATATATATGTACCCGAGCCGATATGGAAACAAGTACACCTTTCTTGGCACTTGACACAACCTCTTTGATATGTACTCTGTCTCAATTCCAGAGGTAGTGTTGTACTTGCATACACCGGGCACAAGAATCCAAAATCCGAAATTCGCCCTGTTGAACCGGTTTCTCGTGCATGCACCTACAAGAATGACATCGATAAGGGAATTAGTATATATGTATGTGTGTCTAAACGGTGCATTTAAATTATGTAATCAAGGAAGAAGATACTTACTTCATAAATATTTGAACACATGCACTAGTAACCTGCTTTCCAGGAAGCAGCATGGACTCTACATCTTCATTATCAAAGTAAACTGGTTCAGGATTTGGGATGCCTATTACTTCATCGACAGGCCATGATTTATCTTTAAACCATATTTTGGCTACCAAATCTTTTATTTTTTCCTTGGCCGTCACGTTAGCAGTAGGGGATGGAACTTGAGGAGGGTGGAGCTTGAGGAGGATGGAGATTGAGGAGGGATGGAGGAGGAGGGGTGAAGCTTGAGGAGGGGGTGGAGCTTGAGGAGGGGTGGAGCTTGATGAGGGGTGGAGCTTGAGGAGGAGTAGAGACATCTACAAGCTTCACCGGCCAAGAGATGAAGGTTCCCTTGACATCACTCACAAGCTTCACTCATCGGTTGGGAGAGGGACAGTGCATCAAAGATCACCTCTTCAACCGACACTCGACTTCATCATCGGCCATTTGTTCGTGGTGTACAGTTGATCCCAAGTTGTGGACAGTCCCTTTAGCAACCAATTGTCTATGACCATCACGATCCTCCACATACAGATGACAAGGTTGCTCTGACTGTCCAACAATGCAGCTCCCTCTAGTGCTCTGCTGTTGCATAGGTGCAGCTGAAGGTGTCAAGGGATCCACGCTGGTCTCTGCCGAGAGCTCAGGAGGAACTTCATTTTCTCCATCTCCTCCTTCATCTTGCTCATCTCAGATTGAAACATCCTCAATGCAGCATCTTTCGCCGTGATTCCTCACTTAATTTGGCAAGCGTCGATCCATCTCCTCCCGGGTAACCATACTTTGTCTCGTGGCGTTTGGATTTACCAAAGTATTGCTTTAGGCCTACCCGTCCTCCAATCCCCTTACACGCCCGAGTGATCTGGTTTTCCGGCCGCGGCGGTCGAACATCATTCCTCCGTCCGACGCAAAAGATCCCTCTGCCTCTTTCTTTTTAAGATCTTCCTGTAAGATACGATAACGAGAAGCTTAGTGATGAAACATGTTTAGTAATTAAAAATAACAATATCGATACTTACAATTCGTTCAAAGCAACTACACGAGTTTTTCACTCGTGTAGGCGCCGCTTGGCTTTTGCCGAATATACAACCACAGCTCCTCGCGACGTATTGGAGATGGCGGGTGGTCAACTACCGTAGAAGGATTGGATTCAGCTTCATCTTCCAATCTCTTCCGTTTGGTCGCCATCAAATCTCTTTCGGCCTTTTCATATCCGCCGCGAGAAGCCTGTGTGGGCAATCATTCTTTCTCCCAATCTCCCGATATTTTTCCCTTATTTTACGTGAATCAAGATTGAAAACAACTATATATCAATTATGAATTCCAGCCATGTCACTAACGAAATTAGAGAACTTCGCTTGATATGAACGTCAAACATTAGTCAAATTCACTTCATCAAGTTTCAACATTTTACTTAAGGAAGATGTAGCATTGTAGAAGAAATTGGGAAAACCAAAGGAAAGGGAGTTGCGAAATGCTGCCAACTCGGTCAATTCATTCATTCATCATAAATGGTTCCTACACATATTAGAATAACTAACTAACTACTTGCACCGAAACCATTACAGTTAACATACTTACTAACTAACAGCAACGTCTAACCATGACCATTACACAGTTTACATATCAGACTTGCATGGAACTAGGACATGCTCCTCTCATGCAGGACAAAGGCAGCAAATGTATACTTCTATTCACACACCAAACCATTTAACTAACAAGATTAGATGTACACAATAACATTCACATGTCCGCACAGGTTAATAAGCAAACAAAAGTGCAAACAAAACTAAATATAAACTCACCGAGCTTGAGGAGTGGTCCGCTTCGAACAAATTGTTGCCAAGTTTGTTCATCAAGAAATTTGTACTTGTCCCGGGTTGATGGTCGGGCTTCTCCTCGGCAAAAATATAAGTGTTAGCGAAAGGTCTTAAACTTCCGAACCGCTCAGCACAATAAGACAATATTGAGTCTTTCAGCTTCTCAGAATCAGGGACGGTGAATGTAAGCCGGATAGTGTCCCACATAGGATCCTTTATTGTTTTGGTCCACATTTTTCCACTCATCTGTCAAAATGCTAACCTTGCTGCGTACTAGAACGCCGACAAAACTAGTATATGTGCTTTTATTAGGACCGACAGGTTGCAAATTTTCATCAAAAAGAATCTCGACCTTCGTCCTAGAATTACGACTAAGGGATACTTCCATCATTCGTGTACTGCTTCTACCACGGCGTGCACGGCGTTGAGGAGGCTCAATGTGAGATGAAGAGGGTTCGTTCGTCCGACCCTCACCAGTCAAACCAAGATATCGTAGTTTCGGGAACACGAGTGGAATCATTTTCACCGTTCATTTTCAAGACAAGAAGAGAGGAATGCACGAGAAAATGAGGGAGTAACAGAGGCTAACAGTGCGGGGCGAGGAAGAGAGGTAATGCAACAGGAAGGGTTTCGCAACGTTAACAGGGGTTCTTCAGTGAGAGTGACAAAATCTTCCGTGCGAAGTAACTAGTGCCTCATTTTTAAGACCGGACAAATACCTATATACGGTCTTAAAAGATAACCTTTAAGACCGGTCTTTCTATATGTCCGGTCTTAAAATTAATTAATTTTTTATTCAAATTTTAGTACCGGCCAAATTTTTTTCTGATCTTAAAAGTCTAACTTTTAAGACCTGGGTCATCTGTAACTATGGTCTTAACATTTATTAATTTTTTATTTAAACTTTAGTCTAGGACAAATTTTAAGTCCGGTCTTAAAAGTCAAAGTTTTAAGACCGGCTATTATATATGTTCGGTCTTAAAACTTTAATACCTTTATATTTATATTTTTCCGTATTATTTTGGAGTGTAGAAAATATAAGTCTCGCTTGATGAGATTTCTCCATAAAAGTAATTGATATTTCAATTTTTTTATTAACATTTTTAAGACCGGTTTTTATTTTAACAGGGCTGGATAAGATCTATGAAAAATTGATCGAATAAGAAGTTCTTTATATTTACAAATTTGCCACCGGTCACGGTTTAGGACCGGTCTTTACTTAGTCCGGTCTTAATAAGGCGTCCTTCATTGTGTAAGTTCTTTTTATTTACAAAAGCGCCACCGGTCACACCATTAAGACCAGGTGCTTCCTTTATCCGCTCTAAACGAGGCGGTCTTATAGCCCTTCATTGTATAAGAAGTTCTTTTTATTTACACAGAATTCGAATTCCGACTAAGGAAACCTCCATCATTCGTGTGCGCTTCTACCACGACGTGCACGGCGGCGAGAGGCTCGTTGTGAGATGAAGAGGGTTCGTTCGTCGACCCACACCGGTCAAAAAAAGTATCGGAGTTCCGGGAACACGAATGGAATCATTTTCACCGTTCATTTTCAAGAAAGTAGAGAGGAATGCCGAGCAAATGAGGGAGTAAGAGAGGCTAACGGTACGTGGGGCGAGGAAGAGAGGTAATGCAACGGGAAGGGTTTCACAACGTGAACGGGGTTCTTCGGTGAGTGTGACAAAAGCTTCGCGCAAAGAAACGTATATTTGGCGCCTCATTTTTAAGACCTAGGACAAATGAGTATATACGGTCTTAAAAGCTAACCTTTAAGACCGGTCTTTATATAACTCCGGTCTTAAAATTAATTAATTTTTTATTTAAACTTTAGTACCGGCTGATCTTAAGTCGGTCTTAAAAGTCTAACTTTTAAGACTAGGTCATTCTGTAAACTCTGGTCTTAACATTCATTAATTTTTTATTTAAACTTTAGTAGAAGTAGTGATGAATGTCCGGTCTTAAAGGTCTAACTTTTAAGACCGTCTATTATATATGTTCGGTCTTAAAACTTTAATACCTTTATATTTTAATTTTTCCGTATTAATTCAAGAGTATAGAAAATATAAGTCTGGTTGTATGAGAATTCTCCAAAAGTAATTGATATTTCAATTTTTTTAATAACATTTTTAAGACCGGTTGTTATTTTAACAAGTCTGGATAAGACCTATGAAAAAATGATCCATTATAAGAAGTTCTTTATATTTACAAATCTGCCACCAGTCATAGTTTTAGGAGTGGTCCTTCTTTAGTCCGGTCTAAATGAGGCGGTCTTAAAGCACTTTAGCGTATAAGAAGTTCTTTTTATTTACAAAACTGCCACCGGTCACACCTTTAAGAGCGTGGCGTCGATGATCCGCTCGAAATGAGGCGGTCTTAAATCCCTTTTTTGCACTAGTGATTATCTCTTAATCATGCTTAAATAATTAACCCATAATTATTTATTTAATCACTTACTAATTGTTGACAATTTTCTTATTTAGAATTAATCATTTTCTCACAACTATTTGACTTACATTAGTATTCCATGTCCCATGTAAAATATTAAAAATCATGGGGTCAATTATGGCTCTCACAATACTTTTTGAGTTTTCTCTTTCAATTTTTCCAAGGTTATAATTTAATAAATTACTAAAATTAGAGACAACATACTCTCTAATTTTAAATAATTATTTTACTACCTCTTGATATTTATCATAATTTTCTTAGGCTATTTTATGCCCCAAAAGGATATCTTAGGCATTTCAGCACATTATTCCCCCAAATTCTCAAGAGATTTTCCTTAGCAAAAATAAGATATTTATAACCCAATATTTGAGACCACATATTCACCTATCAAAATAGCCATTTATTTATCTAAATACAATATTCCAGATAAATAAATATCCGGGTATTACACCCATTGAATCTCAGGTAATAGTTAACCTTATATGCAAAGTATAAACAATATATGATAGATATTCACAGTTCGGAAAACAATCAATCTTGACTCAAACAATCATATCAAAGCCATACAAGACATATAAGAATTAAATTTACTGTACGCGAACGTATCTTTCACCGTGTAATTATCCAAACGCCCGTCCTTTGATTCTGACTCCAGACTTGATCCCGGATATCCTATATGTAACGTCCCAACTTTTCAAAAGCATTATAATTTTTTTTTTAATTTAAAATCATCAGAGTAGAGCACCGGAGCGATTTAGTAACTGATATGTATATATAAAACGCCATAAGTCTGGCTAATTACAACAGCGGTACAGTAACCGCGTGGTTCAAAAGTGAGATACAACACAAAGGAAAGCTTCTCCCGGAACAACAAAAGGAAATCGTAATCCGGAACTTCTACGTGGACTGCTTACTCTTCTCCTCGGCCCTCGGTCCTCCCGATCGTGAAGCTATATGGAGAGCTGAGGTCCATTGCAATCGGACCCCAGGTAACGATTAACCTCATATCTACATATACAGTATATGGACTACAGACAAACACAGAATCAATAGTATAAAAGCACATAGTACAAGCATCTCCCAAACAGCGTATCCGGAAGACATAGGCCCCCTGCGGTGTAACCCTAGCGGCACCTAGGCCTCTTGATCCTGGCGGCACATAGGCCCCTAACAACCGTATCCCTGGCGGCACCTAGGCCTCTAACATGCGTATCCCATTACCCAGCAATCATAACAACAGTACATAACATATAATTCACATAGCACATACACGCATACCATAAATATCAGAGTTAAGGTTACCAGTACGCGGACGTACATACACCACATATACACATACAATACTCCTAACACATATACGCATACGATAAACATCAGTGTTAAGGTTACCAGTACGCGAACGTACATACACCACATATACACATACAATACTCCTAACACATATACGCATACGATAAACATCAGTGTTAAGGTTACCAGTACGCGAACGTACCTTCGTTGACGGTCGTCGGTATTTCTGACGGAAAACGGAAAATTGACAGCGTTATGACAGCGGTACGTGATTACGGATATCCTATCAACATAACAATGTACTTGTTAAGGATCTAGCATTACGACTGACATTTTTAGTCAAAATGACTATTTTTCCCCTGACCCCCTAATTGGCGGAAATTCGCCAGCACTTCGTTACTTTGACTCTGATTTTCCAAAATTTTGCCAGAACTTCGACCCCATCATGATTTTCAAAATAATGACTAAAATAGCCCTATCATATGATATCTAATCATACTTTGAAAAATAAAGGCTACTCTAACTATTGAAAGAACTACGAAAGCTTAAAGCTTGCTATTTTAACTTTCAACTTTCAGAGACTCAATCCCTACTATGTTTTTACCTCGTCAGGCATCTTTCAATGCAATGAGGCTTAAAAACAAGAATAGGAATCTCATCTCCTACTTCCTAAATCTAACTAACAGCTCTACTAAAACTACCGAAAGAACTAAAGACTAAGGACCGAAAACTTACCCAGAGCTTCGTGCTGATTTTCTCCGTAGCTCCTCTCTCTAACTTCTCTCTAGGATTCGAAAATCTCAAGAGGAAATGGTGTGAAAAACCAAAGGGAGGGGTGGGGTATTTATAGGAGAATTTGGGGACATAAAGGGAATTTTCCAATTTGATTTTTGCCGTCTGATAGAATTTCCCGATCGGTACCCGATTCGCGTAATCGCGTAAAATCCCAAAAATCTAAAATTACAACTTTGAAGACATTTTCTCACTTATTAGAAATGTCCGGGCTAAATAAATTTCTGACTCCATATAGGGTTCCAACAGTCAGCCTGAAGTTTCTCGAAAGGCGTGCCCGTTCCCGGAATTCATTTCTGGAATTGCCAACTTCTGGACAAAAATTCACTGATTCCAAATATGTCCAGAAAATCCTCAACTTACTTCTAGATGTTGAGTTATGATTTATTTTGTTCAAATTCTAATTTCTTGACTATCTGACTTTCTATCAGAGTTTCCCTATTTTGTCTTATTAGGAAAATGCTCTATCGGCTTCGGAATGAACTTCCGGAAAAGTCTACTTGAAGATAAAAACCCACTGATCAATATTTTACCTTAACTTTGGACATCCTATTCCTGGATCTCTAGATAGGATCCGTTTCCTAATTATTTCATTACTATTCACTTTAATTAATTTTATATTAAAATATTACAAGTTGCAACTTAAATATCATGATATTTTTTACTCATTTCTATCCTCAATTTTGTCCCAATTTCGGCTGCCCCATTTTTAATTATAATAAATATTTATTTTTTAATTAATTAATTATTTAATTAATTATATATTTCAATTTTCTTAAAAATTTCACAAAATTCCCTTATTGGTCCATTCTTGTATTTAGGCTTAAAAATACCTAAACTCAACTATTTTTCCCCAAAATTTCCAATTAATTAAAAAATATTTTTTTACTAATTTTAAGCCAAAAACCACTAATTTTAGGGTTTTACATAATTATTCACGAATTTCCTTTGCTTATACTTAAGTAATTAGCCAATAATTACTTAATTACTTTCTTATCACTAGTTAATAATTTTTTTAATTAGCATGCCTCATTACCTCATAACTTTTGTATTGACATCTTTGTTTTCATGTTTCCTGCATTATCTTAGCATTGACGGGGGTATTTTGGTCATTTCCTTACTTTTTGAGTGTTCTTCTATAATTCCTCCAAGTTTGTAACTTAATAAATTACCTAAATTAGGGACAATATCCTTCCCTATTTCAAATAGATTTTTACTTGCCTCATTTATAGCTTTCACAGGGTATTTATAACCCACAATGTGCTTAGGGACCTATTTGCAAATTCCCAAACGTTTTAGGGACCTAATTGCAAATTATCTAATTTCAAGGGAAATTACCCTAACAACAAGGTAAACTCAATACAAGGTGTTTGAGACCTCATATTTACCTATTTTCAATAGGTACATTTCCCAATTTTTGATATTTACCCTAAGTCAGATTTTAGGGTATTACACTATACATTATCGTCGGATTATTTCATTTTCCATAACTTATATGATTAACATCATATTTCCTAGAATAATATCAAAAAGTATATTTTCACCTATTTTGACATTTCTACCCTTAGTGGATTTATTATTCCACTTTTACCCTCACATGTTATTAAAAACGAAATACTGGATTTTCTGGGCAGATTTTTCAGCAACTTTGAAAAATCATAATTAATTATACAAAACTCATTTTCGAGTGCTTCAAAATTCCTCATGACCCTTGACATGTCTATTTTCAATTAAAAGTATTTCCAAAAGCTAGAACATCAATAATAATTCCCAGGTTTTAAGTTTCTCAACGCTGCCCAGTTTTAATCCCAGAAAAAATAGCTTAACTTCAAAAATATATAACTCTTTGTCCAGAGATCAAAACGTTACATATTATATATATTTAGAAATCCCTACATGTCTAATTTATTTATGAAACATTTCATGATTTTTAAAGATCATTTCACACATAAAACAATAGCCTAAACGTTGGCTGCCATAACAGGATTTAAAACTGAAAATTCTACAATTTTCACAATCTTGTTCCATTAATATCAAAAATTATTTCCCAACATGTTTTTGCCCCCATTTTGCGTTTTAAATGCAATGGAGGCCTTAAAAAAAAGTATAGGAATTTTCCTAACAATTTCCTAGATTAAACTAACATTATATCAAAACTAAAGACTAAAGCTCAAAAACTTACCTCTTGAAGTTCTTGCTCCTTCACCTTGCTCCAAGAATTTCACTCTTCTCTTAAACTCAACCATTTTGATATGAGTTTGGTGTGAAGAAATGAGTAGAGCTTAAGCTCTATTTATAGAGAAAATCTCAAGGTCAAGGTGGTCTTTTAGCAAGGAAATCTGTTATGGAATAAATATTAGGCCCATATACCATATATGGCCCAACAAGGAGCATATTGCATATCGGGATCTGCCTGTCATAAAGGAGGATCCAATCATATCAATCATAGTAAAGAGGCCGATATGGTTGTTGGGATATGCCGGCCGAGGTTAATGAGACCGATATGATCTGATCTCGAATCAATCATATTAATGAGGCCGATACGATTCCACCTAAGGTACACTCTATAAATAGGAGTTAAACCCTAAAGGTACAAATCATCTTCTAAGCTCTCTCTCAATTGCATATACTGCACACAGAGCACACACACCACCCCCCTTGGCTAAACGCCTCCAGTGTCATCGAACTACGTGGACTTTGATCCCTCTTCAGAGTACGTAGGCCCTCGGTATCGCACCTAGGTCAAGTCCCTGTGCTTTGTGATCTCTAATCCTCTCGGGTATCTCATCCATAGATACTTGGGGGAGAGCTATTTGATCCTACATCGACATCCTAGCCCACCTAGGGCTAGAGATTTATGTTCTATGACAGAACATTGGCGCCGTCTGTGGGGAATCGGTAAATTTCTGATTCCCATGACCGAAGAAGGTTAATGATTCAAATAAACCCATTTCCGAAAATCATGTCGAATTAAAACATGTAGAATTCAGGGTAATGAAACTCATTTTCGAAAATCATGTACAAATAAAACATGTAGGAATCTGAGGTACATAAACCCGTTTCCGAAAATCATGTCGAATTAAAACATGTAGAATTCTGGGTAAAGAAACCCGTTTCGAAAATCATGTACAAATAAAACATGTAGGAATCGAGGTACATAAACCCGTTTCCGAAAATCATGTCGAATTAAAACATGTAGAATTCAGGGTAATGAAACTCGTTTTCGAAAATCATGTACAAATAAAACATGTAGGAATCCGAGGTATATAAACCTGTTTCCGAAAATCATGTCGAATTAAATCATGTAGAATTCTGGGTAAAGAAACCCGTTTTCAAAAATCATGTACAAATAAAACATGTAGGAATCCGAGGTACATAAACCCGTTTACAAAAATCATGTCGAAGGAAAACATGTATAAATTCAGGGTAATGAAACCCGTCTTCAAAAATCATGTCAAGTCTGTTTTATAAAATTAAATCCAAGCTACTTAATTGGATCCCGGATAGATTGTGGAGTCCGTCCTTACGAAAGGGACAAAGGCGGACCCCGCTTAATCGAATCTAGTGTAAATCGGGGCCCACGTTAAGGCGGCATGTCTATTTTAGATTCCTTTATTGGAATCATTCTGCGACGGCAATGCCGCCAAGTTTATTTGATTGAATTCGGGTAAACAACCCCGTTTTCAGAAATAATTAACCCGGAATCTCGGGTAAGCATGCAAGGAATCCCAACAATAACGAACACCTTGTCCGGATTTGGAAAGTAGCACATCCTGACAGCTCAGAAACCTGAACTATCAGGCTGGGGGGCAACAGAGTGGACAACGATTTGTTGAATGGAAGAGCGTGCTATCAATAACCGACATTAATGCAAACCAGAAAGTTTAATGTAAGCTCAGAATATTCATCCCAGGTTCGTGTCCACAACCCAGTGGGGATCGTTAAATTTTGATTCTCGTGACCTAAGAAGGTTGATGATTCAAACAAACTTGTTTTCGAAAATCATGTCCAGTTTAAACATGTAGGAGTATGAGGTACATAAACCCGTTTCCGAAAATCGTGTCGAAGCAAAACATGTAGAATTCAGGGTAAAGAAACCCGTCTTTGAAAATCAGGTCAAAGCTAAACATGTAGGAATCCGAGGTATATAAACCCGTTTCCAAAAATCGTGCCGAAACTAAACATGTAGAATTCAAGGTAAAGAAACCCATCTTTGAAAATCATATCTAATTTATGTACATGTAGGAATCTGAGATACATAAACCCGTTTCCGAAAATCATGTCGAATTAAAACATGTAGAATTCAGGGTAATGAAACTCGTTTTCAAAAATCATGTACAAGCTAAACATGTAGGAGTATGAGGTATATAAACCCGGTTCTGAAAATCATGTCAAAGCTAAACATGTAGAATTCAGGGTAAAGAAACCCGTCTTCGAAAATCATGTCCAGTTTAAACATGTAGGAGTATGAGGTACATAAACTCGTTTCCAAAAATCATGTCAAAGCTAAACATGTAGAATTCAGGGTAAAGAAACCTGTTTTGAAAATCATGTACAAATAAAACATGTAGGAATCCGAGGTGCATAAACCCGTTTCCAAAAATCATGTCGAAGGAAAACATGTATAAATTCAGGGTAATGAAACTCGTTTTCGAAAATCATGTCCTGTTTAAACGTGTTAGAATTCTGAGTAAACAAATCCGTCTTTGAAAATCACGTCCAATTTAAACATGCGTGAATCCGAGGTGTACAAACCCGCTTTCATGAATCATGTCAAGTCTATTTTATACGATTAAATCCGCACTCTTTAATTGGATCTCGGATAAATTGTCGGAGGAGGACCCGATTAAACTGAATCGGTTAAAATCAGGGAAAGTATGAAGATCCCGATTAAACCGAATCTGGTTGAAATCAAGGAAAGTCCTTTATTGGATTATTTGCGACGACAAAGCCGCCAAATTTATTTGAATGATTGAATTTGGGTAAACAAACTCGTTTTCAAAAATCATAAATCTGAAATCTCGGTATTAAAGTATATCAATCCGAAATCTCGGTATTAAAGTATATCAATCGGGAATCTCGGTGATAAAGTATATCAATCTGGAATCTCGGTGATAGAGTAAATAACCTAGAATCTCGGTATTAAAATATATCAATCCGAAATCTCGGTATTAAAGTATATCAATCCGAAATCTCGGTATTAAAGTATATCAATCCGAAATCTCGGTATTAAAGTATATCAATCGGGAATCTCGGTGATAAAGTATATCAATCTGGAATCTCGGTGATAAAGTAAATAACCCAGAATCTCGGTATTAAAGTATATCAATCCGGAATCTCGGTATTAAAGTATATCAATCCGAAATCTCGGTATTAAAGTATATCAATCGGGAATCTCGGTGATAAAGTATATCAATCTGGAATCTCGGTGATAAAGTAAATAACCCGGAATCTCGGTATTAAAGTATATCAATCCGAATCTCGGTATTAAAGTATATCAATCCGGAATCTCTAGTCAACACGCATGGAATCCCAACAATGACAACACCTAGCTCAGGAACCTGAACTACCAGGATGGGGGCAACAGTGTGGACAACGATTTGTTGAGTGGAAAAGTGTGTCATCAATAACCGGCATTAAGGCAAATCAGAAAGTTTAATGCAAGCTCGGACAAGTATCCGAAATGAGCACGTTGAACGATTTGCGCCACAGTAAGTATTTTCCATTTATTATGATTTGCTTACATGTTATTAAATGCAGGAATATAAACCAGACAATTAGCCGGGAAAATTGCTACGAAAGCAAATTCGGAGTCAAGGGATCTCGGAAAGCAGTCAGTTAATCTCGGCAGCTCAGAGACCTGAACTACCGAGCTTGGGGGCAACTGTTATGGAATAAATATTAGGCCCATATATGGCCCAACAAGGAGCATATTGCATATCGAGATCTGCCTGTCATAAAGGAGGATCCAATCATATCAATCATATTAATGAGGCCGATACGATTACCTACCAGGTACACTCTATAAATAGGAGTTAAACCCTAAAGGTACAGATCATCTTCTAAGCTCTCTCTCAATTGCATATACTGCACACAGAGCACACACACCACCCCCTTGGCTAAACGCCTCCAGTGTCATCGAACTACGTGGACTTTGATCCCTCTTCAAGGTACGTAGGCCCTGGGTATCACACCTAGGTCAAGTCCCTGTGCTTTGTGATCTCTAATCCTCTCGGGTATCTCATCCATAGATACTTGGGGGAGAGCTATTTGATCCTACATCGACATCCTAGCCCACCTAGGGCAAGAGATTTATGTTCTATGACAGAACATTGGCGCCGTCTGTGGGGAATCGGTAAATTTCTGATTCCCATGACCGAAGAAGGTTAATGATTCAAATAAACCCGTTTCCGAAAATCATGTCGAATTAAAACATGTAGAATTCAGGGTAATGAAACTCATTTTCGAAAATCATGTACAAATAAAACATGTAGGAATCCGAGTTATATAAACCTGTTTCCGAAAATCATGTCGAATTAAATCATGTAGAATTCTGGGTAAAGAAACCCGTTTTCGAAAATCATGTACAAATAAAACATGTAGGAATCCGAGTTACATAAACCCGTTTACAAAAATCATGTCGAAGGAAAACATGTATAAATTCAGGGTAATGAAACCCGTATTCAAAAATCATGTCAAGTCTGTTTTATAAAATTAAATCCAAGCTACTTAATTGGATCCCGGATAGATTGTGGAGTCCGTCCTTACGAAAGGGACAAAGGCGGACCCCGGCTTAACTGAATCTAGTGTAAATCAGGGGCCCACGTTAAGGCGGCAAGTCTATTTTAGATTCCTTTATTAGAATCATTCTGCGACGGCAATGCCGCCAAGTTTATTTGATTGAATTTGGGTAAACAAACCCGTTTTCGGAAATCATTAACCTGGAATCTCGGGTAAGCACGCACGGAATCCCAACAATGACGAACACCTTGTCCGGATTTGGAAAGTAGCACATCCTGGCAGCTCAGAAACCTGAACTATCAGGCTGGGGGCAACAGAGTGGACAACGATTTGTTGAATGGAAGAGCGTGCTATCAATAACCGGCATTAATGCAAACCAGAAAGTTTAATGCAAGCTCGAACAAGTATCCGAAATGAGCACGTTGAACGATTTGCACAACAGTAAGTATTTTCCATTTATTGTGATTTGCTTACATGTTATTAAATGCAGGAATATAAACCAGACAATTAGCCCAGGAAAATTGCTATGAAATCAAAGTCGGATTCAGGGGATATCGGATAGGAGTCAGTTAATCTCGGCAGCTCAGAGACCTAAACTACCGAGCTTGGGGGCAACTGTTATGGAATAAATATTAGGCCCATATCCCATATATGGCCCAACAAGGAGCATATTGCATATCGGGATCTGCCTGTCATAAAGGAGGATCCAATCATATCAATCATAGTAAAGAGGCCGATATGGTTGTTGGGATATGCCGTAGAGGTTAATGAGACCGATATGATCTGATCTCCAATCAATCATATTAATGAGGCCGATACGATTTCACCTAAGGTACACTCTATAAATAGGAGTTAAACCCTAAAGGTACAGATCATCTTCTAAGCTCTCTCTCAATTGCATATACTGCACACAGAGCACACACACCACCCCCCTTGGCTAAACGCCTCCAGTAATCCTCAAACTACGTGGACTTTGATCCCTCCTCAGGGTACGTAGGCCCTACGTATCGCACCTAGGTCAAGTCCCTGTGCTTTGTGATCTCTAGGCCCTAGGTAAGCACGCACGGAATCCCAACAATGACAAACACCTTGTCCGGATTTGGAAAGTAGCACATCCTGGCAGCTCAGAAACCTGAACTATCAGGCTGGGGGCAACAGAGTGGACAATGATTTGTTGAATGGAAGAGCGTGCTATCAATAACCGGCATTAATGCAAACCAGAAAGTTTAATGCAAGCTCGAACAAGTATCCGAAATGAGCACGTTGAACGATTTGCACAACAGTAAGTATTTTCCATTTATTGTGATTTGCTTACATGTTATTAAATGCAGGAATATAAACCAGACAATTAGCCCGGGAAAATTGCTATGAAAGCAAAGTCGGATTCAGGGATCTTGGATAGCAGTCAGTTAATCTCGGCAGCTCAGAGACCTAAACTACCGAGCTTGGGGGCAACTGTTATGGAATAAATATTAGGCCCATATCCCATATATGGCCCAACAAGGAGCATATTGCATATCGGGATCTGCCTGTCATAAAGGAGGATCCAATCATATCAATCATAGTAAAGAGGTCGATATGGTTATTGGGATATGCCGGCCGAGGTTTATTAGACCGATATGATCTGATCTCGAATCAATCATATCAATGAGGCCAATACGATTCCACCTAAGGTACACTCTATAAATAGGAGTTAAACCCTAAAGGTACAGATCATCTTCTAAGCTCTCTCACAATTGCATATACTGCACACAGAGCACACACATCACCCCCCTTGGCTAAACGCCTCCAGTATCATCAAACTACGTGGACTTTGATCCCTCTTTAGGGTACGTAGGCCCTAGGTATCGCTCCTAGGTCAAGTCCTTGTGCTCTGTGATCTCCAATCCTCTTAGGTATCTCATCTATAGATACTTGGGGGAGAGCTATTTGATCCTATATCAACATACTAGCCCACCTAGGGTTAGAGACTTATGTTCTACAACAGAACAAAATCCAATTGTTCTTCTTTCCTTACAACCATGGGATTAAAACAACTTTATCAAATCAAATCCCCATCTTCGATAGAGCTGGCCAACATGCTCCTTCTAATAGCCATTAAATATGTTATTGCATTAGCAAAATATCACTTGGTCCATTGCTCTCATTGGCTAGTTGAAATTGTTGACTTTTCAACTCTAATTAACATGGTTTATCATCTCTTTCTTCCCTCAATTCAGCTGAACGACATATTGGACCTTTGGGGCTGATTAATAAGCTCAATGCTCATCCTAAATAAGAGTTTAAGTGTCCTTTTATTACATGTGTCAATATAGGATTTGTTGGTTAACTAATCATGTTGCTTTATTATTCAAGCTTAATTTCATCCTCTTTGGCTCTTATCTTCTTCCATCTTATCCTCTTCCATGTGCATTTAATAAATTTCCACAAAATATCTCCCATTTATCTCATCTTAACCAACAAGTTGGCTTAGTAAAGATCAAATTACTATTGATGATTTTCCCCCAATTTTGCATGTGCTTTCAATGATGACAAATCTTGGATATTTATTGTAAATCCTATCCAAATCTTCCTCTAATTCCAGCCCCTTGGATGGTTTTCCACGTGACATCCTCTCATGGTTCCAATTCCTCAAATGGTCCAAGCAATTACAATAGGATTTAGGATTTAATTGCTTGGCTATTATTCCTCCACCAAGCCTGACCGACATATGAGACTCTTGAGCAGATTTTGTGATGTCTTTTGATGACTCAATTAAGGGTTTAAATATCCCTTAATACCAAATGTCATTACATGGTTGGTTGTTTAACTAATCAAGGTGTATTTGTTCATTAATCCAAGCTTAATTTTGCCTTCCTTTTTCCTTGGCTGATTTTCGAAAATTAACAGCCATTAGGACAAGGTTTTATTGCCTCAATACAACTTGAAGACAAAATGCACAAGTTGGATAAATTGAATGTATTTTATTCCCTTTGTTGTCTCTTTTGTATTTTAAAATAGCTATCATTTCATGTGATATTTATATCACATTTAATAGCCCCTAAATGTAGTCTCATAATTAACCATTGATTAAATAATTCCAAAGTAAAATTTAGACAAAAATATAATTAATAGATTATATTTCTTTGAGACACATATTCACCTTTTTATTTTTGCTAATTATTCATCAAAATACAATGTTTATAAGGATTATGAAAATTAGGGTATTACAGACATTTAGGAAATATGTTGGGACAAGTAGGTATTCATATGGATGAGCTTAGGTGGGAAAACGCTAACAAAGTACAAAGTTGATATACCAAAGAACATAATAAACAATTCACAACATGGTTGAAGAAGCATGTGAATGACAAGTACAATGTTGATCATAATTCAGTTATGGAGAAATTAAAGCAATGTTCTTGGCACGTGGTCCAAACAAACATGTGCTTTCTTTCTCAAGCTACGTCATCAGTGGATACCTTCTACACTAATGAGCAGGATGCCTGAAGCAAAATGCAAAATAGTGGGTTAACTGTTATTGCTAACACCATCATATCTATATGCCAATATGTCATACTTTAGGGTAGTTCAGCACATTTGGAAGTTGGATTACGTAGGATTTCATGTTTCGATTTTCGATCAGGTGCAAGTAGGTTGACAATAATAATGCTTTGAAGTGGATGAGTTAGAGTTGATACAATTGAATTTGAACATATATACAAAGGGCATAGAGAAAAGTCTTTCATGTTGGCTTCTCAAGCTAAACAAGTGTTCTAAGTTGTTGATCCTGCTAATAAAGAATGGTCTATTGTTTTGTTATCAAACAAAATAAATGAGGATGCAGGAGGTGAATTCAATGAGGATGATCCAAGGGTTATCACTTGAAACACAATTCAATGACGATGATGCTTTGTACGTTAAGCGTGACCACAATGAAGGAATTTGGGTATCAAGGGGGGTGGGGGTGGGGGTGGGGGGTTTTGCTACCCAAATTAAGGAAAACAATTGTAACTAAAAAAGCATTAAAATTACTAAAACTTGGAAAAGAAAAAGGGGCACTTGATCATATGTATATTTCCTTATCTTTGATGTATTCATAATTGTATAGATAGAATTCGATGATTCGCTTTAATTTGTTGGCACTTGTTCGCCAAAATTAGTTATTTTGTATATATTTAGATACATCCAACCAAAACTGGATCAGTTTGGGTGTTTGATATATATATTTTGTTTCTGTAGGTTATTTTGCAAGGGGCTGATCGAAGGTGAGGTCCCCAATTTTTTTTAAAAAAATTCGTTGCACGTACTTAATGGTTATTCGCCAATAACCGTCTATATATATGTAACATCCCGTTTTCACAAGCAGTATATTTTTTTCCTTCAAGACATCATTTCAAATCATCAGAGTAGAGCACCGGAGCGATTAAGTAATTGATATATATTCAAACTGCCCACTGGCTAATTACAGAGATGGTTCAATAACCGAGAGTTTTTAAAATAACAACAGAAGAATCTCCCTGGCAACACCCATACCGTGGTAACAAAAGATAGCTTTTAGCCGGAATTCTAATCTTGCTGCTTTCCTCTCTCCTCGGTCCTCGGTCCTCCTGACCCTGACGCTATGTTAAGAGCTAAGGTCCGCACCGGACCCCAGGTAACGGTTAACCTCATATTCACATATACAGTATATAGTCCACAGTCATTCACCACATTAACAGTGTAACAGATGTATCACACGGAGTGCATGTAGATGTACCACACGGAGTGCATATAGATGTACCACACGGAGTGCATGTAGATGTATCTCACGGAGTGCATGTATCCAAAAGCACATAACAATACTCACAACATATCAACAGAACATCAACCACATATACACATACAATACTCATACTACATACATGCATACAGTAAACATCAGAGTTAGTGTTACAGTACGTGAACGTACCTTCGTTGACGGTAATCAGCACTTCTGATGGAAAACGGAAAACGATACGTTTGACAGCGGTACGTGATCACAGATATCCTATAAGGATAATATCACTTTAATCAATGTCCAACATTATAACAGGTATTTTAGGTATAAATTACCATTTTGCCCCTAGTTTGACTAATCGGCGAAATTTCGCCAGAACTTCGTTACTTTGACTCTAATCTCCCAAAATTTTGCCATAACTCTTCCTCCAATATTATTTTTGAAATTAGTACCTTAATTACCCCTAAAACATGATCTCTAATTCATACTTGGAAGATTAAAGATCAAAATAACATCTACCCTAGAACTTCAAGAACTACCGAACTAAAACGAAGAACCGAAGGACTTACCCTTGAAGAACTTCGCCACAACTTTCTCTAGAGCTCCTCTCTCTAACTTCTCTCTAAGAATTCGAATTGCTCAAGCAAGTTTTGGTGTGAGAATTATACAAAGAGTCCATGGCTATTTATAGGAAAAAACCCAGGGACACAACCGGTATAACAATTTTCCCTGATTCATTATTGGCCACAGAATTAAAGTCACCTTTTTGAAACTCATTCTCCTCCACACATTTCTTCCCCTATGTCATCTTTTCCAAAGATGAAGTCATCCAAGTGATGTCACCCATGTGCTCTTTATGAGCTTCTACCGATAAAGTCTATGTTCGGTGTTCTAATCGCCTAATCTTGGAAAAACTCAAAAATCCGGCTAAATAGCCCGGAAGGTTTATTATTCCTCTTTCAAAATATTTGGGTTAGCCAAATTTTTGATCCCATTTAGGGTATTTCGTTGCCTGCCGAACATTTTCGGATAAGCGTTTTCGGTTACGGAAATTGCTTTCGGAAACACCAACCTCTGGATAAAAATTCACTGATTCCTAATATATCCAGATGTTTTCTACTTAGTTCAAGGATTTTGAGTTAGGATTTATTTTCCATTGGTATTCATTTCCTCAACTGCTCCTTTATCTTTTCCGTCTTATTCACTAATTGTTCCATCGGTTTCGGAAATGACTTCGGAGACAGCCCACTCCGAGATAAAAGTACACTCGTTTATAATATGTCCTGACCTTAGAAACCTAGTTCATGGTTTTCTAGATAGAATTTAATTTCTATCGGTGGTCACTTCTCCTATATGATTTTTCACAAATATCTAACAGAATATTCCTTAGAATATTCTTAAACCACTTCCATGTTCATACTACAACATTTTTCTTCCTTTTCTTTTCTATTTTTTTGAAAATTCATGGGCCCTTTTTGTTGACTTTTCAACCTTCTTAATCACTTAATTATATGCTTTAATTACTTAATTAGTAATTATTCCATTTGCTAATTAAACCTTTAAGTATTTACATAATTCTCCTTATTCCTTTCCTAAAAAATTAGCCAATAATTATCTATTTAATCACCTACTAATTGTTGAAAATTTTCTTAATTAGAATTAATTATTATCTCACAACTATTGGACTGACATTGGTATTTTATGCTCTATGTAAAATATTAAAATTCACGGGGTCAATATTAGTTTCCAGAATACTTTTTAATTTTTGTTTCTTTTATTTACAAAGGAAATAATTTAATAAATTGTTTAAATTAAGAAAAATATTATTTCCAATTTTTAATAATTATTTTACTGCCCTTTAGAATTTATCATAATATTTTTAGGATATTTTATGACCCTAAAATGTATTTTTAAGCCTTTTTGGCACTTAACTTCCTTTAATTCCCACAGTATTTTCCTTAGAAAATAAGATGATTATAACTTAATATTTGAACCCTCATATTCACCTATTCCTAATAGGTATAATTTCCTAAATTTATGATATTTATCATAAATATGATTTTTAGGGTTTTACAATAAATATATATATATATAACGGGTTTTCCACATAAATGTTAAAAAAACTCCTTCCTCTGGTGACAAATATGTTACCATTCATCATTTTAACCGTTCAATATTGTACAAAATATTTCACGGTTATTTTTCAACAACCATTAAATATGGTCACTATATTTAACAATCATTGTCTTACAACAGTTAAATATAGTACCCTATACATAACAATTACTTTTGAAAAAACCGTAAAATATAGTGTCCAATATTTAACGGTTATAAAGTTTGTAGTACAATTTGCACTATAAACGTTATCATATATTTAGGACTGGAGGAGTAGTAAGTATTCTATAATAGCTTTTGTAATGTTTTAATTGCTCAAATTGGTTTCTTCCTGCTTTTTCTCATTACATTCTACACAAAAATAATGATATTTTAATATCCTTACGGTGATGAAATGGTGCAGTTTTGGAATATTTTATTATTTATTTATTTATTTTTGAAATTTTGCTGTGTTCATTTATTGTCATCGAGATATTATAAAAAAAAATATTAGGATACACCATTTTATCACTATAAGATATTAAAATGTCACTCATTTTATATAAAATCTAATGATCAAAATAAACAAGAAATAATTATATTAGAGGCCTTAATTAACCCCCAATTGGATTGACCAGATACTGGGATGGGTTGATTAATATTTTGAAATTGTGCTGGGTTCATTTATTTTCTGTGGGAAATTATAAAAATATTAAGAATACACCACTTTATCACTATAAGATATTAAAATGTCACTCATTTATTTTATGTAGAATCTAATGATCAAAATAAATAAGAAAGAATTATATTAGAGGCCCTAAACCCCCACTTGGAGCGACCAGGTATTGGGATGAGTTGGTTTCGATTGTTACTGAACAAGGAATATTTTATATCCAATATTAATTTGAATATTTTTGAGTGAATAATTTGATTAATTATTAATTACTGATATTCAGAGAGCATCAATTCTCACAATTAATTGAGTTAGATAAATATACAGAGTACTTTTTAAATCATTTAGTGCGATTTCTACGCATTTGTGCCAACTAGAATTAACCCTAGATTCAGTCCTATCCTTAACCTTTGGCTTTACCTAAAGGACTTTTTTTTTTTTTTTTGGAATAGCGGCAACTCACTCAAATTAAGTGTTTGAAGATGAAAGGCTAAAAAAAACATTCCAAAAACTAGATTAGATTCACGAAGCTTTATTCTTGACATGTGATTCTGTCCGTGTGATTCTTCATTTTTATTAAGTGCTTTTTGGTGAAATGCTACATATAAATTTTGACACATGAATAAAATAGACTAAAAAAATAGTTTGACAAATATTGAGTGGAACCATCTTCATATTCTTTCTTTCGAGGGGTATATATTTCACAGAAAAGTCAACTATATTATATAGATATATACTTCATTTATGTTTGTGAGAAAAACAATTCATGGAGTAAGTCTTTAGAATGGTGGAGAATCATATCTAGAAAGTGATTCAATAATATTTTAGCACTATTTTAATTTGTTCTTCATATTCTGTAGGGTTGAAAACATGAGATTCGATCTCTTAGTGAATGTGATAATCTGTATATATAGAGCCACTAATAGTCTTGGTTTCTCACAATAGAACAAGTGAGATAACAAACTAACACTCAAATTTTTGTCAAATTGTTTGATGGAAGATGTTTCGAAATCTCATCATAGTCTTCCAATATTGTGGCTCGCTCTACAATATTGGTTGACTCGGATGAACTTTCAGAAGCTTATTATTAAGTGGTTGAGGAGGAGCTTAGCTTCTGGTTCAGATCAATAAGCAATGGTTTGTGTTGTTTTGTGTTACAGTAAAGTGAAAGGAAGCTCATTGGACCGCGAACATGGTGGTTGAAGAGGAGAAATCAATGGTCAGAGGTTTTTATACTCCTTCTAGTCCTAAATATAAGAGTTTGGTAACTAAGAAGATTAGTTTTTTTAGTTTTAGTTTTTTTTTTTAATGTGGGTTTCCCTAAAGTATCTTTCTGAGGATTTGTATGGGAAACTACTCCCTTGATGAAAACCTCTTTAAAATCAGTAGTTGGAATTTAGGGGGAAATATAAATTTGGAAAAGGGTGGATTGAGATCTTACATTACATTAGGATCGGAATTGAAGAAGTGACATATTAATTAAGTGAGAGGAGAGGCATTTCCTATCCTACTGGTAAGGTAAGAAACAAACTATAAACCCTTAAATTGTACTCCCACTAGTCATAAATATAAGACTCAACTGATTTTTTTGGAGAGATTAAGGAAGCTAAATAAATTACTTAATCATAGTATATATTGTATATCATAAGATTATATATCAGTTTATAAGTCATATATATTAGTTTAGAGGAAAAACGTAACAATAAATATAAATACTTCAAAGTAATTTATTTAGCTTTCTTTATCCCTGCGCACACAGACAAAAAAGTCAAAGACTCAACATGAAAGGCAAATGGCCTTCATAAGAATTTCGAGCAGATTCAATTCATTCCCCCAAAGACATTCCCGTTGTGGCACGCAGATTCTGGAATGGACTCTTGGAAAAGAGCACTCAGTTCTGCTAAGAAGATCAGAGCTAAAAACTCTTGCAAGTCCTAGCTACTATATATATATATTTACTTAACTTCCATTGTTCATGCCTCTTGTTTCTTTATTCACTGATGCAATGATAACAATCTAATTTTCCTCATGTTTTCTTATCATTTTCAGCATAAGGATTAACTTTAAGAATTTACATATCACAGTCATCATCAAGGAGAGGTTGAGTATAGAATCATTTCAAAAGGCCCTCAGTGATTTTGAATTCTGTCAACATTGTTTCAGTAAGTTGGTATTGTCAAAAGCTTATATGTGTGCGTGTGTTTATTTGAACAGCAATAATTTTCTTTTCAAATACATAAATATAACTAAAATCTAGTATTACTTGTAAGTTGTGTATCATTGAGCTTAAACTTTTTCTTTTGTATATCCAATTTTCCAGATACCATACTAGGTCCTAGCTAATATTGATTAAGTCAGCGGAACTATAAGATCATAAAACTCTCTACTATAACTTTTTTCCAATATCTTCCAATTATGAAAGGCTAAATGAGATTAATAATAATAATAACAATGCAGAGGGGTTTGGATTTAAAAACTCTAATTGCCCTTTATCGCTAAACCAGATACGCTTTATTACCCAAACTTTAATATTCAATATAAAGCTAGCTAGTTATAACTGAAACTAATTATAAATAATCCATTCCAAACACAAAATAGTTCACGGCAATAAAACCGAAAGAGAGTTTCCTGAGCAATTTGAGAGTACTATTGCAGTTCAAAATGCGAAGATGACTGAACTGGTTAGTCTTATTTTCTCAAAACCAGATTTCACCAAAGCAGCTGTGTTATCATTTTCATCAGTGACTCAAAATTTGAGAACAATCATAGAATGAGTTCCTATATTACTGGAATTAAGCCTATCAGAAGATTGTGATAAGAACAACCCCTTGGCAGAAAGACTTCCCAAAAGACAACTCATAAGACTGAAGAAACGTAAACAACATTCATAGTAAATCTTTCAGCACAAGATGCAGCAAGCAATTTTTACGTTATTGCAAGAAAAATTAAAACTTAGATGGCCTTGGTGTCTCTATCAACTTGAAATTGACATCAAAGTCCTCCCACATCTTATAGCAACTCGAGATTTTTGGAGTCTTGCAGGGTGTGTCTATCAACAAGAAATTGACATCAAAGTCCTCTCACATCTTATAGCAACTCGAGAATTTTGGAGACTTGAAGAAGGGTGATGGAGAAGAGAGCGGCTCTTCGCTTACAGACTCCAGTTTCCGACTTCGAGTATTCTAGATCAATCTAGGGCTATAAGGAAATGAGCAATATCTAATCAGAAAAACAAAAGAAAATGCAAAACGCTGCAGAAACAGGAGAAGTTACATGCTAACCTTGAGTTCAGTAGTAAATGCTAAATCTTCAGAAGAAAAAACCAGCTGATCCTCTGAAATTGTTCAAAGTACATATATATCTAAGAATGTGTGACTCAGCTCCAAACAAAAACAATAAACAACAAAAAATATAGACTTCTTTAAGTGGTTTCCAAGAAAACTTATAGGAGGTGAAACTTTCTCAGCATAAGATCTATGGTAAGATTCTCACTCTAATTTATCATGTGAGAATCTCAAGCTGTACCAAAATGTTTCAGAAAAAAATTTCTTAAAAAAAGGATCTCACGGAAGAATTAACTTCAATTAACAGACCTGTGCACTGGGCCGCACCTCTTCCAAATCCAAGAGAGATTAAGAAATCGCGCAAACTCATATGTACGGTTCGTGATCTGATACACGCTTCATGATTGTGCGATTCGATAGGACCAAAATCAAGATGTTCCTCTGTCAAGGCACTTGACTTCCGGCTACTTTTATTTTTGGGCAAATCACTATTGATTCCCAAGTAAGAGAAAAACCTCAAAAATGTCCCAAGAAATCTCCAGATAGCTAGAAGTCCCATTGGACCTTGGTGTAAAATATTGGGAAAATATTTGTGAGTTCCTAAAGAGAAAAAATATCAAAAAAATCTCAACTTTAAATCCCTTATCTTTTGATATTAATTACGGAATTCTAATATCAAAAAAGTCTCGTTGTCAAAATAGTTTTTCATGTTGTTAAAATGGTTTTTCCTTTTGTTAAAATTTTCCTATAAAAATATTGTTGTCAAAATGACTTTTCATGTTATTGAAATAGTTTTTCCTTACTAAATATTTTCTAGGTTTCTACAATTCTACACGTCGGAAGAAAAATTCGGAAAATTTTTAATAATAGAAAAAATTATTTTGACAACATGAAAAATCATTTTGACAATAATAGTTTCATAAGGAAATTTTAACAACAGAAAAAATCATTTTAACAATATGAAAAGCTATTTCGAGAATGAGAATTTTTTAATATTAGAATTTCATAATTAATAAGGACTTTTTTTTATAGGGATTTGGAATTAAGACATTTTTGATATTTTTTCTCCTCTTTAAAACCTTTCTGATATTTTGGCTAAAATATTCTAGTGGTGAAATTATCAAATTGCCTCTGGTCCATTGCAACACACTAGAGCCGGGAAATCGGGCCAAGCACATCGGGCCGGCCCGTTTAAGCCCTGGCCCTGTAGGGCTTGGGCTTGACAAATAGGTCAGAATTTTGAAATTGGCCCTGCAGGGCCGGCCCTATAGGGCCTCGGGCTTAATCGGGCCGGCCCTGCAGGGCTCTGCCTACCCGTTAGGCCCGTTTTACTGTAGCATTTTCTTTAAAAAAAAATTAATTACCTAGACTTCCACTGTATTTATTTGTAACTACTTAGATTTTTTTAGTTTAAACTATAACCCTTTTTTTATGTTTATTATTATTCTGTATTAAAACACATAATTAGTTATTATAAATTTTAAAGAAGGGATGTTTTCATATTAAATAAACACATACTTTGGTATTACAATATTATATAAGTAATAAATTATAAATATATTTTGTGTAAAATAAGTATAATTATTTTTACCTGTCAGTAAAATCATGCCTGAATCGAAGGAATCTGCAGACACACACAAAATTACGAGAGGGAAAGACATTTTTTCGTGGGCATACACAAAGGAATTCATTTGTTTAATATTTTTTGAAAAAAAAAAAGAAAAATACATATTCTTTGTGTTTATTTATTTTTTATTACGAATTAATAAATGTGTTTATTTGTTGAATGATTTATATTGTTTAGATATTAATGTTGATAACATTTATTTGATAGATTAGAACTTTAATGGTTACAATTTACTAATTATATTTCTTTGAAAAAAATCGAAGGAAAAAGAAGGAAAAATAGTTAAAATCTGGAATAGTAATTTTCAGGCCCTGTAGGGCCGGCCCTGACCCTGGTACTATCGGGCCGGGCTTTGAAAAACAGATGTTTTCTTACTCCAGGCCCTGTAGGGCCGGCCCTGATTCCCAGCTCTACAACACACCGCCCTCCTTGCTTTTCCCTCTCTCCCCCTCACTGCCACATTTGTCAGTTTCTCGGAGAGGAGCTGCAGAGAGAGACCCACCCCCATATATTCAAATGGCTTATTCCATGTCTTCCTTCGTTGTTCTCGCCATCCTCCCCGCTCTCATCCTCGCTCTCGTCATGCCCTCCGCCGTTCATGCTCAATCCGCCACTCCATCCCTGCGCCTACCAGCGACGATAATCTCTCTCTTCATCACTTCTCATATCTAACATGCCAGCCTTTGTTTACATTCGGACCCCGGTTAAACCAAATCTGACTGAAATCCCGGCTCCATTGAAGGCCCGGCTCCGTTGAAGGCGGCCCTCAGTTACACCAAATCTGGTTAAAATCCAGGCTTCGTCTGAAGTCGGCTACAACCACCAAGTCTATTTAAATGATTGAATTCTGGGTAAACAAACCCGTTTTCAGATGTCATAAACCCGGAATCCCGGTATTAGAGTATATCAAACCGGAATCTCGGGTTAGCACGCAAGCAATCCCGACAATCACGAACAGTCTGATCCGGGATGGTAAATAAACACATCCCGGCAGCACAAAGACTTGAACTACCGGTCTGGGGGGCAACAGAGTGGATAAATGAATTCAGGGTTACGACACCCATATTGGACTAATGAATCCTGGGTTATGACACCCAAAACGGATTAAACTCGGTTACACTGAATACAGTTAAAACCGGGCTCTGTGCCAAGTCTTGTGGGAAACGAAGCAAATCTTGCATACCGAAGCAAATCATGAAGATATCTTTCCAAGAAACTGGAAGATTCTTTGCGCTTTTTAACATCTAGATGCCGGGGGAATGAAAGCAATCCAAAGCAATTGCAAGCCTTTCCTTCTCACAGCATTTTGGAGGTCAGGTACACTTTTCTTTTAAAGTTTGTTTCTTTATATGTAGTTATTCATTACATATTTCTTCAAGTCCACATATCACGTGTCTCCTTTGAGCCATTGGTGGTGCCCTGCTGAAATAGACGGCGGACCCTGGTTACACTTAATACGGTTACAATCTGGGCTCCGTCTAAAGTTTTACGAGAATCGAAAAGAAGGCGGGCCGTGGTTACACTTAATACGGTTACGATCCCAACTCCGTGGAAAGAAACTCTCAGTCGAGAGCATTGATTCAATCTCCTCAAATTGAACTAATGACAAAGACATGAACGAAAGAGCGAATCCAGGGTCACTAAACCCGGTCGTAATTCAAATACGAACTGAAAACTAAAACCCGGCTTTTCAGTTGGAGGGAGTTGTCTCTGTAGAGCTAATGCAGCCCGGACGCCTCCTAACTTACTCCGGGATATCAAGTGGAATTGTCATGTCGACCCTGATCAGGTCAAAATGTTTGGACGCTTCGGTGAAAAACCGAACCCGGACAAGTGACAACTTCCCTTTATCCTAAGATGATCCGGTCAACAAACCCGGAATTATACGAGGCAGTTTGACTACTGATCCCTCACCACTTTACGGTGTCAATACCAAACACACTTTCACAGATTCTGCATATCACATCTATGACCTTGGCCCGATCACTCAATAGTACTCCAAAAACAAATGTTAGTTCACTATATCAGTTCATCATGGACACGGATGAAATACTACATAAATACTCAAATTGATCGGGAAGTGAACAAACTCTCATTAATGATCAAGTCAATACAGCTCCAATCAATCAACCCGGAGTACAGATCTGGGGGCAAGCTGTAGTAAACAAATCCGAAAACCCAGTCCATTCCTTTACAGGACAATTCGGACTGGGGAAATTCGGTGTTGCAGTAAACAAACCCGGAGACTCGGATGGTTGATCCTAACGATCATAAAAAGAAAAAGAAGGCGGACCCCGGTTACACTTAATACGGTTAAAATCTGGGCTACGTGCAAGGGTCATCGAACCCGGCTTTTCAGTCAAGCGAAGCCATCACCGTAAGCTTTCGCAACTCGGTCACTTCCAAGACTTAGCCCGGTTTCTAAATTACGCAAGGCCGCTGTTATCAGCCCTTGCAAAGATTTTGGATAATTAACGACGTGCTACGTACCAACAAGGGAATGGACAAAGACTCAGGTTACTCAACCCAAGTCACACTCCGACCTAGGGGCGCAAAGCTAAGACTAGGGCCAACAAGCCCGGGTACTTAAACGACAAGAGGCCGCTGTCATCAGCCCTTGTATTAACACTAGGGCCAACGAGCCCAGGTATTTAAACTACACAAGGCCGCTGTCATCAGCCCTTGTATTAACACCAGGGCCAACGAGCTTAGGTATTTAAACTACACAAGGCCGCTGTCATCAGCCCTTGTATTAACCCAGTCCGTTCCTCTTCAGGACAATTCGGATTTGGGAAATTCAATGTTGCAGCAAACAAACCCGGATACCTGGATGATTGAAGAAGAAGAGATCTTGACGATCATGAAAAGAAACAGATGAAGTTTCAAAGCAAAATTAACCCGGACTACATGTCTGGGGGCAATTCAATCAGAATACAAGTAACTCCGGGGTTCTTTGAAACTCGGATAGACACTTTATCAAAATCAAACGAGTGGTAGCAACTCGGATATGATATTCAGATTCAACAACAGATCCACCCCGACAGCCCAGAGACCTGGACTACCAGGCTGGGGGCAATTACTATACAGTTGTCAATAACCGGGATTAATGCAAACTCGAACAGGAGTGAAAAATGAGCAAACTAAACGATTTGCGCACACTGGAGATATCTCGGCCAAGTCTGTATTTCACAGTCAATCAAATAATTAATCTTGGCAGCTCAGAGACCTGAATTACCGAGCTTGGGGGCAACTGTTATGGACCTAAATCTAGGCCCATTAGATAACCGGCCCATCAGGGGGCAGTCCGTGCAAGGATCTCAACCAACCCAAAGATCTAAACCGCAAGACCTATTCAAAGGGGAGGTTACCGAGATTCATGGACACACCTGATGTGGGAAATCTAACCCTAAGATACACTCTATAAATAATATTTAAACCCTAAAGGTACACATCTTCTCTTCTACGCTCTCTCTCATTTGCATATACTGCACACAGAGCACACACACCACCCCCCTTGGCTAAACGCCTCCAGTAATCCTCGAACTACGTGGACTTTGATCCCTCTTCAGGGTAAGTTGGCCCTAGGAATCGCTCCTAGGTCAAGTCCTAACCAATATCAACATACTAGCCCCCTAGGGCTAGTGTCCTGGTTCTACGCCAGAACAATATGTTTGCATTGTTTAATTTTGTTTACCAAGTTTTTATTATTTAAGTTAAATGTGTCTCCTTCTTCACTTGTTTCTATTTGATTTTCGGTAATTCACTATTTCTCATTTGGTATTATATTATGTTATATTAATTGTTTCCACTATTTTCCATAGCACCATAACTTTATAACTTTATATTAGGTTGCATGTTATTTGTTTCGTTAATATTAAGTTAGTTAATTTTTTTCTTTAATTATAATTTATTTGTTGGAATACTTATTATTTATCATGTATACATATCAGTAAATTATCTCCTTTATCTGTGACTCTCTTCTCATGTTTTTTTTAATCCAGTTTCTTCTTGTGTATATCTATTCAAATTATTTGACTTAGATTTGCTATTTTTTTAAGTTATTTTCTTCTATGCCTTCCGCCACTCGGAGTTGCTTAATATGTTTGCATTATTTAATTTTGTTTACCAGATTTGTATTGTTTAAGTTACATGTGCTATTTTATTTATATTTAAATGTGTCTCCCTCTTTAGTTGTTTCTATTTGATTTTTGGTAATTCACTATTCCTCCTTTAATATTATATTAATTGTTTTTACGGTTTTCCATAGCGCCATAACTTTATAACTTTATGTTAGGTTGCTTGTTTTTTTCTTTCATTAATATTTAGTTAGTTGATTTTTTTCCTTTTCTTATTATTTATTTGTTGTAATACTTATTATTTATCATGTATATGTACTAGTAAATTATCGCCTTTATCCATGATTCTCTTCTCATGCTTTTTTTATTATCCAGTTTCTTCTCGTGTATCTATTTAAATTATTTGACTTAGATTTTCTATTTTCTTTCATATTTAGATTTGGTATTTTTTTAAGTTATTTTCTTCTATATCTTCCGCGACTCGGAGTTGCTTAGTATGTTTGCATCGTTTAATTTTGTTTACCGGGTTTTTATTCTTTAAGTTAAATGTGCTATTTTATTTATATTTAAATGTGCCTCCTTCTTCACTTGTTTCTATTTGATTTTCGGTAATTCACTATTTCTCATTTGGTATTATATTATGTTATATTAATTGTTTTCACTGTTTTCCATAGCGCCATAACTTTATAACTTTATATTAGGTTGCATGTTATTTGTTTCGTTAATATTAAGTTAGTTACTTTTTTTCCTTTACTTATTATTTATTTGTTGGAATACTTATTATTTATCATGTATATATATGAGTAAATTTTATCCTTTATCTCTGACTCTCTTCTCATGTTTTTTTTTTAAAGCCAGTTTCTTCTTGTGTATATCTATTTAAATTATTTGACTTAGAATTCCTATTTTCTTTTAGATTTAGATTTCATTTTTTTAAGTTATTTTCTTCTATGTCTTCCGCGACTCGGAGTTGCTTAGTATGTTTGCATCGTTTAATTTTGTTTACCGGGTTTTTATTCTTTAAATTAAATGTGCTATTTTATTTATATTTAAATGTGTCTCCTTCTTCACTTGTTTCTATTTGATTTTCGGTAATTTACTATTTCTCATTTGGTATTATATTATGTTATATTAATTGTTTTCACTGTTTTCCATAGCGCCATAACTTTATAACTTTATATTAGATTGCATGTTATTTGTTTCGTTAATATTAAGTTAGTTACTTTTTTTTCCTTTACTTATTATTTATTTGTTGGAATACTTATTATTTATCATGTATATGTATGAGTAAATTTTCTCCTTTATCTCTGACTCTCTTCTCATGTTTTTTTTTTTTTTTTAAATCCAGTTTCTTCTTATGTATATCTATTTAAATTCTTTGACTTAGAATTCCTATTTTCTTTTATATTTAGATTTCGTTTTTTTAAGTTATTTTCTTCTATGTCTTCCGCGACTCGGAGTTACTTAGTATGTTTGTGTAACATCCCATTTTCTAAAGCGGAATTTTTTTTTTTTCAATCAGAGTGGAGCAGAGGAGCAAAAGAGTAACTGATCATAAAAAAATATGAACCATAGTGTAACATAGTATTGACATTACAGTGATCCTAGTAAACTACTGTTGAAAGGTAAATACAGAAAACGATAAGATATCTCCGGCCGGTAGCCTACTCCTGTTGCTTGTCCTTAGCACCGATCCGTGGTCCTCCGGATCCTGAAGCTATAGCTGAGATTCAATTCACCGCATTGAATCTCAGGTAACAGTTAACCTTATGCTCAAATAAAATAGTATATAGACAACAGATCGATATTCATGACATAACAGCAGCATCTCATCAGATAAGTGTGACACAGACAGAACATAAGCATGGAGGGGTATGTAAGGTCCTACACAACAACATTGTGACACAGACAGGACATAAGCATAAAGCAGTATGTAAAGTCCTACACAAATATAGCCTGCACATTATCCTGTGCCACGGTCACGTGTCCTCAGCGCTAGGAAAACTCAAAGCGGTATTATCATGTCTATAACCCGTACAAGGCTGTATGTAAAACGACGACCCTAAGCAGAGCCGCGGTAAATGAACATATCTATGACATATATGTATATGAGCCGCACAAGATTAGTGTTACAGTACGCGTCCGTACCTTCGTTGACGTAAGTAGGTGTTTCTGGTGGAAACTGTACTTTCTGACGGAAAACAGCGGTTTGTCCGACAGCGGCACGTTGGACAGCGTAACGGCAGCAGATTAAGATTTCTGATGTCCTATAAGAGTAATATCACTTCCATTAGTGATTTGACATCATAACTGGCATTTTAGGTAAAAATTACCATTTTGCCCCTATACCCCTAATTGGCGGAATTTCGCCAGCACTTCGTTACTTTGGCTCCGATTTTTCAGGAACTCGATCCCTACCAAGTTTTTACCTCGTCAAGAATTTTTCAATGCAATGAGTCCTTAAAACAATAGTAGAAATCTCACTCCCTACTTACTAAAACTATCTAACAATCCTACTAACTACCGAACTAAAAAGCTAAAGACCGAAGGACTTACCCGTTGAAGACTTCTGCAAAATTTTTCCAGAGCTTATCTCTCTTCTTTCTCCCTCTAGGTTCGGACAAAGGAAGAGAAATGGTGTGAAAAATGAAGAGAGGGGGGGTATTTATAGAAACGGGGGTAGGATTTCGGCCGTCGGATCAACTTTGTGAGAAGCGATCTGGACCGTCCAAAGCAACTTTTCAAAAAACCCTTTCTTCCCTTTTTGCTTTCACACTTGGCCGAATTTTGTGCCCCAAAATTAAGGGTTTGGCCAATGGGAGGAGGCCAAGTGTCTCCTTCCAGAAGCTTCCCGGGTTACTTTCCCCGATCGGTACCCGATTCGCGTGATTTCGGAGAAAACTCAAAATTCTTGATTTACAACTCTGAAGACATGTTCTCACTTACTAGAAATGTCCAAGTTAACCTAAATTTTGATTCCATATAGGGCTCCAACAATCCAGTTGAAGTTTTCTCGAAAAACGTGTCCGTACGGGATCACCAATCTCCTCGAAAAATTCACGATTCCAAATATGTCCAGATAAATTCAAACTCATTCCTAGATGTTGAGTTAGAATTTATTTTCTTCGAATCCAAAAATATTCCTATCTGCATTTTTCCCTATTTTGTTTTATTAGGAAAATGTGCTAACGGCCTCGGAATTAACTTCCGGAAGAGGTCACTTGAAGGTAAAAACTCACTGATCAATATTTTACCTTGACCTTGGGATTCCCATTCCTAGATCTCTAGATACGATCCGTTTCCTAAATATTAAATTACTATTCATCTTTTTTACTTTAATTAATTATATTATTATAATAATTGCAACTTGCAAAATTTGTTTTTCATTTCATTTTTATTATTATTTTTTTCTTTTCTTGGGCCAAATTTCGTTTGCCCCATTTTTTTAATTAATATTTATTTTTTATTTAATTAATTATTTATTTAATTTTTTCCCAAAAATTCCACCAAAAATCCCTAATTGGTCAATTCTTGTATTTAGGCTTAAAAATACCTAAACTCAACTATTTTTCTCCAAAACTTCCAATTAATTAGTAAACATGTTTTTACTAATTTTAAAACAAAAATCACTAATTTTAGGGTTTCTAGATAATTACTTGTGAATTTCTTTTGCTTATGCTTAAGTAATTAGCCCAATATTACTTAATTACTTAATTATCACAAGTTGATAATTTTCTTACTTAGAACACCTCATTTCCTTCATACTCTTGCATTAACATTAGAATTTCCGTGCCTCTTGCATTATTCTATAATTTACAAGGGTATTTTGGTCCTTTATTACTTTTTGAACATTCCTATACAATTTCTCCAAGTTCATAATTTATTAAATTACCATAATTAGAGATAATATATTCTCCTAATTCACTTGGTCATTTTACTGCCTTTGAGTATTTTTCATAATTTTTCCTAAGTTATTTATGTCCCTTAGGGGCATTTTCGTCATTTTGGCACTTTGGCCCTTAAACTCCCTGATTCCCTACAAAAATTAACTTAGAAATATAGACTATAAAGACACAAGTCTTGAGATCATAAATTCACTTATCAGATATATCCAATTTATTTATAATATTTCAGATAATAAAAATCCGGGTATTACAGTTTGCATCATTTAATTTTGTTTACCAGGTTTGTATTGTTTAAGTTAAATGTGCTATTTTATTTATATTTAAATGTCTCCCTCTTTAGTTGTTTCTATTTGATTTTTGGTAATTCACTATTCCTCCTTTGGTATTATGTTATGTTATATTAATTGTTTTCTCTATTTTCCATAGCGCCATAACTTTATAACTTTATGTTAGGTTGCTTGTTTTTTGTTTCGTTAATATTTAGTTAGTTGAGTTTTTTCCATTAATTATTATTTATTTGTTTAATACTTATTATTTATCATGTATATGTACCAGTAAATTATCTCCTTCATCTATGACGCTCTTCTCATGTTTTTTTTTATTATCCAGTGTTTTCTCATGTATCTATTTAAATTATTTGACTTAGATTTGCTATTTTCTTTTATATTTAGATTTGCTATTTTTTTAAATTATTTTCTTCTATGTCTTCCGCGACTCGAAGTTGCTTGATATGTTTGCATTATTTTATTTTCTTTAGAAGGTTTGTATTATTTAAGTTAAATGTGCTATTTTATTTATATTTAAATGTGTCTCCCTCTTCAGTTGTTTCTATTTGATTTTTGATAATTCACTATTCCTCATTTGGTATTATATTATGGTATATTAATTGTTTTCTCTGATTTGCATAGCGCCATAACTTTATAACTTTATATTAGGTTGCATGTTATTTGTTTCGTTAATATTAAGTTAGTTGATTTTTTTTCTGTTTTTTATTATTTATTTGTTGTAATACTTATTATTTTTTTCTTCTCATGTATCTATTTAAATCATTTGACTTAGATTTTTTATTTTCTTTTATATTTAGATTTGGTATTTTTTTAAGTTTTTTTCTTCTATGTCTTTCGCGACTCGGAGTTGCTTACTATTTTGCATCGTTTAATTTTTTTTACCAGGTTTTTATTATTTAAGTTAAATGTGATATTTTATTTATATTTAAATGTGTCTCCTTCTTTTCTTGTTTCTATTTGATTTTCGGTAATTCACTATTTCTCATTTGGTATTATATTATGTTATATTAATTGTTTTCACTGTTTTCCATAGCGCCATAACTTTATAACTTTATATTAGGTTGCATGTTATTTGTTTCGTTAATATTAAGTTAGTTACTCTTTTTCCTTTACTTATTATTTATCATGTATATGTATGAGTAAATTTTCTCCTTTATCTGTGACTCTCTTCTCATGTTTTCTTTTAATCTAGTTTCTTCTTGTGTATATCTATTTAAATTATTTGACTTAGAATTGTTATTTTCTTTTATATTTAGATTTCATTTTCTTAAGTTATTTTCTTCAATGTCCCGCGACTCGGAGTTCCTTCGTATGTTTGCATCATTTAATTTTTTTACCAGGTTTGTATTATTTAAGTTAAATGTTCTATTTTATTTATATTTAAATGTGTCTCCCTCTTCAGTTATTTCTATTTGATTTTTGGTAATTCACTATTCCTCCTTTGCTATTATATTATGTTATATTAATTGTTTCTTCTGTTTTCCATAGCGCCATAACTTTATAACTTTATGTTAGGTTGCTTGTTTTTTGTTTCGTTAATATTTAGTTAGTTGATTTTTTTACTTTAGTTATTATTTATTTGTTGTAATACTTATTATTTATCATGTATAGGTGCCAGTAAATTATCTCATTTATCCGTGACTCTCTTTGTAATACTCGCATATTTATTTATCTGAAATATTATATTTTGATAAATAAATTGGCTATTTCTGATGAGTAAATTTATGATCTCAAGACTTGTGTCTTTATAGTCTATATTTCTAAGTTAATTTCTATAGGAAATTAGAGAATTTAAGGGCCAACATGCCAAATGACGAAAATACCCCTGGAATGCGTAAATAACTTAGGAAAATTGTGAAAAATCCTAAAAGGCAGTAACATAATTATTAAAATTGAGAGAGTATATTATCCCTAATTGTGGTAATTTAATAAATTATAAACTTTGAAAAATTTTGAAGGAATGTTCAAAAAGTATTGAAAAATTGGAGAGCCTCCTAGCCGAAATCTAGAGAGAGGAAGAGAGAAGGAGAAAGCCGGGGAAATTTGCAGCGAAGCTCTGGGTAAGTTTTTCGGTACTGAGCTTTATGCTTTCGGTAGTTTTAGTAGGATTGTTAGTTAGACCTTGCAAGTAGGAGATGAAATTCCTATTCTTTTTTTAGGCCTCATTGCGTCGAAATATGCTTGACGAGGTAAAAACATAGTAGGGATTGAGTTTCTGAAAGTTAGGAGTTAAAGTAACGAAGTGCTGGCGAAATTCTGCCGATTAGGGGTATAGGGGCAAAATGGTAATTTTTACCTAAAATGCCAGTTATGATGTCAAATCACTAATGAAAGTGATATTACTCTTGTAGGACATCAGAAACCTTGATCTGCTGCCGTTACGCTATCCAACGTGCTGCTGTCAGACAAACCGATGTTTTCTGTCGGAAAGTACAGTTTCCGCCAGAAACATCTACGTACGTCAACGAAGGTACGGACGCGCATTGTAACACTAATCTTGTACGGCTCATATACATATATGTCATAGATACGTTCATATACCGGGGCTCTGCTTAGGGTCGTCGTTTTACATACAGCCTTGTACGGGTTATAGACATGATAATACCGTTTTAAGTTTTCCTAGCGCTGAGGACACGTGATCGTGGCACAGGGTAATGTGCAGCTATATTTGTGTAGGAATTTACATACTGCTTTATGCTTATGTCCTGTCTGTGTCACAATGTTGTTGTGTAGGACCTTACATATTGCTCCATGCTTATGTTCAGTCTGTGTCACACTTATCTGATGAGATGCTACTGTTATGTCATGAATATCTGTTGTCTATATACTGTTTTATTTGAGCATAAGGTTAACCGTTACCTGAGATTCAATGCGGTAAATTGAATCTCAGCTATAGCTTCAGGATCCAGAGGACCACGGATCGGTGCTAGGGACAAGCAGCAGGAGTAGGCTTTCGGCCGGAGAAATTTTATCGCTTTCCGTATTTACTTTCAAACACTAGGATTACTGTAATCATTACAATGTTACACTATGGTTGATGTTTGTTATGAATCAGTTACTCTTGCGCTCCAATGCTCTACTCTGATTGAAAAAAAAAAAATCCGCTTTAGAAAATGGGATGTTACATTTTTTGTATCAGAGCATGAAATTCTGGCATGAATTTAACTATGTTACCACGAACAATTTGGTGCCTAAGGCAAGGCTAGTCTACATGGGTATGCCATTGAGTTGCCATATAAGTCGGTGAGGCCCCCATGGTAGACACTTACCTGGCCATTCTGTTCGGATAACGGAGTTATGTTCAAAAGCCTTTTAACTTTGAGCACATTTTTGAAAATGAGTACTGATATGACCCTAGTGTGATATGTAGTGATGGACAGAAACGAAAATTCGTATACCCTCTATCTCGTAATAATGAGACGTAACGCTCGTAGATCCGTAGTTTCAAAGATGGCGGGACGAAGACGAAACCCTGATATTTCTGATGACCCCAAACCGAAATATGATCCTGACCCAGTGTGCTACCCTGAGTCAATGGCTAGTATGCCTTTAGAGCCGGAGAAACCTGTTGGCTCAGATCATTCATCTGATGACGACAACGTGGGGATATGCGATATAACCACTGGTCATAAACCAACTGGATGATGTAATATACGTTAGCATGTACATTACATCTAATATGAAAATATATATGTTTTGATGCCATGTGTTGTGTTATTTTTTTGACACTTATATCCGTTATTTGATTAAAGGAAAGGTTAAAACATGGTCACCATAAGAGGTGCCGGTGCACCAAGAGGTAGGGGCCGAGGCAGAGGACGAGGTCGAGGCAGGCAGCCTCAATTAGACGCGATACCCGAACAAAATATTATACCAAACCAACCTGAACAAAACGAGATTCAGGAGATGAGGAGAACTCTACAGGAGCAGAGAGCTCTCATTAACGCGCTCTTAGAGAGACAGAACCAACAAGATCAGGAAGCTGAAAGGAAACTAGCAGAACAAAGAGCTGAGGAGGAAAGAAGAAATGCTGAAGAAGAAAGACAAAATCCCGAGGACGAATTAAATGATAATGAAGAGGAGGAAAACGCCGAAGGAGATGAGGAAGATAATGAGTCTGAGAGATCCCAATCACCTCCATGACACAGGAGAGGAGAGAAAAACACGCAATACTGGGTTAACCAGTTCTGCAAGCTGAAGCCACCAACCTTCCGAGGAAAACTGGACTTGGCGGAGGATTGGCTGAAGAGATTAGAAAAAGTATTCAAAGTAATTGAATGCCCGGAAAATCACAAAGCCCAACTAGCGGTTTACCAGCTCGAAGGAGATGCAGACCGTTGGTGGGAAGTCACGGCAGAAACCCTACAGACCGATTACTGTCCCGTGACATGGGAGAACTTTCTGGAGAAATTTCATGAACAATATTTTCCTCTTTCGGTGCAAATGAACAAGGAGTCGGAATTTCTCCATATCCGACAGGGACAGGAGGAATCTTTCGACGATTACTACGCACGATTCACCAATTTATCCCGATACTCACCACACCTACGGAAGGGCAATGATGAAAGGAGTATGGTGAACATACTGATTCATGGTCTTAAGTATGAAATTGGTGAAAGACTCATGTCCCAACGATTCCAGAATTTGACGAACGCGGTGGAAACTTGTCGGATGACTGAGCGCAATCTGAGAGGATTCCAGAGATCCAGGAACTTCAACAACAACAATGCTGGTCGAGGTGGATTCAACCGTGAGAACTTTCCACAAAAGAGGAAGACGCCCTGGAATAATCCCCATGGTGGGAACAAGAGGCCATTCCAGGCCGGACAACAAAATTTTCCAGGATTGGCAGGAACCCAGTCATGCCCAAAATGCAAAAGGAACCACCCGGGAGTGAACTGTGAAGGGAAGCAGATATGCTTCAGATGTCATAAGCCCGGGCACTTTAGTCGGGAGTGTACTGAGAAGGCTGCAGAGACAAGGCCTCAGAGCGCAGGCCGCATCTTTGCACTAACAAACACAAAAGCCAGACAGTCCCCGGAGATGGTCCAAGGTACTATTTACCTTAACGGAAATCTGCTTGAGGCATTGTATGATTCAGGAGCCAGTCATTCTTTCATTTCCTATGATTGTGCAAGTCGCCTAGGAATGCATGTCTGTAGTTTACCTTTTGATTTGGTAGTGTCTACACCGCTTGGTGTAAAGTCCTTAGCTTCTGATGCATGTATGAATTGTACTGCTAACGTGGATGGACGAGTTTCTAAAGTGGACCTTATCCGTCTACCTCTTCACGGCATCGACGTCATACTCGGTCTAAATTGGCTGACAGCCAACGGTGTGATGATCGACTGTGGCAAAAAGAAGATATCATTTCCCGGAGAAAAAGTTGAAGTGAGCCTGAACTTTCTCTCCGCTACAGAAGCTGATTGATGTATGAAGCAAGGATGCCATGCCTACGTGGTATTTTTTTCGGTTAAACCAGAAGCTGACCTTTCACTCCAGGATATTCCTGTGGTGAAGGATTTTCCCGATGTATTCTCGGAGGTCTCACTGAGTTACCTCCTATCCGAGAAGTGGAGTTCAATATTGATTTGATGCCTGGTACAGGGTCAATATCAAAGGCGCCGTATCGTATGGCTCCAAACGAGATGCAGGAGTTGAAGAAGCAACTGGAAGAACTGTTAAAGAAGGGGTTCATTCGACCCAGTGTATCACTGTGGGGAGCCCCAGTGTTATTTGTAAAGAAGAAGGATGGAAGCTTCCGACTCTGCATTGACTACCGTGAGTTGAACAAAGTAACGGTCAAAAACAAGTACCCACTTCCTCGGATTGATGATCTTTTGGATCAGTTATATGGTTCCACTGTCTTTTCAAAGATTGATCTGCGTTTGGGATATCACCAGTTGCGAGTTAAAGATGGTGATATTTCCAAGACGGCTTTCAGAACCAGATACGGGCATTATGAATTCCTTGTAATGCCCTTCGGATTAACAAATGCACCTGCGGTATTCATGGATTACATGAACCGAATTTTCCGTCAACACCTAGACCAGTTTGTGGTGGTGTTTATTGATGACATTCTCACGGAGATACGTAGTTTTCTGGGTCTGGCGGGATATTACCGCAGATTCATACGAGATTTCTCGCGTCTTGCCCTACCATTGACAAAGCTTACGAGGAAGAATCAACCCTTTATATGGGGAGACGACTGTGAGGAGAGCTTTCAGAGACTGTGGGAGAGATTGACTACAGCACCAGTGTTAATCATCCCAGATCAAGATGAGAAGTATGTTGTTTACAGTGATGCCAGTGGGCAAGGGTTGGGATGTGTCCTAATGCAACAGGGCAAAGTGGTGGCTTATGCCTCCCGTCAGCTGAAGCCTCACGAGTTGAACTATCCTACACACGATTTAGAGCTGGCGGCTATCGTGTTTGCTTTGAAGATATGGAGGCATTACTTGTACGGTGTAACCGTAGAATTGTACTGTGACCATAAAAGCCTGAAATATTTGTTCGATCAACGAGAACTCAACATGAGACAGTGTCGCTGGATGGAACTGATTAAAGACTACAACCTGGAGATCAAGTATCATCCGGGTAAAGCGAACGTTGTTGCTGATGCTCTTAGTAGAAAGACGGTGCAGGTGGCATACATGATGATACAAGAGCAGAAATTGCTGGAAGATTTCAGGGATCTGAATCTATCAAATCAAATCTGCATGGGTCTCCATGCACCAGCTGATGCCTATCTTGCAGCTCTTCTTGTGAGTCAAGGGGAGTATGATCTGAGAGACGAAGTTGACAAGGCTCAGAGGCAAGATGGTTGGGTTGTCGAGATTCTTGAGAAGATCACTCGAGGTGAGACCCAAGACCATGACCTATCACTTAGTGGTTTGGTCAGGTATAAGAAGCGAGTCTACATACCGCCAGTTGATGAATTGAGGCGGACGATAATGGATGAGGCTCATAAGAGTAAGTATACTCTACATCCAGGCATGGTCAAGATGTACCAGAGTATGAAATCCGAACTTTGGTGGCCCGGAATCAAGAAAGACGTAGCAGAGTACGTGGCCAATCGAACCATATCTAATAGAGTTCGATTCCTCCGCTCAGAAACACCATTCCATTGAGGTGTTCCTGGAGGAGTAAGTTGTGAGACGATCCCACAACTCCTAAGATGGTCAATGAACTCTTGGCTCAAATATTCACCACCCCGATGAGATCGAAGTGTCTTAATGGTTTTGCCAAGTTGATTTTGCACTTCATTTTGGAATATTTTGAACATTTCAAAAGATTCTGGTTAATGTTTCATTAGATAGATATACCCATATCTACTAAAATCGTCTATAAATGTAATGAAGTACAAATGACCTCCTCTGGAAGATGTATTCATTGGTCCACACACATCAGTATGTATGAGGCCCAATAAATCGGTGGCTCTCTCACTGTGTCCAGTAAAAGGTGCTTTTGTCATCTTTCCCAATAAACAAGACTCGCATGTATCAATTGATTCAAAATCAAATGAGTTAAGAAATCCATCATTATGGAGTTTCGAAATGCGTCTCTCATTTATATGGCCTAGACGACAATGCCATAGATAGGTCGGATTCAAATCATTTGACTTGAACCTTTTAGTAGTTATGTCATAGATTCGTCCATTCAATTTTCTACTGTCCTTGAGACCCTACATTTATTTAAATGTGAGATCCACATGTAGTATCTAATACCCATGTTGAGGAAGTGGAAAAGCGAATATCTATGACATAGATACTTGAAGCGATAGCACCGCTATCCTTCTTGTTCTTCTCCAGATCTTCGAGGTAGAGTTTGCAATTCCTTTCAAATGACCAAGTTCATTGTAAAAGAAGCAGACTCTATCCTTCGGAGGTTTTGCCTTCTTGGCTTTCGGTTTCATACCCCTTCTTTTTTTGAACGGATAAAACAGAACTGGGCCTCTCTAAGTCTCAGCTTAGCAGTTTTGAGCATCCCATGCAGTTCAGAAATTGATTCCTCCATGTTGTTCATGTTGTAATCCATGACAAAGTTAACTTCCTAGGAGTGAGTTCAAGATCACATCTGTAGCTAACTCCTAGGACATAGGGAATCCAAGCCTCTCAAGCCTTGCCAGAGTTTGTCTCATCGAGTTCGTCCTTCTCAAGGACTGATTGCATTGATGGTATTGAAGTATTACTAGACTACATGATTCTACAACTAAAGATATGCAAAGTTTAAGTAGTAACCTCCCACTGAATTAACAACCCTCATTATAATTAGTGGGCTAAGACCCATATTTGGCTTAAAATTAAGTCGCTTTGGCGGGACGCTTAAATTTAAGTTATTTTGGTAGGCAAACATTTGCCAATTACATCACATGTAATTCTTAGATGTTTATGGAATTCGATCATCATATGACCGGCACGTTTAATCTCATCTAATGCCTTGAGATCCAAAACCGTTTTGATGATCTCAATTAAGTCAAGACAATTAATGAATATTGAGTATCACCATTACTCACTTTCGTCTCACCAAGATAACTCAGATGCATCCACTTTGGTGGAACATACAAATGGGCGATCTAGGTTTTGACAAGTATTCATTAACTGATGGCATTGTGACTTAAGATTTTATTTAGAGGGTATTATTCGATATTTATATAATTAATCCAATTAATTTTATTTATACGAATGCAATCAATATTGTATTTCATATAATGTCTAATTTAATCATGCAATGATCACATCAAACATAATTAAAAACTCGTGACACAACATGACTCATCTAAATAATAAAAGAAAATACATAATGAGAAACCTCGTTTAACATTCGAGGGGAGTGAGATGAGAAGAGAATGTACATCAAGATTATTTAGAGAGAGAGAGAGGCATGGCTCGCAGGCCATATTTAAAAATACAACACTTGTAAAATATCTAGAGCCATGTTGTTCATCATACCCAAACAACACTTTGAAAGGTAAATTAGAACATATTTTAATTCATGATTAAAATTTTCTAATTTATATTATATTATATAATACATATAATATATTAAATTCTCCAATTTATATTATATTATATAATTATATAATATAGTATCATGTTTTAAATTCTCTAATTTATGATAGTTATTTAATTTATCTAATAAATTAAATACTATATATGATAATATTATCATCTATAAATAATATCATTATTGTTTCAAATTTATATTATATTATAATATAATAATATAATATCATGATTATATAATATACATAATCCATGATTTTTTTTGGAATTGCAATTACGATTTGCAATTTCATTCGAAATTGCAATTATTGCAATTCGAAATGCAATCTCAAATTGCAATCAATTATTGCAATTCGAATTGCAATCTCAAATTGCAATCAATTATTGCAATTGGAATTGCAATTACGAATTCCAATCTCTAATTGCAATTCGAAATTGCAATGACCGTGTATAGTCATTGATTCGAATGTTTCAGAATCGGCCGCCATCACCGACGGCTATCTCGAGAAACTTTAACGCGAACTAGGTTTTTAAAACATACAAGATTCAATTTCTTGCATACAAAGATTCGGTTTCTTGCATATACATATCTGACATATATATAATCAAACACGAAAAAGCCTAATTTAAACGCACGTTGAGTTGGCTCTGATGCCACTGTTGGGATCCGTACACGCAGCGGAATAATTTTTTTTTTAACGAATCCCTTAGGCGGATCGCTCAATAGCGTTTAAATCTGGATTCAGGGTTTCCGAATCATACCTATGGCGAACAATTTGAACTGGTGGGCTACCTTCTCATGCTTCTTGATCACGTGGGCTAAGCCTTCTTGTTTGATCAGATAGGAGCAGACTACGCGTGTCCTCTCCCTCTACCGGTATCCACACGAACGGCCTTCAACACTGACGGCAGCGTGCTAGTGCCTCAGTATTCTTGCGTCTCTGTCTTTTCTCTCTAGGGTTTTTCGCGGCTTTCTAATACGCTTGACTAAAAGTCCCGTAAGTTTTTCTAAACCTAGCAGGCGTATTTTATTCAAAACAAATTTTGAATCTGGATTAAAAAAAATATATTAATTAAATCTATCTGATAGATCTAATTAAATCTATTTATTTAATCCGAATTAAAAGCCCTCTGATTTAATTTATATTTATAAATTAAATCAAGATATGATATCGTTATATTTAATTTAAAATGAGATCCGATATCTCAGTTCAAATTAAATCTGATATGCAATATCTTTATTCGAAAATTAAATCTTAGACACGATATCTCAATTTATTATAGTTATTCAATTTATCAAATAAATTAAATACTATATATAATAATATTATTGTCAATAAATAATATCATTATTATTTTCGAATATTTATATATGCATACACACACACACACACACACACACACACACACATCCTAGATTAAATAAGTATTCATTAAATCTTAAAAACATTTGAGATTCAATGAATCTGGACACTCTTGCTCGTGTTGGGCTATTCTTGTGTGCGACCCTGTAGGCCCACATGAAATTGGCAGCGGGCCAATACTGTACCAGCCCACAAGTCGTAAGCGGCCTCTAGCAAAACATTGCGACTACCCAATTCATATGGGGATCGTTGATAAGTACAATGACTTGCCCCTAGGGCATAATTTCCAACATAACAATGATAGGATGTACCTGGAAGTACGGCCGCAATCGACGAGCCGAGGTGAGAAGTGCGAACGCCACTTTCTCCAGCTTCTGATATCGAACTTCCGAGCTCTGTAGGGTCTTGCTTATAAAATATACCGGTATCTGGCCATGGTCTACCTCCCTTACTAGGGCCGCACTGACGGCCTCGTCTCCGATAGATAGATAAATGTAAAGGTTCTCGCCGGGCTTAGGCTTGGATAGAACTGGAGGACTGGCGAGGCACTGTTTTATCTCTTCGAATGCCGCATCGCATTTTGCATTCTACTCAATATGCGCTTCTTTCTTCAAAAGTTTGAACAAAGGTAAAGCCTTTTCGGCTAATCGAGGTAGGAACCTGGTGAGGGCAGTCAACCTTCTCGTCAGCTGTTGAACTTCCTTTTTATTCATTGGAGCCTTCATTTTGAGAACTGCTTTGCATTTGTCCGGGTTAGCCTCAATGCCTCGGTTAGTTAACATGAAGCCCAAGAATTTTCCAGCCGAGACCCCAAAGGCACACTTAGCAGGGTTGAGGCGGATTTGGTAAGCCCGGAACTTGTCGAACGTCTGTTCCAAATCCTGGATATGAAGTCGCGGATCCAAAGTCTTCACGATTATGTCCTCGATGTAGACCTCAATGTTATGACCAAGTTGGTCAGCGAAGACCTTGTTCATCATTCTTTGATACGTAGCTCCTGCGTTCTTTAGTCCGAAAGGCATGACATTGTAGCAATAATTGGCCCTCTCTGTAATAAAGGCTGTCTTTTCTTGGTTACCGGGGTACATTGGTATTTGATTATACCCAGAATACGCATCCATGAAGGAAAGAAGCTGAAAACCCGAGGAATTGTCCACTAACTGGTCGATGTTCGGCATTGGGTATGAGTCTTTGGGGCATACCTTGTTTAGGTTTTTGTAGTCTGTGCATACCCTCCACTTTCCGTTTGGATTTTTGACCATCACCACATTGGATAACCAGGTGGTGTATTGAACTTCTCGGATAAACCCGGCTTCCAAAAGCTTTTGAACATGAGTTTCCAGTGCTTTCTTCTTTTCGGGCCTGAGATTCCTCTTTCGCTGGGATATCGGTTTTGAGCCCGGATAGATTTCAAGCTTGTGACAACAAAACTTGGGGTCTATTCCTGGTACTTGTGATGAGTTCCACGCGAAGACATCCTGATTTTTTCTCAGAAAATCGACCAAGATGTTCCCAAGTTCTGGGGATAATTGCTTTCCGATTTTTGTGGTTTAGAGCGGGTCTCCCAACACTAAATCCTCCAAGTCACCTGCAGGCTCTGGACGCAGTTCTTCATCTCGAAGGTCCAACTCGACTGTGTTAACATCTCGGTCCAGGGAATCCGGGTTTCTTTGATTCAGATACCTCTCTTCATATTGGATTTGTGGCTCCGATGAAGATCCACCCTGGCCCACTCTAACAATTTCAAAATAACACTGTCGAGATTCTCTTTGGTCTCCCCTAACCGTGATTACGGTTCCCTTGTTGTTCATCATCTTCAATTTTTGATGTTTGGTGGAGACGAGCATGTCCCACTTATGGATTTTCGGTCTGCCCAGTATTATGTTGTACGGTGAAAGGGACTCTACTACTATAAAGCGCACACGATCTGACTTGAAAGCGTCTCTAGTTCCAAGGGTGAACCTGAGGTCGATAAACCCCTTGGGGCGCGAATGCTCCCTGTTGAACTCGATGAGGGTAGTCTTGCATGGTTTTAAATCCTCCTGGTCTAGGTTCATTTTTTTGAATGCCTCCCAACTGATGATGTCGGCTGAACTCTCGACATCCACAAAAATGCGTTTTACTCGGCTGTGGACTAGGATCCCGGTCACGACTAGGCCATCTTGATGTCTGGGGACGACATCCTTGAGGTCGTCATTTGTGAAATGCAGTGGCGAGTGGGACGGTCCGTTGCTACTTTCTTTGAACCTCGAACGATCTCTAACAGATAGGACTTCTCGTAGGTACTTTTTCTGCTGGCTCATTGTATCTCCGCCTCCACCCATTGCACTGCTTATCACATTGCAATCGAACTCGGTCTCGGGATATCTCTCTTCATCCTCCCCCCTTGTCTGTTTTTTGTGTTTTCATCCTGCTTTTTGTATTTGCGGGCGGGGCTCTTGCTACGGCTTCTGGGCTTGCGTTTGTCGCCCTTTCCCTGGTGCTCAATTACGTATTGTTGAAGCTTTCCATCACGGACAAACTTTTTAATTGCGTCACGGAGCTCATAGCATTCGTTCGTTGTATGACCCCGGCCGTTGTGGAATGCGCAATATTTCGTTTGGTCTACCCCGGATCTGTGGTAGGACAACCGAGGTTGATCAACTCTTTTCATCTCGGCCATCGCCACCTCCTTCCAAATCTGCGATCGGGGTACATTCAGGGCCGTGTATTTGTCGTATTTACTTTTAGAGTCAAATCTGCCTCTTCGGCTTTTGTTATCAGAGCCTTTTACGCGGGTGTCTTTTTTCCTGCTTCCCACATAATCCTTGTCTCTGGGTGAGGTAGCTCTGTCTCAGTCGCGCCTTGGATTATTTGCCAAGTGCATCTGCTCTACCTCAAGGTATTTTTTGGAACGAACTATAAAGTCGTTAAGGCTTTTAGCCGGCTCCTTAAAGAATGATTCTGCCAGGCGGGACTCTCCGTCTAGGCCATCGGCTAAAAGATGGACGTGTACAGCCTCGCTTAAACCACGCACCTGAAGGGCCGCATGATTAAAGCGATCCAAATAACTTTGAAGTGTCTCTCCAGGACGTTGCCTAATCTTGGATAAGGTATACTGGGACTTCGGCTGCCGTTTGCTGGTTGCAAAATGTAGCTCGAAGGCCTCGGCTAGGTCATCAAATTTATGGATTGATCCTCTGGGCAACGTATGGAGCCATTTTAGTGCCGGTCCCTTAAGAGTTGCGGCGAAGATCCGAGACATGATGGGTTCGCCTAGCCCTCTTACGACCATAACCATCTCAAAGTCTTCCAAGTGGGTAGTCAGGTCTTGAGAACCATCATATTTGGTGAATTCGGTAAGATTGAGCTTCTCCGGGAAACGAGCGTTGAGGATTTCGTCGCCAAAGGGGCTGTTATCCATTTGGCCGACATATCTTCTCCGCTGATCCCCAGCTGGGGGAGGCCGGGGTGGCCTATCGACCCGGGCTCCTCTCCTGGTTTGAGATTCCCTGATAGAAGAGGCTGGTCCTCTACTTGGGTCAGCTTCCGTCTCCTGTGTGCCTTGGCTCTCTTCTTGGTTTTCTTCCCACGTCTTGTCATCCCGGTCCTCGTTGGAAGAAACCGAATCCCATTCATTGAAACATTCTTCCAATCGCTTGAAGTAGAGGGTGTGGCGTTTGTCCATATTCTCCATGCGCCTCATCATCGTGAGTTGCGCGTTTTGGAGGAGGAGAAAATATGGATTGGCTGGAGGGACTTCTAAGGATCATGGCCTTGATTTTGTGAAGCAGAGGATTCCGTGTTGGATGGATTGTCTCCCATCCGCTGGTCATTGTCGGGGATGATAGGTTCCTCTAACTGCTGTTCCGGCTGTGATAGCCGGTCTTCTGCGTTCTGCTCATTGTCACCGAGAGCGTCGATCGGCTGCTCAGTGTTGTGTGGTTGCCAAGGTGGTTGACGATGGCTGTCGGTCGAACCATCTACGGCTGCTTCAGGCTTGAGCTACGAGTATTAACCCTCATTGGTCACGGGAATTGAAATTTACCAATCCCCATGGTCGGTGCCACTGTTCTGGTGTAGAACACGGATGTCCAGTCTAGTGGTAGGCTGGGAGTTTGATCTAGGATCGATGTGCTCTTCCTGTATGTCTATGGGACAAACGTACAGGAGAAGAGTAGATCACTGTACACAACCAGGCGTTTCGCCTAAGGGGTGGGGTATGTGCACAGTGTGACTGTATTTAGATTAGTTCAGGGATTAGAACTGTGTACCTGGCCGCGTATCTCCTATACGAATATATAGAGTACACCTTGTTGGTTAGATCTTCGGCTTCCGCGTCGTGCGTGCCCAAGGATCCAGCTAACCACCCTGGAGACTTGGTCCTTCAGTTAGGAGGCTGCAATCCCTACGTGGGTTGGCTAGTGGGCCTTGACTAGGTCCATAACAACTTTTATTCTTATTTCATAAATCTTTTGTTCTAAAGGTTTTGCTAACTCTCTTATCCTATCCTTTTGGTTCTTTATATCTTCCTTTTCCAATATATCTCTAGTTTCTTTGGGTATCATTGTTATTACATCTTCAATATTAAATACTTGTAATAAATCCTCTATATTTGGCTTTACACACATATATATATATATAAGATTCACAAGATTGAACAAAATTTGTAATGAGAATAACAAGTTCATTATTGGGATTTATAAGATCAATAATGAGATTTACAAGAGTGTTTCTTAATGAAAAAAATGTTAAAAAAATATAATATATTTTTTCATGCATATCACTGGGCCATTTAGCCCCAACAAAGGTAGGCTGAGTTCAAACCCCACATTCACACTTTCATTCAGTCTTTATTTTTTAAAAAAGATTCATACCCACCAAAAAAAAAAAAAAACCCCCCTCATCGGATCTCAAGCTGCCGATCATGGTGGCACTCCGGTACGGGTCATTTTTTTTTTTAATTTATTTAAAAACTGAGAACAAAAAGGTAAATTCACCAACATTTGAAAATTCAGTCTTTGTCATATTTAAATCCTTTAGAAAGTTTAAGAGACATTTTGGGAGGTTTTGGAATTTTATTTGGTATTTAAATGAAATTTTTCCAAAAATAAAATATGGAAATAATGTGGAAAAATATAAAAAATAATAATTTAATTAGTCAAACTAATTAGTTTGGGGGAAAATAAAAATATTCTAAAATAATTTGAATTAGCTTCTTTAATCTCTTAAAAAAAATCAACTTTGTCTTAAATTTAGAAACGGAGGGAGTAAAAATTTAAATTTTTTATCAAATTTAAATTTTTATCTTCAATTATCACAATATATACAACTAATATAAATGTAGTATTTAATAAGATTGATGTTTTTTTCAATTATTTTTCATCTCAACTCAATTTTCAAAGAATAATCCAAAAACTTTTCAGTTTGGAAAAAAAAAAGTCACTTCTACTGTTATCAATTCAAACACAAATCACATTTATAATATAACTTTTTTTTTTCTATGAACTTCTATAAAAATTAGATAGAAATTATCGTTCCAATGCCAATCCAAACAATCCGTCCTTTGTCGTTACAGATCATTTCACGTTGCTGGCAATCACTGATTCGTTAACATTGCTCCCACTTTTTCATTTATTTATTTTTTTTTTGATACAGCCACTTTTTCATTTCTATTCCTTAAAAAATTCTCATTTACTTCAGTCAAATAAAACTGCAGATTCCTACGCCCTAGTCATCATCATAAATAAGCCTGCTGGTTCACTTGGTACACTTCTGGAGCAACCCAATAGCAATTAGAGCTGGCAATCAGGGCTGGCCCGGCCCTCCAGGGCCTGGAGTAAGAAAAACACCCGTTTTTCAAAGCCCGACCCGAGAGCACCAGGGCCGGCCCGCAGGGCCTGGAAATCACTATTTCAAATTTTAACTTTTTTTTTTTTTTGTGTTTTTCAAAGAAATATAATTAGTAAATTACAACAATTAAAATTCTAATTTATCAACAAAATGAGTTGTCAAACATTTATATGCAAATGAAGAATATGAATGCAATGCATAGATAGATGCATGAGACGCCACTTGCTGAATAGTTTATTTGTTTGATGAATAAAATATACGCTTGAATAATAATAATAAAAAACTAGATAAAGGAATAAGTGAAATGAGACATGTAATTAAGAAAGCAAGAAATAGAAGAACACATGAGAACACATGTGAAAAAACTAGTTTCTTTTGCCCTTTATTTGAAGCCTATCCTAATATTCTTATGCATGGAATTTTTTTTAGGGTTACAACTTACTCCCCCCACGTCCCTACTTCAACGTTTCGGAAAAAAAAAAATTGACGGGCTTAACGGGCCGGCCCCGAGCCTGCAGGGCCGGCCCGTAAAAACCCTTGGCCCTGCAGGGCCAAACTTCACCTCTCTCCTCCATTTTTTAGGCCCAGCCCTTAAAGGGCCAGGGCTTAAACGGGTCGGTCCGACGGGCCTGGCCCGTTTTGCCAGCTCTAATAGCAATTCGGTGTCAAAGTCTGAAATATGTCCTTTGTCCTTGCAGATCATTTCGCGTTGCTGGCAATCACTGATTCGTTAACATTGCCCCCACTTTTTTATTTATTTTCCTTAAAAAGTTCTCATTTCTTCAGTCAAATAACACTGCAGATTCCTACGCCTCAGTCATCATCATAAATAAACCTGCTGCTTCACTCGGTACACTTCTGGAACAACTGCTGCTTCACTTGGTACACTTCTAGAGGAAATAGCAATTAAAGTCTGAAATATGTAGGCCTGCTTTAACCGATCCAAGACCATCCCTTTTATTCTTAACTGTTCATTTACTTTATGTTTTTTCCTTCAGTTTTCCGAGGCAATAGCATCGACTTGACTGAATCATAAACACATGGAGGTAGAAGACGAACCATGGTTGGCGGCGCATGATTGCACAGATCTGGTTTGATGGTGTAAGGAATTAATCTTCAACAAACTGTTGGATTTTTTTCTGTTCGGATTCTGGCCATTGCAGAAACTTCAGGCTAAGTTTCATTCATCTCTGGTAGAAAAGTGGCCTCACTCTGGTTTTAGTCTAGAAGAAAATTGCCTATAAATTGGTGCTGAAGAGAAATGCAATTAAAATAGTAATTTCGATCTCTTCATTTCTGGTTCTGTCCATTTTCCGACTTAGCTTCAAATCACGCACTTCACAGAAATGGGGATTCCTCACTTTCTCGTCATACCTTTCCCAACACAAGGCCACTTGAATCCCAGTATGCAGTTCTCTCATGCTTTGGCCAAACATGGCTGTAACGTGACTTTCATAAGCACAGAGTTCAACCACAAGAGAGTGATGATGAAGGCTGCGAGCTCTGATCAAGAAAAACTCTTGGGATCTAAGATCAAGTTAGTCTCACTACCAGATGGTTTGGATCCTGAAGATGAAAGAAGAGACCTACAGAAACTTCTTCTTTCAATCAAAAAGACCATGCCTTCAAGACTTCCTAAACTCATTGATGAGATTAATGCTTTAGATGATATCAGTAAGATCTCTTGCATAGTTGTCACTGTAAATATGGGATGGGCCTTAGAAATTGGCAGCAGATTGGGAATCAAAGGGTCTCTGCTTTGGCCTGCCTCTGCAACTTCCTTGAGTCTCTGTGATTCCATCCACAGCTTCATTGATGGTGGTGTTATTGATTCTGAATATGGTAAGATCTTTTTTATCTCTATTATGTTCAGCAGCTATTTGCAAATAAGACTACGTCTTTGGCCTTGAACAATTTTTTAAGGGACTGAATATTGAAATCGTGACCCAGTAGAAAAGAAAAATAAACATTTCACTGTCCACAGTTTTGATCCATCTATGCTTAAATTTCATATTTGTTTTTCTTTTCTTATCTGTACTTGGTAAAGTTACCCAGACATATCAAAATTAAATGATGTAGCCTCTTTTTCATTCTCTTCCCATCAAAATCTTGACAATATGACATTTCAGGACTTCCAGTCAAAACCCAGAAAATTCAGCTTTCTCCAATCGTGCCTCTAGTTGACCCAAAAGACCCGCCTTGAATAATCTTTGCAAATAAGACAACGTCTCTAGCCTTGAATAATTATACAAGCGACTGCGTATTCTCAGTCTTGTACCATTTTTTCTTTTCTCACCTGTATCTGGAACCCCAAAAGTTTCCTAGACATATCAGAATTATAAATAATCTAGTCTCTTTTTCATTCTCTTCCCCTCAAAACCACAAACATATTTCCGTGTAAATTTTGACAATTCCATTTCAGGACTTCCAATAAAATCCCAGAAAATTCATCTTTCTCCAAGCATGCCTCTGATGGACCCAAAAGACTTACCTTGGATCAGTCTGGGGAGGATCTACTTTGAACACCTGGTACAAGAGATGCAGACTTGCAAATTAGCACAATGGTGGCTCTGCAATACTGTGCATGAGCTTGAACCTATAGCTTTTTCTTCATCACCAAGGCTGTCACCTATTGGTGGCCCAATGTTGGCAAATAGTGACTATAACCCAATCACTTTCTGGGAAGAAGACAGAACCTGTCTACACTGGCTAGACCAACAACCGCCTCAATCTGTCATTTATGTTTCTTTCGGTAGCTGGTCAGTTTTGGACCCTAACCAGTTCACAGAACTAGCACTTGGACTTGATCTCTTGGATATGCCTTTTCTTTGGGTTGTGAAGCCTGGGAACGAGCAATACAATGCATACCCACAAGAATTTAAGGGAACTAAGGGTAAAATTGTTGGTTGGGCCCCCCAAAAGAAGGTCCTGAAACACCCTGCCATAGCTTGTTTCATTAGCCACTGTGGTTGGAACTCCACCATGGAAGGTTTATATGGTGGGGTGCCATTCTTGTGTTTGCCAATACGCAATGACCAATTTGTGAACAAGTTTTTTATTTGTGAGGTGTGGAAGGTTGGATTGGGACTTGACAAGCAAGAGAATGGAGTTATATCAAGGGATGAGATCAAGAAGAAGGTGGCTAGTTCTTGGAAGTGAAGATATAAAAGCAATGTCTTTGAAATGCAAGGAAATTGTGATGGAAAACATGAAAAAAGAAGGTGGTCATTATGTGAGAAATCTCAACAACTTTATCAAGTGGACCAAGGAATGAACATGTTCCTATTGATCAATGAGAGGGTGGCAGAGTTGCTTCATCGGGTTCAAAAGTATGTCCAAAACCTTCAGATTCTAAAGCAAAGTTCAGAAGAAGAAATAAATTAATCTAGGACAAATCTGATGTATCCTGCCAACAAAAAATAAGGATTTATGTTTTATTAATGTTCAGAGAGACTGGCAGTTTTTATATGAATGCATAGGCAGCGAAATAAGGAAACTTCTATGCTATAGATTTTATTACTTCTTTCTTCAATCATCTAGTCGGCTCACTCAAGTCTGTATATTATCTATTATGTTTTTAATGCTCAGTGGTATGCTATGACTTGGAATTCCCATAAGAAGCAAAAAGGTGACCAATCTTTTTGTGTGACTTAGAGTGGGAAATTTTAATGTTAACTCAAGGGATAGGACAAACTGATAAGATGATTTAGCTCGTCTAAGCATATAACCAAATAGAACATACATAGAGGATGAAAGAGTATTATAAGATCTTCTTCACACGTAAAATAAAGGGCAATAAAGGGTGAATGTGTAAAAAATACTCATCTACATATCCCTCATGTGCGTTTGGTACCATATACAATCCTTGGGTGCAAAAATACCTATGATCATTAGGAAAATGGGACAAAAATGCTAGCTTCGTTGATGAAAGCAATTGTCCGTTAATTTATGGTTTTATCCCCACTTTAATAATTTTTTTAATAATTATTTTAAGGGGACATGTGCGAAAATACTCATCTACATATCCCGCATGTGCATCTGGCACCATATACAATATTGGGTGCAAAAATGCCTATGATCATTAAAAAAAGGGACAAAATGTCAGTTTCGTTGATGAAGGCAAATGTTCGTTAATTTTTGGCTTCGTTAATGAAGGGAAAAGTTCCTATGATGGACTATGGAAGGGCATTTGGAGGGAGGGTAGCACAAAGGCTGTCACCATGTGGGTGGTCGAAGAGAGTCATTGCTGGTGTGAAGGTGGCATCTCTGCTTTTTTTGTTGGGGGGGGGGGGTGTGAGAGAGAAAGGGCTACAGGAAGAGAGAGGGTGAGAGTGTTTTAAATAATTATTAAAAAATTATTAAAGTTAGCCTCACAAAACCAAACATTACGGATATTTGCTTTCATTAACCGAGCTAGCTTTCTTGTCCCCCTTTTTTAATGATCATAGGTATTTGTGCACCCCATGGAATGTATATAGTGCCAAACACACATGCGGGGTATGCAGATGAGTTTGCTTTCATTAACTGAGCTGGCATTTCACCCCCTTAATGATCATAGGTATTTTTGCTCCCTATGGATTGTATAGAGTGCCAAACGCACATTTCGGGTATGCGGATGGATAATTTTGCACCTTCGCCCTTAAAATAATTATTTAAAAATTATCAAAGTGGGCCCACAAAACCAAAAAATTAACAGACATTTGCCTTCATTAACAGAGCTGACATTTTTGTCCCCTTTTTAAAAGATCATAGTATTTTTGCACCCAAAGTTTGTAAATGGTGCCAAACGCACATGAGAGATATGTAGATGGGTATTTTTGCACCTTCGCCCCTAAAATAAAAAGTGTTTACTCACAAGTCATCATGTAAAGAAAAATTGAGCTCGTGGAAATCATAAAATTGTTCTCATGGTCTACTTTAATTTTCCACTACACTAATCATGGTGATGATGATAATCACAAAAGTTTGGTGGAGCGTTTTGGCACCTACGGTAGGGGTGGAAATAGGTTAGGGGCCTGTGGCCTGGCTTGTTAAAAGCCTGGTCAAGCCTGGCTTGTCAGGCTAAAAGGCCAAGCCAAGGCCTATTTCAAGGCCTGTTTTGTCTTAACAGGTCAGGCTTAGGCCTTCAGATAGGCCTGTAAAGCCTGACAGGCCGGCCTGTTAAGAGGGGTAAAATTGTAAATATAATTTTGTTTTTCATCAAAATGTCTCTGCCCTAAATCCTAATTCATATCCCAGGGAATTAAAAAAAAACCCCCAAGTCACCCTATAAGCCATTTCATATCCGCCTCTAGTTCGCGACTAGTGTCTCTGGGTTAACCTAAATCCCTAATTTCATGATCGTCCTCACTGTCGGCCGTCGCACGTCTCAGGCCGTGAATCTCCTTCTTTTACCATCTTTCTTTCAAGTTGATCGGCGAGGGAGTCCTCGATCTTTCTTCTGTCTTCTGCTTCATCCTGAATCTAGTTACTTTTTGAGAAATGTAATTATACGAAGCTCTGTATATTGTATCATATGAATATTCCTTCGGGATATTTTTAATATACCAGATATGTCAGGCATCATCATATGTCGGGGCATTTTCATATCAGTGACTCATTGTCCAATTGTTAATACATGCTCTCCATTTCTGCAGTACTCTGATGTAGCACCTCAAACTCTGTTGTTTTTCTAAAAAACTATGTTTTCTTAAACAATAAGAGGTATGGAATTTGGGGTGTTTCATTGAAGGGGAGGGAATGGCTCCCCTCCTAAAAATTTTTAGATGCCAAACAGGGGGAGGGGAACAGAATCCCTCTCCTCTCCTCCCCTTCTCTCAAATCAAACCGACCTGTATAGTTATTTTCACTGCAAACTTCTCATATCTCTATGCCCAAATTTTCTTTTTGTCCTAGTAGACCTCTCTTTTTGTCGCACTGCTCACTCTCTCGTCTCTCCATCGTGGGTGAAGGGACCGCTCCTTTAGTATAAGATGATCATTGTTCTTGTCTTACAAACTCCGTCAATGAGACAAAGCTGAAGCCTCTAGGTGACTTTTTCTATGACTCCGAACTTGTTTATCGCTTTCACTTTTCTCCATTGTAGACCTTGGATGAACTAATGTAAATGGAGGGGTATGCATATTCCTTTGCATCTGCTGTTTTTTTTTCTTTACTTCATTAACTATAAACTTTGTTGGATTTTCCTTTTTCCTGTGCATAATTATTTTGTTATGTTCTCACTCATTCAACGTGTCCATGATATAATATCATATGTTATCTTTGTTTTTCCAATTTAATTTTCTTGCTCTTGTTTAATGTTCACTTTGAAGTCATAACTTTTTCCTAGACTCAACGATGCCAACAAAAATGTTACACCCCTACCGGCCTCGCCCTTTCGGGTGGCGGGATAGAGTGATTCCTTTTATTTATTACCTTTCCATTATTACTTACTCCTTTTTAACATATATCAGAGTGTGCCTGGTAGAACATATGACCGGTTTGAACAATCACAATATACTGGTAAAAGTGTATGAAAACCAAAAAGTAAATAGTCCCCGTAGGGTTAAGGGTACAATCATCCAAGATAAATACTAAATAATAATTATATATATAAAGTCATCCAAAAAAATAAAGGTACAAAACATGATAGGGCATTCTCTATTTCTTCATTCCTTCGCTTCATGCCCTTACCTTCTCAAAAGTCTGAATAACTTACTGTCTACTGCCTGTATCTACAAAATGGTCTGGAGTTCGAAAATGAACCCCAGAGTAACTGTTAAACTCAAATACCATAGATATGCAGTGTATGAATGCAACCACAATCAGGAAATTTTAGTCAACATGCACAACACAACATCATGTAACACAAACCGTCGAGCTGTCTTACCAAGACCAGCCCCGGTATCCACATAACCGTTGAGCCGCTTAACAAGGCCAACCCCGGTATCCACAAAGCTGTCGAGCTTCCTAACAAGGCAAGCCTTGAAAAATCTTCAGCACTAGAAACAACACAATAGCTAGGGCCTCAAACCCCAACGACCCTGAATTCATATCAGGCTCAATCATGGCATACAAACATACAACAGTAACATAAAGTATGTGAGTAAATATTTACTACCTATTGGCCGTTCAAAGATTTTAAAGTATTACAACATTCGAAAGCCTTTCTGGATGTGTTTTTGCCTTAGACAAAATCAATATACTCTATCTTCAATATTTCCATATACTCTTCTTTTACTTTTGAGAAAACCGACCAAAACCCCAAAATTCCAAAAACTCATGTTCCAACTTCAAACATCTTTAATTAATTCTAAAAATATCCTATTGATGTGAAATCAGCAGTCATCAGACCCTTAATATGTCTAGTCATGATAAAAAATACTTTCAAAGACCATAAGGGCTTTTATCCTTTCACAAAATTAAAATTTTGTTCACTGGTCCGAGAAATATTTCAGTCCTCTGAGAAGTTTTCAAAAATTAATTCCTCCTAGTAGAAAACTTTAAAATTATGAAATAATATATCAAAGTGAAGCCCCGAATGTCTACTTTAAGAATATAAAATATCATGGCCATTGGACTTCACTTAATATTTTAAAACCATTTATTAAGCGTCGCTGCCCCGAATTCCAGAATCTGGCAGCTAGTTGTTTCTCTTGGATTTCAGGGTTTCGGGTTCGTAAATCATGACTTCAACTCATTTCCTGAAAAATTTCGTTTTAAACTCAATGGAACCCTCAAAAACATCAAATTCATATCAAAAATTCATACTCAAAACAGCTGAACAAAAATCCTACACTTCAAGTCACAAGAGCTAGTTTCGAGCTTACCTTGATCTTGAGCTTTAACCGGTGTTTCTGCTTCTTTTTTCGTGCGTATGAACATAGCTGGACCTTCCCTAAAACTCCCTGAATTCGCCTCTTGCAGCCAAGAATGTAAGGAGGAATGCCTTTTAAAAATGGTCAGAGTGCAGGAAATTGTCTGGTTCACGCTATCGTACATTGGTTAATAGAGCATATTAGGGTTTTCTTTACTTCTTTCCAAAGGAGTTCAAGATCCTTCTAGAGAGGGAAAATGTGGCGCCTTTTTAATCATTAAAATCATATTTTATTTACTTTTTCATGAATTATCCAAGTCACCCTTTTGTCTGATGGATAGAGTGCATCGCCAGTTAATAGCACGTTTCTTATTTACTTTCCCTGCAATTTTTCCATATCTTTTCCTTGGCTGACCCCCTATATGTGGTGCCATTTTATACCCTCTGGAAGCTTAATAATTATCCCTTTTCAGTCAAAAATAAGTCCCTAATTGGTCCTTGTTGGTTCCCTAAGGCTTAAATCTTATAATTGAACTTGTATGCAAGTTAAATCGACTGATTCTTCCCTCTGATTTTACTTGGACGAAAATTACTCCTTAAGGGATAAGGAGTTGACCTTTTTGCCATGTAATCAATACTTGTCCTTTTTTATTTTTCAAAAATTCAACTTTTAACCCCGTAATTACACGTGTCCTCAAGCTATCATTACGATTTACTTTTTATTTTTACCTTATGATTTTTGCAGTGTCTTTTCTTCTTCTTGCTTGTGGCCGGCACATACATGCCTTGCAGGGGAAGAATTTGTGTCCTATTAATACTCTCTGACCCTTATTCATTATACCAGCTTGTGTTGTTCCTGTATTATAGGCTTAGCTTACTTCTTTCTCAAGTTTGTGCGATTATCATTGCTTTCTTCTTAACCGTGTTGGGGCGAAATCTTAAGCTTGTCCAGTGTCCAGTAATTTGTTTCCTAGTGACTTTTAGCCACTTACTAATTTATCAGTTAGTCTGCCTTTGTTTGCCCTAACTTTATTGCAAGACAATTCCTCTTATTGTCTTACTGATTAGGTCAACATTTGACTTTAGTTATAGTGACTGATTCACTAATTCAGAGCCTTTAAAATAATTAATATAATATGTTATAATAGAAAAACAATTCAAATTGCAGCAAAAAACTTCTTATTATTTCATTAATTCATACTAGTACATCATTTACAAAAGTAGGGGTGTTACAAAAAATCCGTTGTCCTTTCTGGGCGGCATCTTTTGAAGCATAAAGGGAAGCGAATAGTAATTGAATGAACAAATAATGAAGTGTGTGTACCTTGATAAGTAAGAGAATTCGTGTGAGGGGAATGGGGATATGACATTAACAAATGGTAAATTCGAGGAATTTTTTTTTTTTTAAAAAATAAAAAATAAAGTGTATGTGCCATCAAGAAGAGGATCCACAAGTGTATTAATGGCTTTTTTTTCTTCTAAACAAAGGTAATGTGTTACAAGGTTTAATGACTTCAATACATTGAATAATGTTTAAGAGAATATAATTTTAATCGTTTGTTGTTATTTTGTTTTTTATCTCAAATTTTAAAACTAAAGATTTGATTCTCTCAAGTTTTAAAATTATAAATTTTCAAGTTTCATTTTATTTAAAATATTGGTCCCTATAGTTAAATAAAAATCTAGATCATTTTACCTTTTAAAAGAATAAAATTTCCTATTTAAAACTTGAGGGATTAAAACAAAAATAAAAACAAATTTGAGGGACCAAATATTATATTCAGTGGCGGAACCAGGGAATTTTTTTAGCCCGGGCCAAAAAATAAACATATTGAACTAGTATTTACTAAGTAATATGAAATAACATTAAAAATACAAATAAATAATAACCAGCAATTATAATACTACTCAATCCACAAAACTAAAAATGCTGCATTCCACCTACCTCAAAACAAAATTTAAAACCATGAGATCATTTGCCAAAGATCAACAAAAACTTTTTTATATACAAAAACTTATTTTCTAACAAAAAAATCACCGGAAAAGCACATAATCAGAAAAGCACATAAGCACAAAATTATCCCAAAAGGCAAAAATACCAATATAAAATTGTTACAAACAAAAGAAACTTTTTTATATACTTCGCATAGGGACCACTCTGGAGGATGGTGTAAATGTAAGTCTTTGAGTAAGTCCATTAAAAATAAATAAATGAATCTAGCTCAGAAACACAAAAATCGTAGAAATCACCTGAGGAAAAAAACAAATATAATCCCAAAAATCTGAGATAGCAGTGAAGAGGAATAGAGAGGGGAAAAAATACCTCAAGTCAGAAGAGCGAGAAATCGACGATGATGCAGAGAAGAAGAATGAAGTTGGTTGAACGATGGTTGCTGGTTAGACGTCGCCATGTCGGAGACTCGGAGGAAGAGGGAGACTGTCAAACTGAGGATGGCCGGAGAGCACTCACAGAGTCAGAGCAAAGCAGCGTGGTGAGTGGAGCAGTGGAGGAAGAAGAGGAAGTATGAAGCCCTTGAAAATATGATGTTAGCTGTGAGGGTGTTTCAGATTTTGTCTTTTTAGGCACCCCTACATGTCTTCTTAAAGTCACGGGTGGTGTAAGGTAGCATTGAGAATTGGGAAAGAGAAGGCAATGGGCTTGGTTGGTAAAAAAAGGACAAGCACTGTAGCTTTTCAATATTAGAACCTCAGAAGGAAAAAATGAAGAAAAGAGAGAGAGTGTGTGAAATTATAGAGAATATAATAGATTAATTAGGCTAAATTATTGGTCATAATAAAATATTACATAATAAATACATATATTTTAAAATATTTTAGAAAGCCAGTTGGGAACTTGATAAGAAATTAGTTGGAGTCAAATTAGTGGCTAAAATAAAATATTATATAATAAATACGTATATTTTAACAAATTTTAGAAGATTTTAGAAAGCCAGCTGGGGCCAAGGCCCCAACTGGCCATAAAGAGGTTCCGCCTCTGATTATATTAACCCATAAAAACAATTAACTTCTTGTATAAGTTATTGTTATGAAATAAAATATTAGGCTCGTCCAAGGTGTGGCCCAGCAGGAGACATCTAGTACATTTGGGCTTGGAGGCACAAAAGGCCCAACAAGTCCAAACCCTAACCCTAAGGTAGCCTCTATATATAGTTGGTTAACCTAAAAGGTACACATCTCTTAAGCTCTCTCCTTTACGATTCAGCCACACAGAGCAAACACCCCACTCCATTGGGTGAAAACCCTCATGTTTGTGCTCTCTAATCTCCAATCCTCTTAGGTATCTCATCTATGGATACTTGAGGGAGAGCTATGTGATCCTATATCAACATACTAGCCCACCTAGGGTTAGACACTTATGTTCTTATGACAGAACATTGGCGCCGTCTGTGGGGAATCGATAAATTTTTTATTCCCATGACCAAAGATGGTCAATGATTCCAATTCTCTACTGCAAAACCAATAATCATGAAGCTTTGTAGTGAGGGTTTGTGGTGTTGAATAGCGTTTGGTGGATGAGAAGTCAAAAAGCTCTACCGTCATTTATTTGGCCTGTTGAACAGCGTTTCTGCTTCTTTCGAGGTTCCCTGTTAGCAGCTTGTTTTCTTATTACAGAAATTCAGTGCTTGCTCACAAAATGGAGATACGCCGAGAAATGCAATCCTGGCTTTGTTCTAGTTCAGATCAACCGTGGAATGTGCGCTGCAGGTCATGGCGTTGATCATGTATATATTTTCCTGCTATTGAAAGACTAGTGCGATTTTTACTCACGTTCGTACACTCGATGCTGTTGACGGGATTGTGAAGCCTAGTGTATTGAAGGAGAGTGTTTTCTTTCACTTGAAGGAATTTAACATACTCTATTCACGGGAGAATGATTCTATCGGGATCCTGCGCCGAGATGTCCTGAGTGTGTGCATGTCCGGGATACAGTTCCGGGATACATGCGATACCGTGAGATGCCAATATGTTTGTTCAACCTTGATCCCCATCAACGTTGATAATGTGTTGCCTAGATCCATATATGTAAATCTGTGTTATTGCCGGGTTCATCATCTTCAACCGAGTTAGCTATGTGACACTGTTCTGAGGTAGTAATATACCGAGATCAGAGATCATGAGAATCTGAGCATACTGGATTTAGTGTTTGACCGAGTTGCACCAGTGCAGTATCTCTACATGAGGAGATAGTAATATTCTATTGAGGCGTTGCTTTGTTTGCATTAATTCTGCCGCGGCAAGAGCAAGTGAAGCATGCCGACGCCTGCCTCTATTTTTCTCTCCAATTGGTCGAGATAACAGGGAAGGTATGCATTGCACAATATCTAAGATGCCGAGACGGACACACATTCGACCTTCATGCAATGGCCGGGATCCCTTGCATGAGATGACAGAAGTTGAAGATGCTCGAGATCATGATGAAGTGCCGACTTGATAAGGTTTGATGCAATGCCGAGTTGAGGAGGTGCTGAGATACTGTCGGAATGCCGAGATCCCAAATCCAAATCGAAGTTGGAACACCGACGATAATTTGGCTGAACGACTTCATCCCATATGATTGTGAGCCAGAAGATGGTGAACGAAGAAATGGTCTAAGTGCCGACTTGATGAGGTACGATGAAAGGCCGGTTTTCCCTTTCTGAGGTGCCGAGGTGGGACTTGCATGTGGGCCGACATTGCACAACGCATACGGGCTGCCTAGATTCAGATAAGGGGATTATGGGGCACAGCCATCCAACATCTTCAAACCATAACCGTGTTTAAGTAAACTGATCACTGAAAATCTTCTCAACGATTATTGGTGGTAATGGAGAAATTGGAGCTTATTCATTGCCATCCCGAGATGGTGGTAAGCCGAGTTTGACCAATACCCATGGCGTCCTAATCTTGCTCCCTCTTGGATGATCATTCACCAACCCGGACCGAGATTCTGAAACGCTGGATTGTATAGATACTTGAACCGGGATCGAAAGCCGAGGTGAAGAGTCGAGATACTGAGATGTTTCATCATTATTAATGCCGGTTTGGAATCTCGGCACCAGCACAAGAGTACTTGAACATCACAGCTTTTATTCTTTAAAAGTGGAAGCACCGTCAAGATGGCCGAAGCTTGTGAAGTATCTGATAATTTCCTCCGTGAAAGTTCACTGGGTTTGCGCCATACTACAAAGAGACTAACGGCCCTGTGTCATGATTTGCACTCCCTTTGGCAAATTTGCTGCTAAATTCAGAACACCAGGCATGGCCTTTTCTCTCAATTCAGGATTATTATGGTTTCTCTCAATGCAAAACTTGTGAAAATTTGAGCAGACCATTCAAGCTCGTATTGTTGGAATATTGCTTGGAGGATTTGCTGGATGATGATGTTGGCATGGTGGCATATGATTTGCCTCTGTTTCCCTTGGCCAATGGTGAATTTGGTTCAAGTTAGAAAGCTTCAAAAGGTATTTCTTATTTCATTTGCGATGAACTAGAATCCAAGCTTGTGCAGCCAGTTTTGGTTATTGCCAAGTCTCCTAAAACCAACCTTGCAATTTTAGATATTCACCTTTCTATTAAATTGTTTCGTGTATTTATGCCATCCAAATTGTGAGGAGTTGGACCCATCTGAACAGAGCAATTAATGTTGCTGGTTTCGGTAATTCATTCATTTCGGCGATTAATGGAGTCCCAAAATTCCATAGCATTCCTGTGGCTATATCTGTGTAACTTTTCTCTTGAAGGATGAATCCATCCCTCTATTAATGGGGTTAGCTATAATACCCTTTTAAGGGTCTATGGAGAGGCAGAGTTATTTGGTGAAGCCATCCTTCTATTTCGTTTGCTGCAAAAGAAGGATGTTGAGCAGAATGCTATCACCTACAACACTATGATTAAGATTTACGGGAAGTCTCTTGAGCATGAGAGGGCAGCAAATCTTATTCAAGAAATGCAGAATAGAGGATCATATATATTATCACAGGAAAATTGTCATGAGAATGCCACGTATGAACCACTTTGTGGAGAACAATGAGTTTGCCCTGAGAGATATGGTAACGTATGCTCCATATTCTCATTTGGCATGCAACAAGGCTATGGAAAACCCATCACTGAAAATGATGTTTGAAAGTTAGACACATGGGAGCAAACTGACGCGCTTTGTGAAAAGTTCCAAAAGTGTTGGATATTAGAATGTCAAAGGGTCTAAGCCATAGTTTCTAAGAGCATTAAATAATAGGCTCAGAAGAAGGTTTTTGATGGGAAAACGTGTCCAATATTTATTTCTCCACGTTCCTACAAGGTGCAACCGTGAGCTATGTAGATCCTAAATTGCTTGAAATAGTTGCCCCCAAAATTTGTGGGGATATCACTTGCTTCAGGTAAAGTAGATGCTGATTCTGAGTTTGTTAATTACTGCAACTGCCCTGCTCAAGACAAAGAGGATATTAATCATGGCCCCACAACTTATGGAAATAATCTTTATCTTGAAAAGAAAGGGCTAAATAATATTTATGCTTCTCCTGCTTCATCCAGCCTTTTAGATGCACTTGAACCAGTTTCTCACAATGGCCATATATGCTAAATGCGGAGTTATAAATTCTGCTAAGAGTGTTTTCAACATGTAGGGAATGTGGCCTTATGGTTGGGTTTGGTGTTTCTTTTATTTCCACACCTGAAGAATTTACAATAAGATTATTTCTTACAGTAGAATCACTTGGTGGACGGTTATTAAAGAAACTGTGGTCTGATTGTTTTACTGATTTATGTGGAGGCATTTTAAATGAGCGATATGGGAAAATCAACAAAATTGCATTATGGCAATGGATCATTATTGTCACTCCATTGTTCATTGTGTTGGGCCCAAGTCAGCTAATACTTCTCGTGAGATGTCTCACTTTATGGTTGACTCAAATAAGAGGAAATGGATTGTTGGCAATGCAATTTCTCCAGAAACTAAAAAGCCTAGAATAGGCCTTTATGTCACTATTTACAGGTTCAATGATGATTTTGAGATACGAGTAATAGTTAGCAATCCTTCCTTACAGGCAAAATTCTCCCAAAAGAAATGATAAGACTGCATTGTTGGGTAGTAATATAAAAGATGAGAATTGCATCTCTAGTAATGGGTACCTAGCTAATGAGATGAAGTCTTCTACTTGCCTATTTTGAGCCAGATCATGGGCTCTAATTGGGGAGGTATACGATGAGTTCCATAAGAGTTAAAGTAAAGCAAACAAAGCCTTTTCTCAAATATTTGTGAAGCATTATGCAGGGAAGATTTTGGGGGTGCTACTTGAATCTGTTGAATGTCATCCGATTGGGAGGTTATTTTACTGACAGTTTATTTCCATCAATTATGATGCACTTTGTATAAAGCATGAAGAGCTTAGACAAATACAAGGCTTTTATTTCAATAGCAAGGTGCTTCAATCAGATTTGGAGAAGTATGATGCAGCACGAAAGCGTACTTTGAGGGGCATACCCATAAGAATGGCTTGCCACAATTATTGAAGTTGAAGGATTGGCCTTCACCTAGTGTATCTGAAAATGTTTTATTGCAGCAATGACCTGAATTTATCCAACCCATTGGTGAAAAAGTGGTGTGCAAAAGAGTTGAAAGATTGGCCTTCAATCAGATGGCTGGTTCTGATCCTTGTTTTCAAGCATTGTTTTTTGTTTCTTTCAATACCTAAGCTCTCACATATGCTGATAGAGGCTGTTCGTTAAAAAAGTAAAAATCAAGTATGCACAGCATGTGTTTGATGAAAGTCTGAGAAGAGTTTCATGTTTCGAAGAATCTCATCCGAGTCTCACAGTTTTCTGCAACACAACAATCAAAGTAATATCTTGATTGATTTACTGCTGGAGAGTTCTTGTGATTCCAGGAAGAATCATATTTGATTGCTTAGTCAAGTAAAGTGTTGATGTGCAGTAAACATAATTTCTGCTTGCTTTCTATATTGTGATGATAAATAAAAAATAAAAAATTATGCCAATGGTAGATCATTACACTTGCATTATACATTGTGTGTGTCATGCCGGGCGGTTCAATGAAGCTGAAGTCATTCTAGATAGCATGCCATGCAAAAATGATCCAGTCATTTGGGAAGTCGTACTGAGCTTATCTCGCGTTCATGCTAACCTTAAGATTAGCAAAAAGAGCAGCAGCGGAACTCTTTCGACTGGATCCTCAAAACTCTGCCTCTTATGTGCTTCTTGCCAACAGGTATCCTTCTATGAGAAGATGGAATGATGCTAATGGCTAGCACTTTTGAAATTGGTATGTTGTTCATTGACCTCATGAATATTGCAGTTTCTTTTATAAAGTTTTTCTTTTATGCCAACAAAGCAATGATGGCTACTTCAGAATGTATAGTCATTTAAACAACATACAATTCTGTTATGCCAAAGCAAGTAATTCCTGCCTACTGATATTTCTAATTTCTGGGGGAATCTCCCCAGATAGAAAGTTTTGGTACAAATATATAGTGGTGTTGGGCCTAAGACACTATTGAATCCTACCTTGATAATTCTTAGCTGCTTCAACTGACTTATTAAAATAAAGCTTTCTTAGTGAGGCCTAGAAAAGATAGAAGGTGGACCCCAGTTAAACCGAATCTGGTTAAATTCCGGGCTCTGTGCAAATTCTTGAAAGCGGACCCCGGTTAAACCAAATCTGGTTAAATTCCGGGCTCCGTATAAATTTGAAGGCGGACCCGGTTTAAACTGAATATAGTTTAAATCAGGGATCCCTGTAAAGTTTTAAGGACAAACCCGGTTTAAACCGAATCTGGTCAAAATTTGGGCTCCGTGTGAAGTTTTGAAGGCGGACCCTGGTTATACCGAATCTAGTTAAAATCCGGGCTCCGTGTACCGACGGCTACAGCCTCCAAGTCTATAAACATGTAGGAATCCGAGGTACATAAACCCGTTTCCGAAAATCATGTCGAAGGAAAACATGTATGAATTCTAAGTAAAGAAACTCGTTTTTGAAAATCATGTCCAGTCTAAACATGTATGAATTCTGAGTAAAGAAACTCGTTTTCGAAAATCATGTCCAGTTAAACATGTATAAATTCTGAGTAAAGAAACTCGTTTTCGAAAATCATGTCAAAGCTAAACATGTAGGAATCTGAGATACGTAAACCCGTTTCCGAAAATCATATTCAAGTTAAACATGTAGGAACCCGAGGTACATAAACCCGCTTCCCAAAATCATGTCAAAGCTAAACATGTAGGAATCTAAGGTACATAAACCCGCTTCTGAAAATCATGTCAAAGTTAAACATGTAGGAATCCGAAGTACATAAACCCGTTTCCAAAGATCATGTTCAAGTTAAACATGTATGAATTCAGGGTAAAGAAACCCGTCTTCGAAATTCATGTCCAAGTTATATACATGCGTGAATCCGAGGTACACAAACCCATTTTCATGAATCATGTCAAGTCTATTTTAAACGGAACCCGGGTAAACTGACCACAATTAAAATCCGAGTTCCGTATGGAGTCCGTCCCTACAAAAGGGATGAAGGCGGACCCCGGCTTAACTGAATCTGGTTAAAATCCGGGCTCCTTAGAAATAACGGTTAAAACGTGCTTCCTTTGGGGCATGGTAAAGCCGGATTTAATGGTTAAAACGTGCACCCTTTGGGACACGGTAAAGCCAAAATAAGTTCTGTTTAAAGTTTTGCAGGAAACAAAGACAGAAGGCGGACCCAATTTTAACTGAATCTATTTAAAATCAAGGATCTTGGTAAGGAAAAGTGTAACATCCCATTTTCCAAAAGCAGTATAAATTTTTTTTTCATCAGAGTAGAGCATCGGAGTAAGAGTGTAACTGATATATTGATATAAAATGCCCACTGGCTATTTACAGAAACGGTTCAACAACCGAGAGTTTTCAAAAGTACAGACAACAACGGAAAGTCTTCAGCCTGATCCCTGAACTTGCTGCTTCCCTCTCTCCTCGGTCCTCGGTCCTCCCGACCCTGACGCTATGTTAAGAGCTGAGATCCGCACCGGATCTCAGGTAACGGTTAACCTCATATTCACATATACAGTATATAGTCCACAATCATTCATATTAACAGTATAACAGATATGTCACACGGAGTGCATATAGATGTATCATACGGAGTGCATAAAGATGTATCACACATAGTGCATGTAGATGTATCACACGTAGTGCATGTAAATATATCACACGTAGTGCATGTAAATGTGTCACACGTAGTGCATGTATCCAAAAGCACATAACAATACTCAAATCATATCATCAGACCCTCAACTACAAATACGCATACAGTAAACATCAGGGTTAGTGTTACAGTACGCGAACGTACGTACACCAATACTACATAAACATACAGCAGACATAAAGTCATCATCTATCACATATACTACACATAACACATATACGCATACGATAAACATCAGCGTTAAGGTTACCAGTACGCGAACGTACCTTCGTTGACGTACGTAGGTGTTTCTGGCGGAAACTGTACTTTCTGACGGAAAACAGCGATTTGTCCGACAGCGGCACGTTGGACAGCGTAACAGCAGCAAATTAGGATTTCTGACGTCCTATAAGAGTAATATCACTTTTATTAGTGATTTGATACTATATCTGGCATTTTAGGTAAAAATTACCATTTTGCCCCTATACCCTTAATTGGCGGAATTTCGCCAGCACTACGCTACTTAAATCTCCAACTTTTCAGGAACTCGATCCCTACCAAGTTTTTACCTCGTCAGGCATTTTTCAATGCAATGAGGCCTAAAATCAAGAGTAGGAATCTCACTCCCTACTTACTAAATCTATCTAACAATTCTACTAAAACTATTGAAAGAACTACGGAAACTAAAAGATCGGTACAGGAAAATTTACCCAGAGCTTCGCTGCAGTTTCTCCTAGAGCTCCTCTCTCTTCTTTCTCTCTCTAAGTTTCGAATTCTCTCTTGAGAATGAAGTGAAAAATGAAGAGGAGGGGAGGGGTATTTATAGATTTGGAGGAAGGGTTTCGGCCGTCGGATCAACTTTGTGAGAAACGATCTGAACCGTCCAGGGAAAACTTTTGCAACAAGTTTTTTTTTCTTCTCTTTCTCTCTCCTGGCCGACATCAAGGGGCTGAGGTGGCAGCCCATGGTTGATCCAAAAATGGTGACTCATGGTCACTTTATGCCCGGTCTAGCCGATTTCCCCGATCGGTACCCGATTCGCGTAATTTCGGAAAAATCTCAAAATTATGGATTTACAACTTTGAAACCATTTCCTCACTTACTTGAAATGTCCATGTTAACCTAAATTTTGATTCCATATAGGGCTCCAACAGTCCAGTTGAAGTTCTCTCGAAAAACGTGTCCGAACGCGTCCGGCGCCGGTAATCATTTTCGGAATCATCAACCTCTGGATAATAATTCACTGATTCCAAATATGTCCAGATAAATTCAAAATCATTCCTAGATGTTGAGTTAGAATTTATTTTCTTCATATCCAAAAATCCGCCTATCTGCATTTTTCCCTATTTTGTTTTATTAGGAAAATGTGCTAATGGCCTCGGAATTAACTTCCGGAAGAGGTCACTTGAAGGTAAAAACTCACTGATCAATATTTTACCTTGACTTTGGAATTTCCATTCCTAGATCTCCAGATAGGATCCGTTTCCTAATTTTTGAATTACTATTCACTTTAATTTACTTTAATTAATTATATTATATAATAATATAACTTATGAACTAAGTTTCCTTCATTCATTTTTTTTCCTTTTTTTTTTCTTTTTCCATGGGAAATTCGGCTGCCCCTTTTTATTTTACAATAAATTTTAATTTTTTTATTTAATTTAATTATTTAATTATTTACTTACTTCAATTTTATTTAAAAATTTCACAAAATTCTCTTATTGGTCCATTCTTGTATTTAGGCTCAAAAATACCTAAACTCACTTATTTTTCACAAAAATTTCCAATTAATTAGTAAATATATTTTTACTAATTTTAAACCATTTTCCACTAATTTTTGAGTTTTACACAATTATTTCATAATTTCCTTTGCTTAAGCTTAAGTAATTAGCCAATAATTACCTAATTACTTTATTATCACTTGTTGATAATTTTCTTAATTAAAACAACTCATTACCTCATACTCTTGCATTAACATTAGAATTTCCATGCCTCTTGCATTATTCCATAATTTACAAGGGTATTATGGCCTTTTATTACTTTTTGAACATTCTTATACATTTTCTCCAAGTTCATAATTTATTAAATTACCATAACTAGAGATAATATATTCTCCTAATTCACTTAGTCATTTTACTGCCTTTTAGGATTTTTCACAATTGTCCTAAGTCCTTTTATGTCCCTTAGGGGCATTTTCGTCATTTTGGCACTTTGACCCTTAAATTCTCTAATTTCCTACAGAATTTAACTTAGAAAAATAGACTATAACTACACAAGTCTTGAGTCCTTTATTTCACTTATCGGAAATATCCAATTTATTTATAATTTTCCCAGATAATAAATATCCGGGTATTACAAAAAGGCGAACCCGATTTTAACTAATCTAGTTAAAATCTGGGGCCCGCGTTGAGGCGACAAGTCTATTTTAGATTCCTTTATTGGAATCATTCTGCGACGGCAATGCCGCCAAGTTTATTTGATTCAATTTGGGTAAACAAACCTGTTTTCAGAAATCATTAACCCGGAATCTTGGTGTTAAGGTATCTAAACCAAAATCTCGGTGTTAAAGTAAATAACCTGGAATCTCGGTGTCAAATTAAATAATCCGGAATCTCGGAGTTAAAGTTTATAAACCCGGAATCTCGGAGTTACAGTTTATAAACCCGAAATCTCGGTTTAAAGTATATAAACCCGGAATCTCGATTTTAAGAATATAAACCCGGAATCTCAGGTCAGCACGCACGGAATCCCAACAGTCGCGAGCACCTCGTCCGGATTTGGAAAGTAACACATCCTGGCAGCTCAGAAACCTGAACTATCAGGCTAGGGGGCAACAAAGTGGACAACGATTTGTTAAGTGGAAAAGCGTGTTATCAATAACCGGCATTAATGCAAACCAGGAAGTTTAATGCAAGCTCAGACAAGTATCCGAAATGAGCACGTTGAACGATTTGCACAAATACTAAGTATTTTCCATTTATTACATGTTGTTAAATGCAGGAATATAAACCAGACAATTAGCCCGAGAAAATTGCTACGGAAGCAAATTCGGATTCAGGGGATCTCGGAAAGCAATCAGTTAATCTCGGCAGCTTGGAGACCTGAACTATCGAGCTTGGGGGCAACTGTTATGGAATAAAATATTAGGCTCATCCAATGTGTGGCCCAGCAGGAGACATCTAGTACATTTGGGCTTGGAGGCACAAGAGGCCCAACAAGTCCAAACCCTAACCCTAAGGTAGCCTCTATATATAGTTGGTTAACCTAAAAGGTACACATCTCTTAAGCTCTCTCCTTTACGATTCAGCCACACAGAGCATACACCCCACTCCATTGGGTGAAAACCCTCATGTTTGTGCTCTGTGATCTCCAATCCTCTTAGGTATCTCATCTATGGATACTTGGGGAAGAGCTATTTGATCCTATATCAACATACTAGCCCACCTAGGGTTAGACGCTTATGTTCTTATGACAGAACAGTTATAAAAATACTAACAAAGTGAAGTTAAGGAGCTAATAATACTAAAACAGTAAAATTACAAGATTTAATAAGGGGAGAAGAAATATAGATACTAAATTGAAAATTGAAAGAAATTATAAATTCTCCGAGAATAACCGTTTTAATATTTAATCATGGATCAATGAAAAACACTGTACAAGTTTTTGTTCGGGTGAATATTCCATGTTATCATCATTAGTTGCCCTAAAAAAAAGGTAGGGTAAAGGATTAAAAAAGCACATGCGTTTTACCTTTAGAAGCACTCAACACTAAATATTTTTTGGAGGTGCAAAAGTACCAATGAACTCTCAAAATATGTGCAAAAACATGTCTGTTAAATCCAACTTAACACCATTACTTTTTTATGGTGAGTCCCACACTATTTTCATGGAAATACCAAAATACCCCTAATTCAAAAAAAAAAAAAAAGGAATAGGTTGCTTTTCAAGGGTTGAGTTTCTCTCATTATCCTTCATCATCTCTAAATCATATCCGTCCAATCAATCAAAATACTACTTTAACTTCCCTCTCCTCTCCCCAATCAACGACTCAGATAAGCTGATGAGAAAAAATAAGAAAAAGGATGAGGAGAATATCCTCTTTCGCTTTTCAATAGGGAAGAGAGAGAAAGAGATTGAATTGAAGGAACAATGGTGGGACAATGAAGCCAAGCAAGAGTGACGAGGTGTTGGACGCCGATGAATAAGAGAGAATCGCCGGTCAGACAGTTGTTTGATTCCTTGGCCCCCAAGCGGCCCGGCAACCCCAATCGGAGAGTACTCGACCCTAATGCTTCTCTCGATCACTCCTCCACCGTCATCTCTCACAACATCCTCAAGCTTCCTTTCAATCTCAACCTCACGTCTGCCACAATATCTCTCTGTTTCTTTCCTTTTATTTTCTGAATTTCTCAAACCGTCTCTCGTGGTTGTTTCATCAAATCCCTAGATGTTATCTCCGATGAGCCACCCAAGGATGCGGCGGACAAGTTCGTGGAGACTCAGTACTAGAAAGAGCTTTCCTCTATAGATAAAGGACATCACACTGTTCGTCATCTTTCTAATTTCATATTTGATCAAGTATTTTTTTTAAATCTATTGAATCAATTATGGGTTTTGTTCTGTGTTTTTATGAAGCAGACAAGAAGTGGGTTTATAAGGGTTCAGAGTGTAGAAGGTGATGGTCTTAATTTTCAGAACTCTCAGATTATTAATCACAGTGGAATGAAGATTCCAGAATATAAAAGTAACCCGGCCACAAACGAAGATTCCAGTCAGTGGTGAAGCTTTAAAATAAAAAAACTTTGTATTAGGTATTTGTGTTTCAAATCTCGGGGAAGAAGAAACAGAATAAAGACCTTGTTCTTATCCATTGTTGGATGATTGATTATTAATTGGTATTAATAATAAAGACCTTTTTCTTGAGTTTGGCGCTAAATTTGAGGACAGATTCAGTTTTTTTTTTTTTTTTTTTGAATTAGGGGGATTTTGGTATTTCTATGAAAATAGTGTAGGACCCATCACAAAAAGTAACGGTATTAAGTTAGATTTAACAGTCATATTATTTTTGCACCCATTTGAGAGTTCATGTGTATTTTTGCACTTCTAAAAAACATTTGGTGTTGAGCATTCCTGAGAGTAAAGCACATATGCATTTTGCACATTTACCCAAAAGATTATTATAACTGTACTAGTGATTCCCTGGTTGATTAAATTAATATATTTTAGAAACGCATTATTATTATATTACTCATATTTATTATTTTTTCCCAAACCAGTTAATTAATATAATTTTTAACTAATACTCTATTTACATATCCATATTTTGGGAAAACCAAATTATATTTATTATAATTAATTGGTTTATTTTTTAACCTATTCAAATTAATCAAGTAAAGCCAAAGAAAATATGTATTAATAAATAGGGTTGGTTAAACATGTTTTGTCAGTATTTAATTATATAATTATCATTTAAATTTTTTGTGCTAGCATTTTTTGTTAAATGATTAATAAAAATAAATTAAAGAAATCCATATGATCTGCATTTTGAAGGAACTATAAAGCGATATGTAAAAGACAGGCTTTTCCAATTAGTATGATTAATAAAAATATGTTTATTTTATTTTCCTATGCACAAAGTTTAATATTATGAAATAACTTTAACAACCTCCTACAGTTTTTTTCCTATACAAAATAAAAAATGAGAAGATTGCTAGCCTCATAAAACTAGTGTGGAAGTTAACATTTCCGTATATAAATATAACTCGACTATAAAATAACAATTTATACAAATATATGCTAATTTCTTGCGCAGAAATTTCATTCTCAGGTATATAGCTGTACAGGTTTATAAGCAGGGAGAGTTACATAGAATTGAAAAATAGTTAGATAATGCTCCTCTGGTCCTATTTATAAATCAGAATAGAATATTGTTATTACTAATTAGTGTTACTACCAATATCATTACCAGTTTGTTTCATCTTTAGATTAAAATATCAATAAGAGAGAGAAATGATAAAGGTAGTTGAGATTCAGATCTAACGGTGAAAGATTCAGATCTAACGGTGAAACAAACTGGTAGTGACGTTGGTAGCAACAATATCCTATCCCTTATAAATCACATCATTAATTCTCCCTTAAGAATTTAACAACTTTCCAACTCTATCCCTATTTAATATGCAAAATATACCATATGAAAGCCAAGTTAACATAATAGAAAATGACAGGCAAAATTGTAAATTCATATGAAAAATTTAATGAAATAAAATAAGACCAAAATAAACCTCCTTTCTCTTCTCTGTAAATAGGACCGGACCAAGAGTACACACAAAATGAAAGGTCATCTATAATTAAAGCTACTGATCAAAACTAATAGAAGGCAAATGACCAAATTACCTCAGCCATTAGTGTCAAATATAGGCTTGACTGTAAAATTTTGGCAGCTCCAGACTCTGATTCTGCAATCACCAAACAAATTCCAGTAAGGACTGATTATAATCCCATAAAAATGATACTTTTTAAACAAACTAGTGTGGTCCCGTGCGTTGCACATAGTCAAGAAATGAACATTCATAATTCATGAATATGAGTGTTATCATATATATATATATATATATATATATATATATATATATATATATATATATATATATACTGAATGAATGATCAGAGTTTATTCAGCATGATTCCATTTGAATATAAAATAATTCTTAGGGCAGATTGATCAATTCATTCATGTACTCTGTCAAGTAAATTCAGTTAAGAGAAATCAAACTGTCAAAATAAAAATTAAACAAAAACCATGTAATTGTTTTAAACTCTAGACCCTCCAGTATTTTTATAGCAGAACCATTTAAGGCTAGAAGTGTCCAAGATCCAACCCAGAATGATCATATATGACCAGAATTTCTTCAGGATCAGATTATGAACTCTGTCACAAACCAATCACTATAGGCTTTTCATTTTCTGATAAATTCCAACAGGCAAGTTCCTTAGCTTTATAGAAAAGCCCATCCGTAGCTTTTCTTTTTCTTTTTTCTTATAGTGCTAAGTGTTTTTGCTTTTTTAAAAGATTCAGAAACTTTACCTTTTAGACAAAAACTACTTTTGCAGAGAGAAAAAGCAGATCTTAAGATGCTCTAAAGAGAAGCATCCACCGACACTTGCTACTGTGTCTAACACAGTTTTATGACTACTCTAATATCAATCAATGGCTTTGAGTACCGTTCTCTACTTTTTGTTTATTTGATCAAGGTATCCCCACGCTAGAGGTGTGTCTTAGAGCAATGGTAAAGTTTGTTGCCATGTGATTAAATGGTCATGGGTTTAAATCCTAGAAATAGTCTCTCTACTTGCCTAAGGCTGCATACATTTGACCCTCCCCAAACCCCACTTGGTAGAAGCCTTGTACACAGGGCCGCCCTTAAGGTATCCCGACGCCAATTTGGACTGAAGAGACTAATCCCTTTCAAAACTTAGAGCGCAAAGCATTTGTACCTTTCCGAATAAGTATGCTTATTGAATTCAAACTTGTTCAATTTTTAGGAGAGAATTTCTTCACTTTTGCTAAAGTTACCACTTGAACTTCTTAAAGTTCCGGTCTTGATATTACAATTATTTTTCATCTATGAGTAGTAACAAATTTAAACTATACATATAGGATTTGAAAGTTCATGTTGTAACTTCATTGATAAAATGAGTGATAATTTTGGAAGCACAAGTGGAAACTTAATTCTACCGGACGGCATATCAAAAAGCTTGAGCATCAAGACATGATGGATACGGAAAGTCAACCTGATGGGTCTTCTTCAGAGAAAGCTCAGGTGAATCCGATTACCGAAGAATGCCCTAGCGTACCTGCAAATAATACACAGATGTCTTACAAAGCTTCACCGATTGGCTGCGATTCAATGGATACAGATCTTCAACCAAATGGTTTATAGGAGTGGCTAGAGGAAGAAGAGAAGATACCGCCTTCACTTGCTGCCGAACTCGATCGGTTAAAAACCATCTAGCCTGAGGTGGAAGTGTCTAATGAGGAATGGAAGGACTTTGTTTGTCCATGGAAAGATGCCCTCGTAATCACTCTTCTGGGTAGAAGACTGAGTTAGAGAGATGAAAGACAAACTTCTTCCACTATGGGGACTAGACGATCTCGAGTGAATCGATCTGGAGAATAACTACTAAATTATCAGGTTGAATAACAAAGCTCACTATGACTGAGTTCTAAATGATGGTCCGCGGGTCATAGAGGGACACTACCTTCTAGTTCAGAGATGGAGTCCAAGCTTGAATCCCCACAGTCAGACGCTTAGCAAGCTTGCGATTTGGATTCGTATCCCTAATCTTAGGCTTATTACGCAATGAGACTTTTCTCTGGAGATTGGGTAATATCATCGGCAGGACTCTGAAAGTTGACCTCAACACTCTCCAACAGAAAAAGGGGAAAGTCGAGAGGGGAAGATATGCGAGGATCAGTGTCGAGATCGATCTCCGTCGGAAACTTGTGCCCGAGACGAAGGATGGATTGATTGCCCGACTATCGGCAAGAGTTGACTGACTTCTAGGAACTCCTTCGCGCCTTTTTCTTTTTGTTTTGAATGAAGCGCCTAGGCCTAGCTTTGACGCTTTCTTCTTATCCATGCGAGATTGTTACCCAGGTGAGAGCTCCGCGTCCGTCTTGGACTTAGTATATACCTAAGTCTTTCAAAGGAATTGCCCGGCCTAATACATACACTTTTTTTTTAACCTCTTCCAATTCATTTCCTTGAAAGAGAAAGAAAGGGGGTATTTTGGCAATCGAAATTCCGGCATGAATAATGGATTCTTTCTTTGGCCTTCCTTTTGTGATCGAAACAACCTAAGAAAAGTTGTCTGCCTACATAACCTAATTCTCATACCAAGAGAAGCTGTATCGATCCCCGTAGTTCGAGCCCCTTTTGTTTACCCGGTTCTGTCTTGTTTTTAATTCATTCTAGTCAAGTCAGTAAAGTAATCTGGTTGAAGGGGCCCGCCGCACCACTCCCCTTCCCCTTATCATGGAAGCAACCCAACCAAGGCCATGAAAAGGCTCGCCTTTGGCACTTTGTCTATATCTATAAAAAAAAAGGCCCTACGCGTGGTCATCTGTCGGGGTATTTTTCTTTTATTGTTTGTTCGCTAATTAACTCTATGTGTGTTATCAATATCTCTACGTGTGATTCGTTGAGACAAAAACTTTTCCATGCTCCTTTCTTTTCGTCTTTATTTCTTTTCTTCTTTATAGGAAATTGATAGGAAAGGGGTAGAAAAAATGGAATAGATATCCTGGGGGAAGAATCCGCATGAATCGGATTTTTTGAGCAGCTTCAACTTCCAAATTCCATGTCCATAAAAGAGAAGAAGCAGAGAGCAGATGTTAGAATCTAAGGGAAAGGGAATAGAGTTAAGAGAGTTAAAGGAAAAGAATGAGAAGGGAAGAGAGACTAGAGCCAGTATCCAAAACTCCAGGACAAGAAAAAGGAATTGTAATTTTCTGAATAAGTCTTAATATCCATTAACATAACATACAACACATATTTATAGAGTCCGCATGGACATAATCGGCAATAACTAACACAAGATAAGCGCTAAACACTGGATAAGACTAAAAATGAGATAAGCGCTAAATACTTGATAAGATAACCAACTCTAAACTGCAATCGGTCCCTAAACTAAGCCAACCACTAAGCCATGTGTTTCCGGCACAGGGATGCTATCGAGAAAAAGGTCTCCAAGACGCCATTAACACAAGAATTGGAGGTTGGACTTCTAAAGGCCTTAGCAGTGGGCAAAAGAAAAGACTTAGCATTTGCATTGAGATTCTAACTCGTTCCAGATTTCTATTCCTTGATGAACCACCTAGTGGGCTTGATAGTTCAGCTTCTTATTATGTCATGAGCAGAATTGCCAGTCTAAACCTAAGAGATGGAATTCAAAGGACCATTGTAGAATTGCAGCATTTAGGGCTTTAGGCCATTTTGATATATTCATTTCAGAAAATCGAAGAGAAAATATTGAAAAACAATAGGACAAGAGAAAAAATAAGCCCACCTTGGTCTTGGTCATCATTAAAAGACAGACCTACTTGTAACGGGAGTGTCATGTATGTTTCACTCCCACGTCCTATAGTATTGAAAAACTGAGTACTACGAGTATTTTTTTTCATCATTGTGTTAGATAAATAGGCGATTCTTGTCTAAATTCTAAGATTAAATTCAACCATGATCTACAACTAAATTTGCATGGTTTTATCCAAATCTTACCAAGACAGTACCTAAAATGAAACTCTTGTCACCCATGTATACTATCTCAATGAATGCAACGACTAACTTCTTTTAGTTCTTTAATATCTCACATATCATATATTTATTTATTCTTGGGTATTCTGGAAAGTAAAGAAACAAGAAAACTCCACAATTTTTATGATAACTTACATGTAGAACAACAACCTTCTTGGCTGTGGGAGTTCTATTGCTCTCGACAGATTGGTAGGAGAAGAGGGTCAGGTCTTAAGTTAGTCCTGAGACTATTCTTGGCTATTAGGTGCTGTTTTGCTCCTATCAGAGTATTGTAATCTTGCCACCAGCAATATATCAGTTCAGAAGTGCTATCAGTTTCTGTTTTAATTGTTTGTTCCTAACAATTGGTATCAGAGCATTTAAGATCCTTGGGAGATGACTGACGAGGTCAACATTTTGAGGGAGTCCGTGGCGAGCCTGGCTAAAAAGGTGGACGAACTTTCTGGTTTGACAAGGCAGGTGGGCGAACTTACAGATGGAATGAATCTCATGCGAGAAGTACTGCTACGCATGGAAGGGGATTCGGGAAAGAAGAGCAAACACAAAAAGCAAACAGAAAACTCATAATCTGATAGTGAAACAGAAAGCCACGCAGAAGTTGAGAAGGGAGTCAAGTTCAGGAAGTTGGAGTTGCCTGTATTTGATGGTGACGACCCGGTTGGATGGTTTTGCCGAGTGGAAAGGTACTTCCACATTAACCATGTACCAGAATCAGAAAAACTCGAAGCAGCTGTTGTATGCCTTGAAAGCCGAGCCCTCCATTGGTACCAGTGGAAGGAAGGACGAGGCAAGTTTAAGATTTGGCCGGAGTTCAAGCTCAAGTTACTGGAGTGATTTCACACTTTCCAGAAAGGGGGCGAGTATAAGGAGCTTTTTTCCAACAAACAAGATGGATCGGTGCTCGAATATGTAGAAGTTTTCGAAAGACTCTCCTTCTCGTTGAACGAGGCGCCGGAGGAGTGTTTGATGGGGGCCTTCTTGCATGGCTTGAAAACTGAGATTCAGGCAGAATTGGAAGTGGCCGATGCTACCGATCTGGAGGAGCTAATCAAAATGGCGATTCGGGTGGATGAAAAAATAGGTCACTGGACATTGAAAAACAGTCGGACCCTAAGTATCCAATACTAAGCGGGTACAGAAAAAACCCGACCCAACCCACTTATTCTCGGGTTACCCAATTCGTTGAAAGCTCACACCCGATACCCACTACCACTCCCAACACTCAGCTCCCCAACCCCGTTCTAAAAACTCAGGAAAATACCCCAGCAAGCTCTTCGAATGCAATTTCGACGGCTCGCAAACCAGAGTGGGGCCGTCGGTTATCGGACTCGGAGATGGCGCTATGTTTTAAGTGTGGCGAGCGATATAGTCCCACGCATACGTGCCGAGACAAACACCTCCAGGTCTTCCTGCTAGATGCCGACGATGTAAACAAGGACAAGGACGCCGGCGAAACAGGAGAGGGAACGGAGGAATTTTTTGGAGTTGACTAGGACTTTACTCGAATTTCACCTTGAGGACAAGGTGAAGCTTTAGGGGATGGTAACGAAAGGACCCAAGTCAGCAACTAGCTCTATGCTAGGCAATTTAGGAAGACAAAATTAGAATCAGCAAAGGACCAACATACTTTTTTAGTTCCCAGTTTGACTTTCCATTTTAATATAATACTAGGGTGTTAGCTATCTGATAGGGGTGGCTATTGGGGTCTGTGAAAGGTGCTTTACTTTTGCTATATTAGGCGTGAGGGGCATGAGGAAGGGCATCGATTATTTTGTAAAAGAGTGGAGATAGAAGAGGGAAGGCTGGGTTTGTGTAATGAACAGCAACCTTCTTGGCGTGGGAGTTCTATTGCTCTCGACAGATTGATAGGAGAAGAGGGTCAGGTCTTACGTTAGTCCTGAGACTATTCTTGGCTGTTAGGTGCTGTTTTGCTCCTATCAGAGTGTTGTAATCTTGCCACCAGCAATATATCAGTTCAGAAGTGCTATCAGTTTCTGTTTTAATAGTTAGTTCCTAACAGAATAACCCAAAAGAAAAGAATGAAGACGAACACAAACAAAATCCCTAGAGATTAGACCTGTAATGGTCATATCTTGAAAAGAAAGTCAATACTAGGCATATAGCCTTTAATGGAACTAAAGATTGTTGTTACCAAACTCCAACAATTTGAATAATAATTCACCAAAACTAGAAACTGAGGCCAAGCTATCACATAAGAAAAGAAATAAAAGATAATAAGTCAATTAATTCACTCACTATAACTAATTCCCTATGCCTTACTTGGATATACTGGGATGCTCTGCTGATCCCTAAAGAAGTTTTCTGGATCAACTGCTGTCTTAATCTTCACCAGCTTCTGAAAATTGTTATGGAAGTACTTGACCCCATATACCTTCCCTTCTTCATAGCTATTCTTATCAAAATTGTTGATGCCAATATCAAGGTCTCTGTAATTAATGAATGCCCTCCTTGGATTCTTAGACACAAATGGTGTCATGTAACTGTATAACTGTCTAATCTGAGTTGTATAATACTTCTCTGCTTCATCTCCAGGCTCATACCAGTTTATTGAGTATTGAATTTTGTACAGAATCCCTGCACGATGAGGGAAGGGCGTCGCATCAGATGAAATCTCATCCATTTTTCCACCATAAGGATTGAAAACAAATCCTGTTTTCCCCAATTCAATCATCTTCTTCCATGTATATTCTAATCCATCTCTGGGAATCGGGGTCTGCACATAATCAGATTTCCTTTTGAGGAACCATGCTGAGTCAGGATTTCTATCGAGCAGCTTATCTACTCTGGTGTCATTATCAAATCCAAACCACCATATCATTGAATCAATCCAACTCTTTTCAAAACAATCCGGCTTCTTCAAACCCAATAAAGGAAATTCCTTCTCCAATAGCTTCACAAGTTCATCAGCCCTCCCAAGAAATGAACCCAGAACTGAAACTCTGACAGTTTTCGTTTTATAGGAGTCAGATTTCACAGTCACAGGCTGCAAGAGCAGTCTCAGGAAAAGCCTAGCATCCGTATGAGGAGCAACTTGCTGCCATTGAACAACAAGATCAGTGGCATTCTCTTCCAATGTTCTTTGAATCCTGAAATCAGTAACAATTTTTGGTACCTGAACCAACTTAACTGTGTACGACAGAATAACTCCAAAACTTGCTCCTCCACTCCCTCTTATAGCCCAAAAAAGATCTTCCCCAATTGATTTTCTGTTAAGAATTCTACCACTAATATCAACAATTTGAGCATCAATAATATGATCAACAGAAAGCCCATATTTCCTCAGCATATTGCCATACCCTCCACCACTGAAATGACCACCAACACCTACAGTTGGACAAAGCCCCGAAGGAAACCCATGAACTTTACTCTTCTCCCAAATCTTATAATACACTTCCCCAAGCGTAGCACCAGCTTGAATCACCGCAATTTCATTCTGTATATCCACAGTGACACTTCGGAGATTAAAAAGGTCAAGGAGGATGAAAGGTTCGTGAGAGGTATAAGAAATACCTTCGAAGTCATGGCCACCACTCCTGATTCTGAGTCTAGTCGAGCTGCTTTTGGCGCAAATTACTGCAGCCTGAACATGGGATTCTTGCAAAGGGGTCAAAATAATGTAAGGTTTTGGAGTAGAGGAGGCGTTGAACCGAGCATTACGAATGTACGATCGAAGAATGGAGGCGTAGTAGGAAGTGTTTTTGGTTTGAACGAACCATTTGTTTGATGATGCTTGGCCTTTAATCGGTGAATCGGTGTGATTCGTCAGGCAATGAACAAAAGCGTCATAAGCAGCGTCTTTCGATTCTTCTGAAGCGACTGCCAACAATAAGCCATTGGGACTGATACTCAGACTTAGAACCAGAAGAAGAAGGATGGGACCACCAGAGGAAAAACCAGGTTTTGCCATTGATCGTTTGGTTTGTATAGGAAAAATTCAATTTTAAAATTTAAATATACACACACAGACGGAATATAATTATTAATTCATGAGAAGGAATATAAGAGGGTGAAGTTATTCCTCATTCCTTAGAATCCATCAGAAAAACTAACTGCTAGTGAGGAAGACTGCACTTTATTGTTTATTTCTGGGAAAATCACAAATAGATCCCAAGCAAAAGAAATAAACATAATTAGGCCTCTTAAAATTACAAAATTACACTGAAGTTCCAAGGGATATTAATGATATTAATTCTAATTATGAAATGATCATTTTGTCCTCTTTTAATCTTTGCTTTGCCCACCTTCCACGAATCAACTCTTTGCAATCCGAACACCTTTGTGTACGGCTGCAACAACGTCGGTTTAACCTCCGTGACGTCAACTCTTGCTCCGATCACTTCTTCAGCAACATCATAATCCAACGATTTCAAATCGAAATTGTAAATACTCGACAGGAACTACGGTCTCCGACCATGGTTCTGCCGAGCCATTCTAATGGTTGGGCACTGGGGAGCCACATGAGCTGCTCTCCCGAGAGTGTGGTGTTGGACAATGCTCTTTTGGGCGGAGGAGGATGCGGGGCGGCCTTCTTGTTGGTACCAAACTTAAGCAAGACGTGGAATTTGTCGGAGTAAGAGGCGGGATTGTTGGTGGTGAGACGAGTACCGAAGAAGTAAGAGGTGGCGGTGGACATGGCGGTTGCAGCCATGAGAGGGTGGTAGTGGTGAAGATGGAATTGTTAAAACTTGAAAATAAAATTGTCAGATACAGTATCTCAGATTTAATTAAATAGATATATATCATATCTTTGATTTGATTTTCGAATAAAGGTGTGGTATCTCATATTTAATTGAGTTGAGATATAGTATCTCAGATTTAATTAAATAGATATATATATCATATCTCAGATTTGATTTATAGAAATAAATTAAATCAAAGAGCTTTTAATATGGATTAATTAAATAGATTAGATTAGATCTGTTGGACAGATTTAATTAAATTATTTAATCCAAATTCGAAATTCAAGGTCTAATTGATTAGTCTTGAATATTTTAATATGACCCAATTAAGGTTTTAGAAACTCTATAAATAGATATTGATCTAAGTCATATAAAAAGGATGAACGAATAAGCCTTGAAAGAAATCCTAGAGAGGAAAACAAGAGACACAAAAGTAAGAAGGCGCTAGCACGCTGACGTACGTGTTGGAGAGCTGTTCGGTGTGGATACCGGTAGAGGGAGTGGATTCATAGAGTCGGCTCCTAGAGATTGATCGAACAAGAAGGTGTTAGCCCACGTGTTTGCAAAGGTCGAACATGAAGGTGTTAGCTCACGTGTTTGCAAAGGTCGCTCACGAGCTCACATAGGTACGGTTTTTCCTAACGAACCTTGATTTAAACGCCGTTGATAGATCCTCTTTATGGGATTCGTAGAATTAATAATGGATGAGATTCCTTCCGCTGCGTGTACGGATCCCAACAAGAAATTCAATAGAAGAGAAGATATTTTTAAAGACCAATGCATGATTCTCATTGGTGATGAGAACTTCTCCTTCAAGCGACTCAAGATACTCTAACAAAGGTTGTCTCTTTCCTCACTTATTTTCTTCCTAATTCATATGATTACTTGGGTTTAATTGTTGTATGAGGAAGATAAATGCGGGGGAGGGACACAATTCAGTAGAAAAAGTAGAAATAATGTAGTTTAGTAGGTAGAATAAAAAAAAAGTTTGTATGAATAACTCACTCTCTTTCTATGATTGCTCTACCTCTTGTGAACTTTGATACCTTAGTTTTGATGGATCCTTCTGTTTGGGGCTGAATTTCTGGACTCTTGAATTATATGTGTTGGTAGTTGATTTGGTGATGTTGATTGCTTGAGTTGGTATTAACCTTGTGAGATTTTGGGCCTACATGAATGGAATTCATCTTTTGACATTCTTTCTTTCATGTGTGCATCTACTCATGATTTGCGTTCTCTAGAACTTGCTCCTTTTCTCTTTGAAACTACATTTTTCACTTACGTATATAAAGATGATAGAAGCTTGTTTTCTTTCTTTTATTTTCCCCACTTTGGCCAAATAGCCTTTTCCCTTGCATTATGATTCCTTTGCTAGCCCCTTTGTGCCAGTCTATTCTTTTCTAAGCCACATTATAAGCCTAAGTGTAAAACCATTTTATTCCGCACCTTGAAAATTTATTGAGCATTGGTTTCACCTTGGTTTTGTGTTTAAGTGTGGGGGTTGCTCAGGAGTGCAATAGTTTAAGTGTGGGGGGGAGATATTTGATTTTTTCATTGAGATTATGTATATAGTATAGTTTCTAAAAAAAGAAAAAAAAAAAAAAAGAAAAGTGCTTGAAAAAAAAAAGAAAAGAAAAAGAAAGAAGAAAGAAAAAAGCGAGAAAAAGAAAAGAAAGAAAGAGAAAAAAGGAAAGAAAATACATAGAAATAAAGGAGATATGTGAAAAAAAAAGAAAGAAAGATTAGACTCTTTTATATGAGAAAGAAGTTTCCATTCATAAAGAATAATTGTATTAATTAGTGCTCTTTTTAATTTTTTTGGTGCTTAGCCTCTCATTCCATACTATTACCTACCTTCACCCTAGCCCCATTACAACCTTCAATAACAAGCTCTCTTGATTTTTGCATGCATGTGTTATAAATAGTGGAGAAGTAGAAATTGAGCAAGCCTATGGTAGGACTATTTTCTTGAGTAGAATTTGAGCGATACACTTATTAACCCTATACACTTGAGAGATTGATTGAGGGCATCCCTTGAGAGACCATCTTGTGTGATTAGCATCATTGATTGAGATTGCTAGGGTTTGTAATTTTAAATGAAAGAAATTCAGTATTGATTGGTTGATCTTGAGAAGCCTTGTGACCTTTATTCAATTTTTAAAATCTGGCAATTGTTAGAGAGAAGAAGTTTTTCTTTTAGTTTTTTTTTTTCTTTTAATTTTGCTCAGGAGTGCAAAAGGATAAGTGCGGGGGAATTTGATGATTGAATATTATTACACTTATTTGTATCTCTTGGTGAATAAATTTAGGAATGTTTGATTGATAAATCATGGATTTTGTTACTTAATTGGGCTTTGAGCTTTTAATTGGATTGAACTTATTTATTATGATTAAATTACAGTTTTACAATGATTTAGTATTTTCGCCATAACTTTTGATCTAGATATCCGATTAGCCTGATTCTTCTTTCCTTTTTTAGATGATTCAGAGATCTACAATTGTTATGAATACTTGGAAGACTGATTCGGACAAGAAGATGGACGAAATTGGAGCTAAAGACAGATGCATTTTTCTGGATTTTTATTTTGCCCGAATTTTGTAATAAAAGACCAATTAGAGGTTTCCTAATTTTTAGAGATTTCCTATTTATTAGAGATTTCATATTTATTAGAGGTTTCCTATTATTAGGGGATTCCTATTTTTGTTTAGTCATCTCTCCTATATAAGGAGGTTAGATGGTGGGTACAAACATATCGTACATATTCTCATATTCTCACATTCTCAATATTATATATTCTTCTTCATATTTTCTTCTGCGTTTTTCCTAGCCATGCTTGGCTAAGCTTTTGTGGTTGACCCATGGATTGAGAATTCTGTGAATCCAGAGGGCCAGCGCTTCAAGCGATAACGTAATTCGTTTCTTTATTTTAATCGGATCCGATTATAATTGCAGATTAGGTATTAGATTTAATACCTAGATTGATATCCCAAGGACATAGGTCGGACCAGGTTCTAAGAAAGCGTTGTGCGATCGCACAACGAGCTCGCCACGTGTTCGATCAAATGTTAGGCGATCATCTAGTCGAGGGAATATTTGGACAAATGCAGAGATTTCGGTTTGTCTAGAATCAATCACGAGTTTTGGGTTAATCGTTTGTTTATCTAATTAATCTCATTTTCTTATTTTCTATTTTATCTTTGCTTCATTTAAATTACATTTCTATTTTAGTTTATTAATTTAAAAATAAAAAACCCAATCCCCCCTTGTTTTCATTTCATTTGCATGACACTTAGATTACTTAGGATTCAATAAAAGGCTCCTCGAAAAGAGAGAACGATCCTAGGTTTGCCTATACGCAATCCTTGGTTAATTGTTGATTGTGGACCCCAAGGCTAATGACAAAAGGTCTACATCAGGAACCGAGGAGCTAGGTCCAGCAGATGTAGCAGCATTTAACTCAACACCAGATGCAGACATGGATTGATGTTGCAAGATTTTGTCCATTTTGTCATGGAGGCTAGCCATAGATACCAAAAGGGTGGAGATGCTGACTGAGTGATCTCCAATTTGTTCACTGAGAACTTGAACTTTATCCTTTAGTATTTCATGCTCAAGGGTTAGATCTTCTTGGGCATCTGTCATCTCTGTTAGTTTTGATTAGTTTTGATGATGTCTTATATAGATGTCATTCTTAATAGCAAAAAGGTTGCATACTACATTTATCTTCTACTTTGACTAATTCTTATATTTAATGTAGATGCAAAGCTTAAATAATGGAGAATGTTGATTGAAGAAAGAAGCTCTTGCACAATATAATGAGAATATCATAATATTAAGGAAGCAAGAGGTTATCAAATGATTTTGGGGATAATCTAGAAGGAGAGAAGAAATTGAAGAAGGAAGAACTTGCAATGCAATGGAATATCTTTATTCAAGTTCTTATATTGATGCTAGAAGTATCCAAGATCATATGGAAGCTGGAACGGATCAATTCGAGTTTAAACCATCAAAAATCAGTTCCGGGATGAGCAAACTCGAGTTCATAACTTGCAAACTCGAGCTGTAATGTCCTCGGCAACTCGGCGCCTCGGACAAGCCAAACTCGAGCTTAGAACACAAACCTGCAGTTTGGAACTCCAAACTCGAGCCCATAATTAGCAAACTCGAGCTGTAGTGTCTTCAGCATTTCTGGTGTCTCAGGACAAGGCAAACTCGAGCCTATTAGTTGGCAAACTCGAGTTTACAGCGGTGTTCAACATTTCAGCTACTCTGTTCCACGTTTCACTCGGGCGACATCTGGTAATTCAATGATATCTCCTAAACTAGAGATCGGATTGAGGTGAAAAAAGTGGCATATGAAACTAGACTCCCAATGCGTCATTTTGATATATAATTCAAGCCAAATGGAGTTTAAGTGAAGGAGCTATGAATTTATGAAGTTGACAGTGATATTCACGTCACCCAGCAGACCAACCTTCAATGTTTTGCGTATAACTCTCAAACGGAGAATCCAATTGAGCTGAAATCGGTGGCATTGGAAAGTAGACTCAAAGGGCTTTAAAATAGATAGTTGAACCAACCAAAACGGAGTTCATAACAAGGAGATATGGCCCCCGAAAGTAGACAGTCTGTTCTGGGTGTTGCACAATTCGCTGAGAAGCAAACTCGAGCCTATTAGTTGACAAGCTCGAGTTCGCGGGTTACAGAGAGCTACCAGGTCACGAAAATCATCCAAACTCGAGCCTATAAGTTACACCCTCGAGTTTAAACAAGACAGAGAGCAAAATATGGTTTTGAAGAGAACCAAACTCGAGCCTACAAGTATGGACTCGAGCCTAGATCCTAAAAATGTTGCAAACTCTAGAGTTTGCTTTAAAACCTCTGGTTTGCACCGAACTTGACATTCAAAATACCGGCAAACTCGAGCCTACTCAACCAAGCTCGAGTTCATGTCTCTGATGCGGAAAAACATCATTCCGAAAGTCTCATTTCTCATCCAGATGATTACCCAATAACTTATACTTCTTCTTAACATTATTTATATCATTTATGTATAAGTTACAGGTGATTAAAATGAAGGATTAGAAGCAAATCAAGAAATGACAGATTTGTGAAGATGAACTTGCTGCACATTTCCAGAAATGGAGCGATGACAGATTTGAATGAGGAACTTGGAC